>VZTZ01003781.1:65000-354621 GCA_013400955.1 Drymodes brunneopygia | reverse complement strand
GGGGACACCGGGCAGGGACAGCAGTGTGTGTGTCTGTGTGTCTGTGTGTGTGTCTGTGTCTGTGTGTGTGACACAGGGCCGGGGTGTGACACAGGACAGCAGCGTGTGACAGTGCCGAGCTGTGACAGTGCCACTGGGGGAATGTGGCAGCCCTGGCGTGTCCCAGCGCCGCTGAGGATGTCCCGGTGCAGCTGAGCCTTCAGTCAATGTCCCGGTGCAGCCCTGATGGGGTCCCGGTTCTGTCACCCCGGACCCCCTCAATATTCCCATGTCCAGGGCCACGCCTGGCAGCACAATGCGCTCCAAAAATCCCCAAAAGTGTTTTCTTTCAGCGCGGTTTTCAGTGGTAAACACCTGCAGTTAAAAACTCAACAACCTCCACGTTTTGTGTCTAAAGCTGTCAAGAAGGTTTAGCAGTTCTAAGTGGGTAGAATTCAGAGTTTAGAACATACATTGCATGTCGGGGGCAGCCTTAGGAGCTGCTCACCAGGAGTGTTACATGTGGTGAATTTGTGAGATATTTCACACGGACTGGAATCCAGGGGAATCATGAGCTTCAAAAGTGACTGCAAGAGTGGCTGGGTGATGGCAAGTAAAATCCAGTGTTCAAATCCAGAGAGGGGATTGAAGTGTGTTGATGCTGAGATTTGGATTTCTAGGGACCTGGCAAAATTGTAGGAACTGTTTGCACGGTCACTTCTTCCCACAGCTGACAGATTTGTTAATGATTGTGTGTTGTTTCATAGATATACAGGCTTTTTGAGATATATGATGTTTTTGAAATATTGTCAAATCAGGTCTTGTTCAACAAATGGATTTGACCATCCTTTCAAAAGGTATCTCTGATTTTACTTTTTTCTTTGACTCCTTGGTTTATGAAGCACTGTTTAATTTTATGAATTTTTAAGACAATTCAAGTCCTATCCTACAATCTGTGACTTGGAAAGAACAATTTGGTAAGACTTTGATAAGACCTTTTTAAAAAATAAATTGCTGTCAGAGAAATGCAAGGATACAACCTCTCTTTTTAATACCTATTGAATGCATTTAATTAAAAAAAAGTAAAATTTAAGCTTTATAGTATTCACAGAATCAAAGGTAGTAGTATGGGAACTTGTTTCAGCTTTTCTACCATATTAAATAGAGCTTTTTCATAGAAAATTATTCTTTTTCGTGGATCCTGTTCCTTTAAAAGCTTTGTTTCCATGTCTGTATATGTCATAGTTTAATTAACTAGTTACCTGAATTGAATCACTCTTGTAGATACAGGTCTCTCACCCTCCTTTTTCCAATCAAAATATGCTAGGATCTGATGGGTCTGGATTAAAAATACTGGGCTGATAATGAGTAGTCATCTCCATACACTCTGTTATTCTTCTCTGTTGTAATTAAACCTGGACTAAGTTAAAGATTTCATTCTCTGTGCAGGCATGATTGTACAAAAAGACAGATTTTGATTTTACACTTTTACATTAATTTGAAAAGCTTCTTAATTCACAAAGTTATTTTCCTATTTTTCATTTTCATTGCTTTCAAGTTGAGGGAGACATGAAACCAAATGAAATCTGAATAAGGCACCTCTCCCTGAGCAGTTGAGATGAGACTCTTGTACTGAGTATAATATGTTCAGAATGTTGATGTTTTTGTAAAAAGTTTATACAAAATTGCTTCCTAAGAACTGTAAATATGTACAGAATGTCCGTGGCATGAGTTTTATTGTAAACATTATAAGCTCAATTTAAAAGAGTAGCACATAGTCTAGAAACACCAAGTGAATTTCGAGCTACATCAGCAAAGATGCAATCTTGAAGTATAAACATGCAAAGTGTGCACAGGTTTTTTGTACACTTTTAAAATAACAGAAATCTACGTGTAGTAACTTTCCTGTATGGTGCTTGTTTATTTTTTGTGCCCTCAGTCTCTTACTCTTTTCAGTCATCAAATTAACAATTAGGTTTGTTTTCATTAATGACTTGTACCAGCAATAAGTTACAGAGTTGTCAATGAAAAATTCAGTTTAGTCCATGAGTTTTCTGGCTGCTCCTGGCAGTTCCCAAGCCATTCCAGAAGCTTTATGATTTTCACATTATTATAATGTATTGTGTAACTGGAGCCCCTGATATTGAGTGGACATTAAATAAACTGGTTTGTAGCTCTGTGTACAACAAGTGAACCTTGCACGGAGCTCTGGTTGGAAGGGAGGCTTTGGCTGCTGCATCCCTTCCTGAGTGAACAGTGCCACCACTACTGTCTAAGCACTTGGAGTGGCAGGAGAAGAAGGAGAATTTTAATTTAATATTTCACCTAAGTTTCAGGTCTTGGCAGCCTGGAGTTGACCTTAAATGTGAGGTAGAGCCACCATATAAAGATGTACATGCTGTAGCATTACAATACTACTTTGCAGGTAGGGATTTTTCTGCTATCTTTATAGACTAAGTACAACACAGAAGCCTGGATTTCGCTTTTTAAATTCTTTTTGGATGACAGAATGTGTTTCATATTGTCTGTATCTGCTCAGAGCTGTCTTGTTTCTGGATAAAAAAGTTTAGAGTGCATAAAATACACTCTATGAATGAACTGTTTCGTTCCTCAGAAAATGGTGGAAGAATTTGCACGTATTTACTGAGGTGTAAAAGTATTGGCTACTTTGATTTATCAGACTGGCATCGTGGGAACCCTTATTGTGAGATGGAGCCTTAGGGGACATTTTGACCCCCTAAATACAGAAGTTTGCAGATGTGATGCATAATTGAGGAAAATGCAGAGAGTGAGAGAAGCGTGGTAAGAACACTGATTAGGAAAAATGATATTGTGTTATTTGTTTATGAAATAGAGCTACATTGTATTGTGAGAGAAAATGCTGCAGGTGGATTGAGAATTGTTAGGAGTGGTGAGAAATTCTGCAGGGAAGAATGAACACTGTGTCTCTTCATTTAGAAAACACAATAGAACATGATAGACGTATATGGGTAATAAATAGTATCGAGGAAATAAATTACACTTTAAATATGCTTCTCCTACTATCAGATTAGTTGGTTATTCAGTGAAGTCGAATAATGGTTGCACTTTCAAAAGAGGCACAGGAAGTTTTAGATTTCTTCTTTTTTCTTACATGAGTGTAATTAACCTCTGGTACTCATTGCTGCAAGATATGGTAGGAGACAAAACTTTGTGAGATTAAAAATGACTATTTTAAACCCCAAGTTTTTGTATATGTAGAGAGAACATGTACAACTACTCCAGACAGAATCAGAGATGTGTTAACTATATGAAATAATGTTTTTAGTATTGAGGCCAGCGTTGATTGGAGGATGAATCTTCCCTTGGGACAGGTGTATGATGTTTTATGCCATAAGGTTTAGATTTCAATGTCCTTGTGCTTCCCTTCTGCCAGAACCCAAACCTCACACTCAACCCTTTGGTGTAGTTAGAATTAGTTATCTTTTTGTTACAGCCTCAGAGCTCTTTGTGCTTTGGCAGTGAGATGTTAAAGCTGAGCAGAATTTATATTACTTAGATGGTTTATTTTGCTTTACACAGCCTTTTCTGCTAGAGAATTAGGAAAGTTCTGTATTAAGTGATATTTCAGCTGCAACAATGACATCTAGGGGCTGATTTATATTAATTTAATTTAGATACGTCTCTCCTATTTTTGAGAAGATGGTTACTAATATGTTTACTAAATCTAAATTATTACTATTTGCTAAAAAGCTGTGAATCTGATATACGTCATATATTCAGAGAATAACCATGACAGTTTTAACTTCTTATCTTTTTGTCTTTTGTTTCCCCTTGATCTGTCTTTTAATTATTTTAGTATTGCTAGCACCGCAAATCAGTGAATCTCTCATTACTTTAGACCTTGTATTTTTCCATGACACGTTATCAAATGATGAGGTTTTTTTCACTCTGTACTTTAGGTATACTTTTCTGTGAATTAAAGGGAAAACTCTTTGCCTCTGCTTTCCTACATGACTTATTCTGTCTCCTGGAATCACATCTACTTGATTTTGTACAGGAAATGAGACCAAAAATCCCTGTATTCAATCCCCTTCTTCCCTCAGCTTTATGGGAGTGTAGACATAGGCTTGACTCCAGATTTAAACCCTGTGATTCAGGGCCACCTCTAAGCTCTACGTAAATCTAATTTTATGTATGCAAGTAAGTGTATACGTAAAATACGTAATTGCAATTTAGAGATGATTTAACAGCATCTGTCCTATTATTTGCAAACTTACTCTCATTCCCTTGAATCTTAGTTATTTGACCATAAGTCACTTATTTGGAATTACTTTTTACAGAAAAAAAATTTCTATATTTCTTTCTCATCGGCTTCTTCACTTATATTTACAACTTTTTCTCAGGAATAAGAGAATATAGGGATTTTTTTCTGAAATTCTCCTCATGCCATTCTGTGGAATATTGTTACCTTTAACATACTCACTTCTCATTGGTCTTGAGCAGAAGAGACAACCAGGTGAGCTGAAAAGAGTGAGACATTATGGAAAGCTTCACATTGGCTCAAATCAAGGTGCTAAAATGTTCTCAGCAGTAAATAAAAGTATTTTTCTGATACAGCTATACCAACAGCAACTTATATTACTTATAATTTATAAAGAAGTTACACTGGCACAGCAATGCTGTTCACAATTGCTGTATCTGTTGGTTTCACCCATGAAGGAAGTGAAAGCTTGTTTCTGTCAGTGCTATTGGCAAAACATAATTAGAACTGCATTCTATATTAAATCTTACATAAAAATGTCACCCAAAATCACACCCTTCACTGCTTTTAGTGTGTTAGGAGATGATTTTTATGGACTTGGTCAAAGTAGTGCTGTGGGCACGTTTGTCTCCTGTTGGAAAGTCTGCAGTGGGTGGAAAGCAGGATAAACCTGGGCTGTAGCTGAGTGCGAGGGAGGAAGGACCTTCCTGCCATCTTTTCCTTTATTTTTTTTTTGGAGGAGAAATTATAAACTTGCAGATTCCAAAGAGGTGTTTTGCCATTGTCTTCGAGTCTCAGGGCTTCTCACAGCCCTCAGAAGAGGCAGTTTTCTTACACCTGGGTGAATATACAGTGAGCTCTGTGTATGTGTACTGAGGGCAGATCTGTTTTAAATTAGTAAAATCGTAGATTTTGGATGGGATTTTACTGCTGAATTGGCCACGGGGAAACTCCACTTAGAATAGGGACAAAAATTGTTTATCTATACAGAAAATATCAAGGCAGTCCTCAGCTCCTTGCCACATGATGTACTATTTGATAATGTCCATTATTATTTTCCCTTTCTATTACTTTGCACAGATACTGATATTTTTAGCATCTCTTACTCCAAACAGTGCTTTAGGTCTGTAATCCAACTCAGGGAGTACAGAATGTGATTTATTACTGTCAGTTGTAGCAAGGGGAGCCATATGCACAAGACTCCAACAACAATGACAGCAAAGTACCACTCTTTTTATCTTGTTATAGTCAGTAAAAATACAGAAGTGCCTTTTGCATTCTTAAGAGAAATTATCTGTATGTGAAGTTCTGCATTAGAGCAGGTACATACTGATCCCAGGTGTTACATTTGCCAGTCAGAAATGCCCCAGTGACTGTCCTTGGTGTGTATTTACACGTCCAGGAGAATTCATTTGTGAATGATAAGCTGCAGTAAGCCTGGAATCAGAGCATGCATTACATAAATTAATATTTCACCTGTAAAAGGAGATCCCCTAAAAAGAATTGGACTCCCTGGAGTTCTAATATAGCTAATATTTGTGTAATTGATTTAATTGGCAATTTTTTTTTACAGTTGCAGTTAAAAGGCATTACTTCTTCCTCCTTGTTCAATCATTCCATGTGGGTTAAAATGCCCTAATTTCTGGTGCAAGCAAGAACCTCTAGCGTATGTACTACATTATAGCTCCCAAAAAATAAAATAGTGCCAAAATTTGGAAATCCAGTCAGGTGCAAGACTCTGGTATATCCATGATTTAATTTCAGTATTGATTACCAGAATAAAATTCTGTTGGCCAGAATAAAACTATTAAAACTTCCTGCTCAGTATGGAAACTGGATAGCTTAAATCAAGAAATAAGAAGTGCTTTGGGGTACTTCTCATATCATTAAAGGGAATCATGGGCCAGTCCTCTGTCCTTCAGTGAATGGTCTTGGCTAGTCCTGGCAACTTTCCTTAAATTCCATAGGTTGATCTCCTGCAGACTTTTTTACTCGAATTGCAATCTGGTTTTTGCGAAATTGGATTAGGTACAGTTTTTTAATCGAGCACAGAGCTGCTTGAGGCGGGTTTTAAGCAGTAGATTAGAATTTTTGTGTGTGACATTTTTCAGATAACTTCAGGGTAGCAGTCATGTTTACCTAACGGTGATAATTTTTGCAAATTTATATAACTGACCACATATTTGTCATGTTGATGATGGTGTGAAGCTTTTGTTATGCTCCTGTAGAAATTCTAGTAGTACAAACTGATATAATTTCTGAGCATCCATATAAACACACAGCACTGCAGATACTTTATAGTAAAGACTCCAGTTTTCTTCATGGAAATATTAATTTGCTCAACCGAATCTTAAATAAAAAAAATTTGCACAACTTTCCTATTTGGGCTACAGAACTTAATGTGCACTTTTGCCCTCAAAATCTATATCAAGGTATTAACATAAATGTGACAAACTGGAGTTGTTCATCCTGTTGTGATTTTTATCTGAAAGCTTTAAAAAGCAGCAAACAAACAAACACCCTGGAAAGGTGATGGACTGAATTTTAAATTTCCTTTGCAATTTTACTAAGTTCAAATTCTTGTTCAGGAGTTTGTGTAAAATAAGGATAGCACAGTTTGCCTCACTTTATGGACATTCCTTGGCATCCAGAATTTTTATCCTCTCATCCTCAACACTGTGCTTGCCCTGCAGGTCTGCAGGTCCTGTGTCTGTCTCTGTGTCTGTGTCTGTTCTTCCACAGAGGCAGAAAATCAGATTTTCCTTGCAATATGCACATGGAACCTGCACACAGGGAGCATCAAACAACTTTATGAAAACAAGGGAGCCTGTTCATTTTTAGTTCTTCAATCTTCCTACTTTTTATTAGATAGGAGTAGACCAAAATGAACCATCACAATTTTCTGTAGTGACCTTGAGGTGGCAGCAGCATTACATTCAATTCTGCCATGCACCAAGTCCATTAAAGGTGAAAGTAAAATTTACAATAAATCAAAATAATACTGATTGTTATAATTTTATTACCAGAGCATTAAGTCAATAAAACTTATCTGAAATGTCATTTGCATTGTATACAATTTTTACTTGTTATCAAGTATGTTTTAAAAGCATGTTTAAAGCAACCAAATGTAAAATTGGTGATAAATTGTTGAAAATCTGTGACTTGTCTAATGATGTAGTAAAATTAAAGTCTGTTTTGATCTCTTGAATTGTAAAAGACTGTTTCTGAAAGCATTTGTTAGTACAATAATGTCTTGTGTTTTGACTAACTATATTTAATATCCTAATGTCTGATTAAATATTTTTATGCAAGTTGTCAAGTCTTTTTTCATTCATGATTTTATGTAGGAAGGTCATCTAATTATATGACACCCTTTCAGTGAAGGAGAATGTGTTTGTTTCTTTTAATAATGAGGAATAATGAAACTTATTTATGTTGAAAGTCAGGGAAATTTATTGGAGGATTACAACATGAGAAACATGAAAATTAAAAAACCCTTTTAATAGCATATTCATTACTGAGGAGCTTACAGGTAATGAAAGAGTTGTGTGAAAGCCAGGATGCTGGGTGATATAACTCTGCTCATGTCAGCTTTCAGGCCACAGTTATTTTGCATTTCTAGGCTGTCAATTACTGTTAGGTTACCAAATTATGACGAGGTAATTAGTCACATAGGAGGCACTGGAAGAAAAGGAATTTACAAACTTCTAAGGCAGCTTTGGGCTGGGGAGGCAGTTGAGGTGTTGGGATGCTCCCCATGCTCTTGCTGTGTGGGGCTTTGCTGCTCAGGAGCTGCTGCTCTGCCAGCCCAGCCTGTCACACTGTCGGACACGAAAGAAACACTCAGACTTCTGAGCAGCAGGTCAGGACCACCAGGCAGGACCAACTCGAGCCTTTCTTTATTCTCTCATTTTTATATCTTTCTTAAGATAATCATGGATTGGTCAGTGAGGTTACCACCTCTACAATTCCACAGGACAGTGACATAGTCTATCATCTTTCTCCGCCTTATGAGAAAGGAATGAAAAACAATCCAAATGTTCAAAACAATCTTGGCTGGTTACAAAAATAAGGACTGTGTTTATAGAAAATGCATGAAAAATTCTACTACAGAAGTAAAAACATAGAACACTGCAAAAACCAGGGTGACACCCAGCCCAAGCCTGCACTAGAATCCAAATGAGATTTCTGTTATCCGGTGTATTGATGGGGAAGCAGCAACACTCCAAAGTCTTTTCCCTAACAAATGCAGAAAAATAATGATAGTGGTGTGTTTACATCAGTTAAAAACTGGTGTGAAGGAATCTCCTCATGTAACAGATGCTAAAGGAGTCCCAAGAACTGCTTAAAGATAGCTTATGTAATAATTAAAATAATTCCATATAAATCAATTAAAGATAAGGTTAACTTGTTCATTTAAGTTTTGAATTTATTCAGTCTAATTTTAAGTTTTAAGGTACAACATTTCAACTTGTTTAACATTATATTCACTTTTTTCCAATTGTTTTGTTTGCTTACAACTTCTTTAACTAAGGAAATAGAAGTATTAAATATAAACAAGTACAGAAGTATGTAAACAAAAATGTAAATCGAATTACAGTTCCACAATAGGGCGTTATTAGGTATAAAAATCAGAGAATCACAAACCAAAGTCAACAGAGATTACAACACACAAATGCTGTTTGGGCTATGCCAGTGGTTGCTGGAGCCAATAAAAATATTGTTATTTCTCTAACACATAGATCTGGTCTTTTACTTCTGGTCTGTACTGTCATTTTCTCTTTGTCACACTTCACTGTTTCTTAAACTAACTTCTGTGATTCCAGTGCCTGAAAAAGATGGAGAGAGACTTTTTGCAAGGGCACGTAGTGATAGGACAAGGGGGATGGTTTTAAGCTGACAGAGAGGTGGTTTAGATTGGAAATTAAGAAGAAATTCTTTGCTGGGAGAGTGGGGAGGCCCTGGCACCAGAGAAGCTGTGGCTGCCCCTGGATCCCTGGAAGTACCCAAAGTCAGGTTGGACATTGGGGCTTGGAGCAATCTGGGACAGTGGAAGGTGTCCCATGGTAGGGGGGCGGTGAACGAGATGATCTTTAAGGTCCCTTCCAATCCAAACCATTCTGGGATTTTGATTTTTCAAAATTTCTGAAGATGTGAATGCAGGGAGTGACAAAAAAAGCAGAATAACTGAGATGACAGCAGTACTCCTGTGAGGAATGTAATTCACTGTGAGCCTATTTCTTCTTTCTTTCTGATTTTAACCTTCTGGCTCTTTATCATCAAAATATATTTACCTCAGATGTAAAAGTAAGGCAGCAAATATATATGAGCTGAACATATTTATCCTGGAAACTAAATGAGTAATTTCTTAGCCATATGGAAATGATGTTTAGAGGGTACCCCTCATCCCTGTCGGTCAGGGACCTTGATTATCAGTATCCTAAAAGGGAGATGTGCTTTTTATTTGTGTTTAGAGCACCATAAACACATTTTGTTGGAGAAATAGAATAACAGTTGTCACAGTGGGGGCTCTTTGTAAGTTTACAAAGTCCAAATAAACAAGTTGCCCTCAACTTCAGTGCGAGAGCAATCTACTGTAGACGTGGAGGGATATTCCAGAGATTTTGACCTGGAACCAATATTTTAGGTTTTATTGAAATGTTAGTGTAACATTTACCTAATGCTCTGCACTAATCTTAAGCAAGACCTTGTTGTCCTGAAATCACAACGTTGTTGTCTTAATGGTACCTTTGCTAAACTAAAATGGAAGGTACCTGGTGTGATCCATCTCTTTGGTTAAGCCCTGCAGTATCTGATAAAGGGTATTTTATTATTTTGTGGAGTCATTTGTATAGCAAAGAAAAAATTGCAAACTGTTCAGCAAGCAATACTACTATTCAGCCAAATCCCATTACCTAGAACATTAAAACAATCATTCTAAAACATGATTTATAATGATTTGAACATGTTTGTAAAAAATAGATGACCACTGTACATTTACAGTTGACACAGAGGTCCCTAATGTCAAGAAAGCACTCTTGACCTTGATGGGTAGTTGCAATTCCATTTAAATCAATTGCCAATACAAGTCAAATGAAGTTCTTATGGCTGTCTAGTGTGCACTTCACTGTTCTTCTGACATTATTGTTCTACTCCAAGTCATTCTTCAATCTTAACAGCTGAGAGGGACCTGCATTCTGCAGCTTTATGGGGAAAGAGCACCAAGTTCTACGTCCCTGTGTTTTGAAAGCTTCTGCTCCTTTTCACTGTTTCCAAGCTAAGCAAACCAAGTTGTGTTCTACATAAAACACAGTTCTTGGTCTGCTGTTGGTGGAGCCAGGTGTTTGTTACAGTGAATACAGAATGCATTTTCACTGCCCACCATCTTACTATTCCTTGATTGAATTTGGTAGCCCTGAAAACTGGAGATTTTGTTAATTTAGCTTTCTTAGAAGCTTTCACTATATTAAACATGTGGAACATGATATGTTCTAAACATTTATGTTAAAAATGATGGTGATTACAGCTTTTGAGGTGTTTTGTGGTGTGGAAGAGAAAGAGGCACAATAACTCAGAAAAAATAAGTTGAACACTTAACCTGTATTTGTGCCTGTCTGGATACTTATTTTTTGAAAGAATTTAGTAAAAATTTGAGATGGATACATGAAAAGTGCTATGAACTTGTGTGGGTGTTGCCCTCCTGGGGGGAGGGCCTCCCAAGAGTCCCAGCTCCACCTACTGGTGGGCAAAACCATCTCCCAAAGTGTCCACCCCTAAACCCAGCCACGATGGTTAAGCCTGATTAGTGCTGTGTCATGGTGACACAGATCCTTGAAGTTATGTCATTGGTTTTCCCTTCTGTCTGTCTCCAGGTTCTCTCCTCCCCGGTTCTGGAAAGCTCTCCCTAACACGATCCCTGATTTGTTCTCTGACTCGGTTCTCCCCTCCCTCGTTCACTGTATGGTTGAGCTAGCCTGACCCCTCCCCAACTCCTCCCCTTCCCCGGTTTATGATTGGTTGTTGTGTTCAGTTAAAACCCCTTGCTCTGCCCCTGCTCGGGGCTCTTGAGCTGAGGGTTCAGAGGAATAAAGCCTGCTGTCACCCAGCCAAGAGTCTCTCCCGTTTTCTCTGCCAGTCTCGGGATCGGGGCAACCAACAAGGACCCTAAACCCCTCTTCTGGGTTCAAGGCTATCCTTGGAGACCTGGTTCTCCCCTCGTGGCCGACCATAGGCTTGGCTTAGGGGACAAAGGCGTGCCTTGAGCACCGGCTACCCATCCCGGGTTGCCTTCTCTTCCCTACACCGCGCAACCAACGCACGCCTGTGCAGCGCGTGAAATTTTTTATTTTATTTAATAAACTTGTTAAACATTTTGCTTAGGAAAGAAAACCCTTGGCTGTACAGAACATTCTGAAAATATCTGGGTTAGTGTTATTAACTTACTTGTAATGTATTTACTCTTCCAAATGAATTTGAGTGTCTACATTTTAACAAGTGGGGATATTAAACACTGACATCATGGTCCAGAGTTTACATGACTTTAAAAACCCAAGTGCAGATACTTTCTCTATGACAGGTAATATAAACTAAGGCTAATCCTCTCCAGCCCCCACCCCCCATCTCTTTCATAAGTAGTCCAAGCTTTCAAACGATCCCATATTAATGAGAATAATGGAAAAACTCAACTGAACTCATATGTTAGCATTAAATACATATAATAGCTAATAAGAATTGATAATGAAAAAAGGGATTCTGGTTGGCAATGAAACCTGGCTGGGATGGTATTAAGAGGATGCTGCAATTAATGTAAAACTAATCACCAGTCTTCCATGGGGAAATGCAAATTGCAAGTTGTTAGAAGGCCTGTTTTGTTCCATAGGACTTGTATTGCTGCTAATCCACTTAGCAGCACACATGTTCCTCTGTTGAAGTGTTTTTAAGGAAGTTTTGAAGTATTATTCCTATTCTAGAGATTCTACCTATTTATTTAGATTCTATGTTTAGACTCTTCTGTTTTTAATAAATATGTAAGTGTGTTTCCCTGCTCTTTCCTTGCCAGGCCCATGGGCTGAGGTCAAAGTAAGTGGTTCTATTTTGTTCTATTTTGTTTAGTTTGCTCCTGGCAACTGTACTGTACTAAGCTATAGAAGTAACCCCTGGACATACAGAAAATGTGTTACATATTCTGTCTGTGCAGCTGAAATTCCCAGATTCTGCTGTGTCTGATGTTCTGTCCTCCTGCTGGTGGGCAGGAGTAGCTGCACAAACCCTGCATTTTCAGGGTTGAACACAACGTGAAACAAACTTTTGTGCTTTGTGTTTTGTTGAATTCATTCATCTAAAGGTACTCATAGACAACTACTCCTTCTTGCAGTGCCTGTGCTTCCCAGCAGTCAGCAGGAGGAAATGTGTCAGCTATGGGTGGGCTCTTCTCAGTACAGGAGCTTGTCCCCAAGCCTGGCTGTTCAAATACTTCGGTTTTGGAGATCAGCTGTGCTGAACAGAGAGGTAGCAGATGTCCTTACAACACTGGGAGTATCGTGGGAAGACAAGTTTAAAGAAAAACCCTGAATCACATTCACCTCCTTTGAAACAAATGACAAATCCTAACATTTGTCTTTAATCCACTGGAGAAGCAAGTTCAGGTTGAGTGTAGAAAGGAAGAACATTGGAACCATTGTACTTGCACTTACAAATCCAGTTTTGATGCCAGTGTAAATATCTTTGCTTTCAATTAATTTTGAAGGAATAATTTCTTTCTGGCAAGTGTAGCATGTGTCTTAAGCAAACCTTGTGTATAAAACCCCAATGTTATTAAAATTGAATGTTTGGCAAATGTTTTGCCCAAAAG
Source organism: Drymodes brunneopygia (assembly GCA_013400955.1). Classification (NCBI taxonomy): domain Eukaryota; kingdom Metazoa; phylum Chordata; class Aves; order Passeriformes; family Petroicidae; genus Drymodes; species Drymodes brunneopygia. Next base: position 341,548 of record VZTZ01003781.1, on the reverse strand, counting down.
TAAACGCAATTTGGTCAGTGTTTGTTTTTTCACCAAATTTAATGATTTGTTGCCACTTTGAAGCTAAAGAGCCAAAAGATAGAAGGTTATGAAATCTCTTGTCTTCTGTATACCATTGAATGTTTGACCTTTTATCATATAATGTAGTCCTTTCAGACACTGAAGATCTTTATCCAGGTATGCAACCAACAAGAACAACTTCCAGAAAAAGAAATAATTTTGGTTTGTGCAGCCCTTTACTCAGACATGAAAGCCATTTCTGAAAAAAAAAAAAAAGCCATCTGCTACTTTATTGTTTGATATCAGCGGCAGAATAATGTCCGATTTTAATATCATACTGTTGGCTATGTACTGCACTAATTTGTTCTGTGACATCAATGAATCAAAGTAGAGTTCCTGATAGAAGAACATCAAAAGGAAATTAATCTCCCTGTGATAGTATTAATAATTTCAGAATGGACGTGTTTTGCTCAATTATGGTACCCATTGAGAGCTGTGTTTTTGTGGACTGTTAGATCAATATCACAACTGCTGCACAAATTGAGGGTGTGAGAATGAGACTGGTGCTCCTCAGTAGCCAGGAGTTACTGATGGACAAAAATCTAACTGAACATTCTTGGTAGAATTTTATGGTTACTTAAGGAGAGGAGACATGAAAGTGGGAGCTTGGGGAAGGGGGGAAACTAGGAAAAAAACCCATCACTTTTCAGTATGTTGGGCAGGATGGTGGGCCTGCCATTAAAGGCAACATTTACAGAGTTTGTAACCAGAAATTCGCTGTGTAAATCTGGAAAAAAATTAGTGGAAATGGAGGCTAATAGTGTAGCAGACTGGAGATGTCATAAGGTTATTCAGCATGTATCTCCTGAAAATATATTTTTTGAAGTATTTCATTAATTTGGATTTTTTTGATTGGTTACATATAAACCCTGTCAGATTAATACAATGTTTATTAGAAAGCATATTTCTGTATGTATATCCCTACAGTTCCACATCTTTCTCTGTATGAAGGATTTGACACAATAAAAGAAATGGAACACTTTTAGATACAGATCCTTCCAAGTGCTTAGTCAATTCAAGGGTAGAAGAAAGGGTTACTACAGTAAAGCATGCTTGTTATAGCTGCACAGCATGATACCCACAGACAGACTGGGACTATATTTAGGGTTCTGCTTGTGTGCTGAGAATAGAACTAAATGAGTACAGAGGCCCAAATGTGTCACTGAAATAAATATTGGCAGTATGGATGTGTGATCAAAATATCCAAATATATCAGAGACTGACTGCAGAACTCAGAGTCAGTAATAACCCAGGTAGGGATAAGATTTCAAATAAATCTAATATTCCCTTTTCTTTATGCTTACCACGTTCAACTTTCCCCCCTTTTTCATTTATTCCTCGCTCAGCTGGCAACCAGGGGTGTTGTTCATCAGCCTGGGGAGGTGCAGGGTTGACCTCGTCCTGCAGCCAGCCTTGGGGTGCAAGGTGAGGACTGGGAGGTCTCTGACCAGTTACTGTCATGGGCAGATCAGACCTGACTTGGGGAAAATTAATTTAATTTATTGCCAAATGAAACAGATTTGAATGGTGGGAAACAGACAAAATAAAGAAAACACCTGCCTCTCCTCCCATCCTCTTCCTAGGCTCAACTTCACTCCTTCCTTCCAAACTCCTCTGCCCACCCCAGCCCCAGCCAGGGACTCTCCCAGGCTCGATGCTCTCAGGGCTGCTCCTCCTGTTTTCACTCCTGCTTTCCCTCGTGCTTTTCCTCACCCCTTCCCCTCACTGCCAGGCAGTTTTGCCCTTTCTCCACCACGTTCCCCCAGAGGTGCTGAGGGCTCAGCTGTGCCCTGTGCTGGAGCAGCTGCAGAACTGACTGGAACCATCCCACTGCCAGGCCCTGGGCACGGTGCCCTGGTCAGCTTTACACTAATCAGCTCTTCATTTCTTAATTTGTAAAAAACTGCTGCTGGTATGAATGAGCTTGGGCTTTATCTGTAAGGATGCAGTGACTTTTTAAAAGATTCTATAAGGTTCTTAACAAGACTGACATTCCTTGTTCTAGATCAGCACTGTGAGAGTGAGGAATTTTCCTGCAGTGACTGAGATAACATCAGATGCTTTTCCAAGCTCTCCTTCCATCTGAAATGCTGCAATAATATCTTGTATTAAAGACAGCAGATGAATAATTAGACAGTACCATGGAAAGGCTTCCACTGAGTAGAATCCTTGGGAGGATCAATACAAATCCAGCCATCAGCATCTCCTCTCTGGTCTCCACCACTTCTTCTGCTTTCCCTTCTGCCCAAGCTGGAGTTTTCAAAGGGAAACTAACTCAAACAGGATTTGATAATGTTTCATTTGAAGGAACTGTTCACAGCAGTCAGAGATCCACAGCAGATGTGCTGTTTGGATTGTCCCTGTCTGGTTCTAGTAATGAAGAAAGTGCTGGCAGGAAAACAGAGGTGATCCCCCTGTACTTTTGAACAAGAGCTATTTCCCAGTTGCTGTCATGGAAATGAAAGGAAAGCTTCACAGTTTTCCTGGTAGATATTAGGGGATAGAAAAGTTTGTCTGTCTGATTTTGCACACCAGTCCCAGGAATATACTTTACCTGCAAAATTCAGATTTTTTTCTCTTTCTGCACAAGCATGTTCTAAATAGCATAGACCTAAATAGCAAAGACTGTCAGCAAGTTATCAGAATGAGAGATGCTGTCCCACAGCAGTCTTGGGAAGCCATTCACATACCATGTTCCCCTCCTCCAGGCTGATAATGTGCTTTTGGAGAGCAAACACATCCACTCTGCCTGGAAATGTAGTTCAGAAGACTTCCCTCTTCTCTAACGTTTATATAAATTCAAATCTGGAAAGCAATGAACTCTGAGTATGTCTTTAAGTGAAGAAATACTTAGGCAGTATTTTTGAGCATGGAAATAGTATCTGCCATTTGGGCTAATAGCTTATGTTCCTCATAAGATAGAACTACAGATAAGCATATGGAGTTCCTGTCCATTCAGGTTCACTAAAAATGTGCACTGTCAACTGAAAAATTTAGGTTGTTAAATACATAATTCATAGCAACTATATGTGCAGTGGTTATGTGTTTACTGGCTCTCTGCTTTTCCAGAGCCCTTCTACAAAATATTTTTTATAGAGATCCAGCACGCCGTGTTTCGATGGAGTCCTGTGGGGAGAGATGCAATTAAGAATGTTATGCAATAATACATTGTTTTTCTTACACATAATGTATTTGGGAGCATTATACATGCAGGCAAAAGTGCTGAGCTCAGTAATTCAGGTCTTTACATCTCGGGACCATACTGGCTGCTTCTGCAGTTTTAGCACAAAAGTAGTAGTCCCAAAACCAGTATTAATGATAAGAAATTGAAAATAGTTCAGGATTTTTTTGTAGAATATTGAGAATATTGCAATTTAAAAGTTTGCCAGATATTAGTTACATTTTCCCATTTTAATAGAGATGGCTTATTTTTGAAAAAAAATCTCTAAAAGACTGGTGATGAAGAAGAAATAAGCTTGGTTTTTAACATTCAAATGCAATATCATTGTCATTTAATACTTTTTCATAGACTATAAAAATAATGATGATAAAACCCGATCTGGTTACCAGTAGTTTTCCTTTTGTTAAAGCTGTACTTCATTTTTTTTGGTCATTTGTGTGGGGATTTTTTGAGTTTCTCAAATGCTGGACTTCCTGAACAAACTCTTTTTTTTCTTTTTTTTGGTGCACTTCTGCAATTCATAAATTTAAGACAAAGGATATATCTTTAAAATATTTATTCCTGATTTTTGTTTTTCTAATGATAATGCAACTTCTATTTTCTTCTTACTAATATTCAGAAAAATTCCATTTAACTAACTCCAAAACTGGATCACCTAGTTAAACTGAAAAGGTAAAATCCTTGCTTTAAAATACTGAATTCAGTAGTTCAGTAGGAAAAAAAAATCCAGTGAATGAGTTTTTAATACTCTGATAAATCATAGCAATACCTTTTATTGCCCAATTAATTTACTACTTTGTACTGTAAGTAATAATTAATAGCAGTGCAGTTTCCTTACCTTGTCTGGTGTTACCATCATAACCCTTGGTAATGCTGCAGAAACATTTTAAACCTTTTGAACTCTAAATATGGGTGGATGTCTTTCATGGGAAGTAACACAAAGTTTCAGAAGCTGAATTATTAATATTTTGTGCATGAAACTTGTACCTGTTAGGTAACTGTGAAAACTTTAGAAACAAATGTCTGATCACCGAGAAAATGTATTTTGTTGTGTATTTAAGATCGTATTGTATTTTCAATAAAAAATGGAAAGACCAGGATGTATTCAGTTATAGGAATTTGTGTCTTATTATGCAAAAATGCTTTGCAAACATGTCTAAATTAAAATCTTGTGGAAATTAAATATAGTAGTTTTCCCCTTGCATTTACCTTTTGGAATTTATCAGTGATCAGACTAATTCACCAAGTAACTGCAAAATATTTTCCTCTTACACACAACTTGGCTATCTGTGCTGATGAATTCCTGAGTGCTCACTGACACATTTGTTTGAATTCTGGGTGGTGGTTTGCTTTTCGTGCTTTTAAGCAAGAAAAACCCCCTAGATTACACCTTTGCAGCTAATCCAGAAGTTAAGAATAACCCTGATTTTTCAGATTTCTCTGTTTTGTCAATGCCAGACAGGGCCCCAAATCATCAGTGGATAGCAAGGGAATAGTCTTGTGTCAGCCACAGGTGTAGTCACATAATGTATGACTGCTGAAACACTTGCCTGTGATTACAAGTTAAAATCCTAATTAAAATTAATTTTAGAACACCTGTAATCTGCTTACAGTGTTGTGGGAGTCAAATTCAGTGGGATGGTTGATAAATTGCTTTTCATGTTAAGCCTTTTAAAACAGAAGGTTTTGTTCACTTGGTGAGTATGTACAGAACTCCAGGACTGTCAGCTACTTGTAATCTTTATTGCATTTGCCTTCTTGTCTTTTGTGAAATCTGCAGTTTGTGAGCCAGGTTTTTACCACTGTGCAGTCATTTCAGGAAGTACAGTGCTATGTTGTTAATTGATGGGTTAATTACAGCTGTTGACTCTCATGTTGATCTTGAGTTGTGTTTTCAAGCTGTGTGACAGGAGCCTGCTCATTTCCTTGGGACACCTCTATGTGAAGAACATGTGACCATGAGTTATCTGCTTTTCTTAACACTGCTCCTTGTCTGCTGTACTCTTGGATATTAATTTGCAATAGATCTAACATTAGTAAGCAAGCTTTTATTCCAGAGCTGCCAGTTCTCTGATGAACTGTGGTGAAATCACCTCTCAGGAAGAGTGAGCAGTAAACTATGTGTGTGAAGACTGCCTCTATTTTTGTGGAAATTTCACTGAGGTGAAGATTGTGACTGGAAAGATACTGAGATGACAGAAGTAATTCATAAACATCCCACCCTGATACATTCTAAGAAGATTTGTCAGAAGCTGCTGAAGTGGAGTTTCACCTGAGACAACAGTAAGGTCCTGTGTGGAATCAGTGCCTCAAAATTCTGAATAACTTGCAATTTATCTCATGGTTATTAACATTTAGCTGGCTGGAAGCTACCACAGCTCTAGAAACCAGGCAGGATAGCAGTGTGTGTGGGAGGAGGATCTTTGTAAGGAAACAGTGACCCCGTCTTCTGGCTGAAAAGAGAAGTGGAAGAATTTTTGATTGAGGTAGAAAATACCAAAAAGTGTCTCAGAATTAGCATTCAGAAAATGGTATTCAAATGCCAATAGCAAATAAATACTCCATTAGTTCCTCTATTATTAAATTTTCTTTTTGACTGCAACAAGTTTCATATGCTAAAGAATATTTTAAGTACATCTTGAAAAAGTCATCTTTTTTACATTCATGTTATATAGGACAAGCTGGTTCAAATAATTTTTGAAAGCAATGATGTTGTCTTGAAAACAAGGCAGAAATTTTGTTGATGCTGTGGATTATTGATTGACAACAGATGGCAGTAAAGCAGGTGTATTTACCTTGCAATGAACAAATGGCAGTATATGAGACATGGCTGAAATTTATAAAAAGGCATTTGGGAGCCTAGTTCACTTCTTTTGGATTATTCAGTAACTTCAGAAAATACTGTCCTTTTGTTAGGAATTGGCTTGTGTCAGGAAGATGAGGGGTAATAAAAGGTCAATTCCTTACTCACCCACATGGGCTGCTGCAGAGGCTGAAAGAGTCTCCAGCCCACCTGAGGTGTTCAGAGCTGTCCTTTCCATTCCCTCCCCATCTCTGTGTTCAGTCCAGCCTTAGCACAGATAGGAAATATCCCAGTTTATTTGGTGATGTTCTAATTTGGATATCTTAGCTGGAAATGCCTATTTCACCATGTGGAGGCATGAGGTAAAGTTGAGAGTTTTCTCTGAATTGTTTCTACTCTGGATTTTTACAACACATCTTAAGGAGACACCTCTTTCAAGCTGTACTTGCTTTCCAAGTGCTTGACAATATCGACACTGATGATCTCAAAATGACAAAAGATTTGGAGAAATTATGAGAAAATTAAATGATCAAAGAAAGTCCACATTTAGACTTTCTTTTGTAGATATGATTTTGCAAATAATTTTTTATATTGGTTCTCATCAATTTTTAAGGGAATTTAGATGTCTGCAGCAAAGTAAACCCTCCAAATTATGTTGTAGCTGTATACCAATTTCAGTGGATCTAAACTGTGACAGTAAAGATTATTTGTATGCATTCAGCTTTATGTCCATGTCTAAACAACAACCCTATTTAGAGCATCTTGTAACCCATGTGCACAGTTGGCTAAACAGTTAAAGTATTCATGTGCATTATTTTTATCTGATGGAGTGCAGTGCAGTAAGTACCCCCAAAAGGACAATAGTGCTCGCTCCTCTTGTGCTGGGGACAGCAGCAGGGACTGGCATTCAGGGCTATGAGCAAACCAACACTGTGCTGGGGTGAAAGGAAGCATATGAATCATAAATGTAGCATGCTTCACCTGTTTTGTTGCTAGCTTTATGATTTCATGCTGCTTAAGCATTATGATTTTGTGATTGAACTGTCTGTTTTCCTCCCTTGCAGTGTAATAAGATGACATTGAAGAAAACTCTCCTATTTGGCTCGTAGCATGTGCAAATATATCAACATTGGATCTGAACCCCTGAATTAGCCCTGATTTGCCCTCAATTCTTTTCAGTCTGGGAGTTTGCACTGACTTCTAAATTCCTGCCTGATACTTCAAAGAGTAACAAGAGTCAAGAAGTTTCTCTTCAGCTTGAGAGTGTTTGACTCCCATTTTATTATTTGTACATCACAGTTCATAAGTTAATTGGTCTTTGAAACCGTAACTATTTTATTTTTTTCTTACCAATTTGTTTCTGCTTATTACTACAGCCAAGGAAGAGATAAAGCTGAAGTTTTTTTCAGCAGAAGATATCATTTCACTCCAGAAGACATTTCTGTGCTTCTTCAAAGAAAAAATGGAAGATTTGTTTTGAATTCAGAGGAAATGAGATCAAATTCTCAGTCAGTTTAGACACAAGAAATGAACAAAGGGATTTGACACAATAACATGTCATTTAGGTTGTTCAGGTTAGACATTTATTTGGGAGTATTCCCGTCTTCTTCTGAATAGTTTATTTATTTCTTATCAATATAATGTTTTATGCCTTGGATTTTTATAGTAAATTTGCATTTCTGATGCTGCTATTAGACAGGAGTAACAGAGCTTGATAATAGTAGAGAGGTTGGACACATGTTAGAGATAGAAGGGATGAAAATTCTTTTTTCACTGTAACTTTAGAGCCATTGCTTACAGGAATATTCCAGAACACTGACCACTGCATTTCAGATTTAAAAAGTGATATTGCTTTAAAGCATTTTTTAAAAAATAATGTATTTTATGTTCTTTTTGTTTCACTTAGTATTCCGAAACTTTTGGCTTTGAACTTGCAGTGTGTTTTCATAATTACAGAGTGTTAGAAACATAATTTAAAAAGAGAAAATGAGATTTTAAAAATATAATAATATAGCTGCAGGAGTGGTTAGATGAGAAGAAATATCAAGTAACAGGAGACTTGTGAAAAATCATAAGTGTTGCCAACGCAGTAACAAGTAAGAGAGATATAAATCAAAATAAACGTTCATTGTGTTCTGCTTAGTTTCCCATTCACCTCCTTGGAAAATAATGCTATTATGTTTCCATTATGGTGGATTCTTCCATATGCATTGCTAACTGAGCTGAAAGCAGAATACTGGAGCAAATACAGCAATTCTTAAGTTCTCAGAACTGTGCTGTCTCAATCAGTGGAAGGTTTCTCTTTGGTTTTGCCTTGAAATGGGGTGACCCTGCAGATTATTTCTTTAGTAACCTTAACAGTGAATTACTTCTGAAGGAGTACTCCTATAACTGACTGATAATTCCACTAAACTGGTGAACAGTTGTAATCAGCAGCTAAACAAAGGTGTACAGGGAAAGGATCTCTTGGGTTTGGTTCATCTCACACTTTGAGATGCTGTGGATCTCTGGATCTCTGCACACTTTGCAGCAGCTGGAAAGCCAGGCTGTCTGAAAGACACCTGTGCTCAGGAACAGGTAATGAGGTGCTTGGTAAGGAGGTAAAAGTTTGTGAAAGAAGTTGTCAGGAACAGAAGAGGTTTTGAAAAATAAAGTATTTCCATATAACCCTTCCCCCAAACGTCAGAGGATGAATGAATTCTAGAAAAGACGATGAGGAAATTGCATTTTAAATAATGTGAAGGCTCCTGTTAAGTCCTCTGAAGTTTGAGCTATCAAACTTTGTCAAACTCTGTCTGACAAAGGCTGAAGACAGCACTGTTCCAGTCCTTGCCCAGGAATGCCACCCAGCTGTCCATGGATCAGGGTGCTGTTTTTCCATTGATCAGGAACTGTCACCTGTCCCCTGAAGAAACTTTGCCCTGTGTTTAGCAAAGAGCTGTCTGTGGGGAACTGAGGAAACACAGCTTTAGTGAGTGATGTGTTCATCCAGGAGAAGTTTGTAGCAGAGCTCAGAAGAAACCCCAGAGCTCCTGCTCCCTGTTCTTCTCCTGTTTTCTCTTTGGCAATTCCTCTTTTGGTTCTGCTCATCCCTCACTTCATCCATCTGGACATGGTTGTGCTTTCTATAATATTGATAAGTTTTTGAAGATGAAAATAGTGTTGAAAAATTAACTTGCATAGTGACATCCCCTGTGTAAAATACATTTCAAAGTAGATGTTTAACTCAAGGGAGCACCTCAAAATCTTGAAATAAGATAGGACTACATATAACAGTTTACATGCTGTAATAATAGAAAGTAAGGACTAGAAAATGAAAAGATATTATAAAACCATTTTTTTCAGGTAGAACTGACAGAATTGCAGGTGAAATAATTATAATCTTGGGGTTTTTTTTTTGTCAGGGTAAAACATAGAAATCTTTTTATTCCCTGTATATGTGAGCTGTTAATCCAAATGCCCATACCTGCCTGTATGAGAAAGGGAATCTGAATACCTGAGCACTGCAATAGCTCTAGTTACTGCAAGGTTCTGTTCACAAAGAGGCTGTAATGCTAAAAAAGCCAAAACAGTCAACAACAAAACCCTCACACAATGAGATCAGGTACAGAGGGAATCAGTTCTATAGGCTTGAGACATCCATGAACTAATGCCATTTGGTATATATGCTATTAGATAATTTCAACCATTCCTTTAGTCCTTCTATTGCTGCTAAAATCTGTTTATAAGGTAATGAGACACAAGTGATGCTTTCTGTATATCCTATGCTTTGTTGAGATAAAATAATGATATGTTAATTATATATTTCAATAAAAGTAACCATGTCTGTGCAACTACTGCATAGATGCACATTTGAAATAGAAGTGGCAGGGGGAAAAAAGGAGGAATAGAAAAGAAAGGAGAAATAAACAACAACAACATAAAAGCAAAAATAGCAAAGCAACTGCCTTCAACTACCTGAAAGAAAGATAATCTCTTATCCTAGTTTCCTCTTGCTCAGGGAAATGTGGTGTGATCAGGTCACTGCATGTAAAATGCTGTAAGAATGGGATCTGCACTTCATCATTATAAAATTCAAGCATTCTTGAACCTTTTATTCCACCCTGTTCATATTTATCTTTTTGGTCCTGCCTTCATTGGGTACCACATTTGTATTGATAAATTGTAGGTACTTGGAGATGTATTGATGGGCTGAAGACAGTTCAAAATGCAGAGTGCTGTGGCTTTGCATATCATTACACCTAGCTCGGTCTTTGCCTCTTGAAAGCTGTCGATTTGTGCATTATTGCTATTCAGGCTGATAAATGACAGTAATTGTTCTTAAGTTGAAGAGCTGGCTTAATGTGCTGACTTGCTTGGGAATTCTGAGCACCAGGGTTAAACTAGTGCTCGACTGCTTCTAACAAAATGGTCTTTTCCAGCTCAGAATAGATACTTAATTGAATTACTTTAGCTTTCATGCATTTTGCAGCTTTGCATTTGAAGAAAAAATATTCATAACAAGATCAGGGAATTCAGAGCTGTTCATAGGGAGGTCAGGCTCGGTATGTGCCCCCACTTCAAGGCACCTGCTCCCAGTGGTGCTACCACAATTAAAAAAAAGTTGAGAGGGAGAATATGTTAGTCCTATAATGACACTGGGAAAGACATAAAAAATTAGATGGAGATGTATCGCTATAATTTTTTTCTACTCTCTCAGTGGTGGAACTTAGTAAGACACACTTAAAAAGATGAAATACAGCTCATTTTGTGGAATTTTTAAAAACAATGTTTATTCATGTGTAATGGCACTGATTTTTCAGGATACTTAGTTTGGGAGAAGTGTCTTAAAGCCTCTGTTAATTTTTTGAAAAAAAAAGACAGTTTCAGGGATAAATCAAGAAGAATTTCTCATGAAATATGGATATATTTTCTTAAATAATGATCACAAAATTCAAACTAGAATTTCAGGAGTTGAGTGTGACTTGTGTTGAATTGTTCACATTTGGCACTGTTCATGTGTGGTGCAAGACAAATTAAGGCTCACAATCCAAACGATTCAGTGTCTCAGTGATTCAGTGCTTAGGCCAATTGTCTTTGTTTTAAACAGTTTCTCTACAGGTCTTTTGAGTGACAGCTCTGCATTTCCCAATTGGTACAAAAAAATTCAAATCAGATGGAAAACATTGAGCTGTTATAAAAGAAAACACTAAGATTCGGAGTGAAATTTATTTATTTCATTGTGATTCTCTATAATGACTTATTTGTTTCACATATAAATATTGAATGGGATCAACCCCTTTCACATGAGGTATTTAAAGTGTTTCCTTTTACCTCCAAAGATAATATATTTATTAAAGGTTTTTTGTAGTTCCAGGTATGTTATTTAGGATTTCCTGGGTCAGCATCATAAAGATATTGATTGTTCATTCAGGGAGAATTTTAGTCACAATGCAAGATTCTTGTCTTCATACTTATAACTGCTGGAGCTTGAATGTCTCGTGTATTTTCAAAAAAAAGTTATGAAAACACTGGAAAATAATTCATTATTTGTTTAGTCATCTTAGCAAACAGGAGTCCTTTTCTGCAGCCTTAAAAAGGAAGATTATATTCTGACATTATCAGAAAAGCATATCTTTTTCTATTACAAAGACTCTTAGCTGTTACCTGATGTAATTCAAGGTTATTTTTCATTCAGATACTTTCCTCAGAGCTGTGTTTTTAAATCAGTCACCTACATCTACCAAGTGATCATGGACCAAGTGCCATGAGCTGATGTTTGGGACCACTGAAGACTTTTCCTGGGCATGCAGATGTGCTCAGCAAGAACCTTCAGCTGAGCCCAGAGTATTCCTAAAGCTGCCAACTGAACAGGGAGGCTCAAGGGGTTATACTATTCATCTACTACTTATTATTTTGGATTACCAGCTCTTTGAAGGACATTTGTGCTGTTTACATTCATTGACTGTTGGGGTTCATCTGTTCAATGTAAAAGAAATACTCAGTTATAGAAGCTGTGAAAAATTTCAGTTTTCCCCCTTCCTATTCCTTTGTTGCAATATGAATTTCTTAACTCTGCAGATACTTGTGTGTTTACTGACCTAGAATTCATTGAAGATACTAGTTAATTGCTATTTTCTCCATTCCATGCCTGAAATACATTTTCCAGTAAGGAAGACTTGTTACCTGACTATAATAGTCTGGAAAATGTAGATTTTCCTTGTTTATCTGCTTTAAAATTAAACAAACAATAATTCTTACTTTTGTAATCGGAAAACAGCATTAACTGAGTTCATAGAAAGGTGGACTTCTTAGGCCCTGTGTGGATACTCTATTTCTTCTCAGTTTTATTCAAACACTTTTCCTGCCTGAGCTCATTTTTTGTTATTCATGAACCCTAAAGCCATTGCAGCATAAACCTTAATGGATGCTATCTTTCACATGCTGATCTTCACATGCCCAGTTTTCTTGCAAGGTCTCTGATTGAAGGTTAAAGAATATTGTGACTCAAGCATGTATTTTATTTTTCTTAATCTACTTTTCTCCAGTTCTTTAAATCTTTGCTATTCAAGTCAGGATAAAGGAGATAATAGGAAAGTTCAGCTCATAGAAGAACTTTGGAAATGCATAATTCAGAAATGTTGTGCTTCTGAGCACATTTAATATTTGTCTACTATTTTTACATAAATGTTAATATGTTTTTCCCCCAAGGAATTAATTTATATTTTAAAGAAAAAGGCCCAATCTTTTTAGTTCCATGATATCTTTAGAAACCTAGACCTGCTGTAATAGATTAGTTTCTGTCAATGTTATTAGGGCACTGTATATATTGCCCTTTTAAAGCACAAACTGTTTCTCTGCTGAAGACCAACAGCTGTCATCTTTCTGAATCTATGGACTGAAGTAACATTTGTGAACTTTTTTATTCAGCCAGTTGGGATCGTGACTATTCTAAAATTAGAAATCTGTGAGTGATTACTTTCAAGGTCTCTTGACTCAGAGGGAAAGTCAGGCACTGTGTAATCCAAACTACATCTCTAATTCCAATATAACATGGAGAAAAGAGCCTGTTTGCTTTAAGATTCTGAGCATCTCCAGGTTCCACTGAAGTAAAATCCTGAAGAGATGGGCAGTCATGAAAATTTGAAACTTTAAATATTTTGGGCAGTTCACTGATTCCGTTGCTGGATGGGAATTCCTTACAAGTTTGTTTAGAATGAAATTTAACTTCTCTTAATTAAAGTGGTAGAGTAATGTGCTATGGGAAAGATAATGCTGAGGAGAAAAGTGAGTATTTTGAACAAGAAGGAGAATTTGTATTTTTCTCTCCATTGTCTCATCCTTCTTCTTACAGGATCATTGAAAGAGTTGCAAGAATGTGCTCTTGCATCATGCTGAATGTATAATTATCATTTCCAGCTTGTTGACTGTCAGCTGGCCTGATGGAAATTCCCTGTAGTGACTTCACTCCCTTTGTCTGACTTCATTCAGCTCCTCAGGTGGTTGGGCTTTAATTGTTTTGTGTGCCTCTTTAAAAAAGGGTTCATCCAAGGAAGAGCTACCAATGCTAACAAAGATATTAGAGTTCTTAAGGCAGCGGATTTTTTTTGATGTCTTGCTTTAAAATTTATTTTCCAATTTCTCAGTGGGTGGGGAAGTAGATCTGTGTGTTTCCCTTTTGTGTCCTTGCAGAACTCATGCACTGGATTTAAGCTTTTGTGTTGGTTTTGAATGATGAAGAAAAGTGATATATGGCTTTCTACAGCAATGCACTTGGATTTGGAATGCATAATGGCTATTGTGTAAGAAAACAGACCTGGGGAAAGTTTTGTGTGTGTTCCTATAATTTTTTTCCCTATAATTTTTTCCTATAATTTTTTTGTAAATGAAATTGGGGAGTAAAAGAAATACTCAAAATCCACTCCTGAGCACTGCCCAACCTCCTCAAACACCAGATGTCTTGTTAACTGCAGCATGCCTGTCTCTGGGAGTTAACCATGGGGGCAGATGTTTCTTTCTGGCTCTGGGCAAATCAAAGAACTGGCAAAAAAAAAGGTTCTCCTTTTCTAGACTGGTATGTGGAGAATTATTCTATGAAAGGAAACCTTACCTACTTAAGCAGTGAATAGACTTGCATTTGAATCCTGAACTTCTTAATTTGGCAGCATACAGTGTTGTCTCCCTTTCATCCTAAGGCAGAAATATATTTCGTGCCAATTTCCCATAAATGTGAGAATGAACTATATTGGCTCCATTTGGTCAACTGATTTCTTTTGACAGAAAAGGGAAATATTAAGGATGCAATGAATAGTCACATTTGAATCTACCAAGCAGATGTTTGCTCCTGGAGGCTGCAGCGTATACAAAGCTAGAGGATTAAAGCAACAAACTGATAAGTCTATGAGCATTTTCAGAATGAGGACTTTTCAATTTATCTTCTTATCTACAAGATTTCTGCCTACACCAGCTTGTGCTCCAGGATCCCAGCTCATTTCCTGCACTTGGGACTTGCAGTTGTTTCTGCATTCGACTTTGTTTCCAGGAAAACACAACAAATCTGTGATCATTACAGCATGTCATAGTAATTAATAACCTTTGGTTTCTCTTTGTGGAGCAGACCTGATTGTTTTAAAGGATATTTTAATCTCAAATCAAGTAGTAGAGAGATAAGGGAGCATTAGTTTATTTTGCTGTAACAGATGTGTTTCTTGCCAAGACTGACCAAGTGGCTGAAATAGCTTCATTATTTTAGATGGATAGCTAATTACTGTCCTTTTTTTATTATTCCTATTTCTGTCCTTCATGTGGTGGTTGCGAATTAGCTTTGTGCCATTTTCTAAAGTATCAGGCATTTTTATACATTTGGTATATTGAATGGCAAATGCTTGATGTAAAGTCTGCAGTTTTACTCCATAACCAGATTGTAAAATATGAACTGAATTAATCATAACTGCAAAGAGTAATGGCACATTTTCTCTTATTTTATCTTTAGTGCCTTTCAGATCATGGTTTAAAACCTTCTACATCTGGTGCACAGAATGAGGCAGCAGCTTTGGTAGTGGATAGCAAGAGGCAAAGGTCAAACCAGAGGCTGCACAAATATTGTGCACTGGATTTATTGTTTTAATTAAGAGTGTGGCAGTTCATCATAAACTGTTTATGGTGTTTTTGCACAGTGCAGCATTTTGAAATCAACTGTTTTAATGAAAACATAATGTCATATCTGTCAAAGTTCTAAATATTTTGAAAGTGAAATATGAAAACAAGAACTTTAATTCTGGGTTTACTGGGATTAGCTCTTGGAAT
Organism: Drymodes brunneopygia; assembly: GCA_013400955.1. Lineage (NCBI taxonomy): Eukaryota > Metazoa > Chordata > Aves > Passeriformes > Petroicidae > Drymodes > Drymodes brunneopygia. The sequence continues at coordinate 326,219 of VZTZ01003781.1, read as the reverse complement.
TGTTTTAAAATCCCTTATGTGTCATATCACAGGTAGCATATTCTGCGTTAGAAAGGAAATGGAAAATACTGTGTGGAGCTTATTTAATTGTGAAGAAACCTGCTGAGGGTTAATGTATTGAAAGACAAAGCTGTTAGGATTTACATTGGAATGCCAGAATTAAGACAAAAGCAGAGATAAGGCATTTCCTTTTTCTTAAGCAGTATGGAAATGCTGTATCCTGATTATGTGTTAAAAAAAAAACCAAACCAAAGAAGACCTGACAAATAAACCCCCAAACTGAGTGAATCCTTAAACCTGGAAAGAAAGAAATATGCTGTGGGTCATATGATGCTGTAATGTATTATCATCAGGGTCTTTGTAACTAATTATTTACAAGACCTAATGCCTTTCTGTGGATTTTTAAGGCTGAACATTTTGTAGTTGAACAAATTTCTGCTGCTGTTCTGTATTCATGTAGATATGTAAGGCAATTTTTGTTGCATTTTTTTGGTGTAGTCTGATAAAATATTTGTATAATCTGAAAATTATATTTTTGTAGTACTCTCCTTGGAAAATAGAAATTAAGTCTGTCATTAGATGCTAGGCCACAGTAGTTGACTGAGCAGGGTAATGTATGTTACATTTTGTGCTATACTTGGTCAAGTTTCATATATATCGTATTCCACGTTATTTTATTAAATTTAATATCTGCACTTCCTATTACCAGACATGCCTCTCATTCAAAGCACAGAGGCACAGTTCTCTAATCAGAAGTGACAAGCTATATACTTTCTTTCAGCCATTATTCGGTAGCCTAGAGCAAGGAGCTATGTTTCCTTGAAAATGTTTTGAATTGGGTTATTTTTATTGAAGTATTAAAGTAATTCTTCAGATTTTAGGCTATTATTTAAGTACTTTTGGGAGAATGCAATAACCTCTGGATTCTGTAGCCTTTGTTATGTTAACAATTGTAGCTGCTAAATGTATCTTTTTAATGCTTGTTATGTAAGTGTCTGGAAAAATCATCTGACTGATAGAAACTAACAATATTTAGGAAATAAACAAGATTAGTTGACTAAATTAGTTTGCTTTTGAAGTATAATATCAAAGTGACTCACTATTTAAATATACCCATAGATTCTGGTCACCATACCTTCACCAACAAATGTCGCAACATAAAGTTCATATTTGGCAGATTTATTCTGAGAGTATGAAAATTATACTTTCCTATGTGAAGGCAATCTGTTGCTTTTGATGATGTTGGTTAAAGCCTTCTGCAGAAATTTCTAATGTTTAGGTTTGGTGAATATCTTTATTGACAGGACTTCTGGAATCTTTGCAGATTTTGTACGTCATTTATGGGCAGAAAGCAGAGTGAAAGTGTCAGAATAGGTGGGGTAGATTTGGTACTGAAGGAGAAAGGAACAGGGTGCCTTGTACCTCTTCTGAAATAGGATGTGTCAAAGAGAGAATCAAGGCAAAAGAGCTTTGTAGGATTTGAGGTACAGATGTTTTCTGAAAGGGGATTTTAATGCATCAAACATCCCTCTATGTGTTGTGTGTGTATTCACAGGGGGATGTGTGAAGTTCCACAGAAGAATTGCCAATATTGATTGGAATTAGGTGAACAATGTGAACAGATCCAGAGTGTTGCTAGTGGGTTTCTCTGACATAAAAGAAAATCCCAGCCTTTGATAAATGCAGACAGTGAGCCTTGTGGAACTTTGTGGTGATGTAGATGTACATGTGAGAGAAGGATGATGCTGAGAAAGCAACTCCAATCCTGAATGGAGATCTTGTTCTTAGAGGCAAACATTATGGGCACAATCCAAATATTTTCCCAGAAACAATTTAATAATAATAAAAAAATCTGCCAGTTGTAGGCATTATTCACAGCTTGTTCCTGCTGTAGTGTTTTTGGTTTATTTTTTTAGAGTATGTTTTAGCTTTTCAGAGCTTTCTGTTGTTAGTATGCTGAATTGATAGTGCTTGTGTTAAACATCAACTTTGTTTATCAGCATTCTGTACAGTTTTGGTCTGTTTAAACATGCAGTGGGACTGAATCACAATTTTTGACTAGGACTATCCTGGATCTAAGCACAGCTTCATGTGTATATTATCAATTCAAAGGATTGTGTTATTGTCTAATTCAGATGAATGAAAATGTAGGAGATCCACAGGCAATGTAGACCATGCTAAGCATGGAAAAAGAAAAACAAAGTATTCATGAGCATGTTAAAGGGAAAACAGGAAGACTTGCAGACAATGGGAGGAATACCTATGCTGAAACCAGGATAAAGCTTTGTTATATTATCAGGCCCAGGGGCTGTGGATGTAGTTTTGATTAAATAATTACATGCATGCTGTATTATTTGATTTGCAAATGGAAACTGTATCACAATCACAAAAGTAAGGGACTTTTCTGTAGAAAATATGGCCCTGAATAGACTTCCAGAATAACAGTTCTTACACTTTGGTGGAATCAGATTACAAAATCACCTCCATAATTATATTTTGAAATGAATTTATCACTAGTTGAAATATAAAAATGAGTAATATTAACATGGTTGATATTAAAATAAATGAAATACGTAAAAACTGATGTAAACCTGTAGAGTAAAAACCCATCAGAGATGACTGAAACATGTTAGAAATTAAAATATTAATTCTAATTATAACCAGCACTGCACACAGAGAATGAAAACATCAACAGAGTAATGACATTTCATGCCCTAAATATTTCATAAGATGCCTAGCAATACTTGGAAAAGATACAGAGTGGCAGCAGAGGGCTTCAGTAGAAATGTAGATATACAGGAAATTCTGACCTGGGAGAAGGTGAGAGGGAAGTGCCTCATCCTGGCCCTGTTTTCTTCTTTCCTGTGCCTTACACCCACGATGGACGCAGGATACGAAGTTAAATCACCTGTTGATCTGACCCTGTGAGTTCAGCTTTATCTGGCCCATCTCTCAGGGATGGAATTGGGATATGGCCATGGGAAATGAGTCTACAAACAGCTGGAGAATGTGTCTGCACCCCCTCCTCTGCTTTAGCTGGCTGTGGCTGCGTTTTGCTTGGTACTTATGGAGCCAAGTGCTGTTTTTAGCATTTAATGGCTGATTTTAACTGGTTTCCTTCACTGCTTGAAGTGATTCAGCCAGCTGGATGTGATCTGGGAATTGTTGGTGAAGTGTTGTGGCACTTGTAAGTCAGAATAGATAGAAGGGGAGATTCCTTTTGGCCTTGAAAATGTATGGACCTCTTTTAGATATGTGGTCTGTAAGACCACTGATGAATGTCAGGATTCATGTGGTTCTCTGTTAAAAGGACATGATAAAGAATTCACTGAAAGGTCTAAAAAATTTCATTAATGTATACAACTTGACTGTGTTTAATTTTCAGAACCTTTATTTTGAAATCACAGGTGTGTAAAATTTGGAAATATCAGTTACTTGACAGGGCAACATGCAAACAGTGCAGTATTTCAGTGATATTGTATGAACACTAGGAACACTTTACATTTGCACCTGTAAGTCCTGAATTTAAAAAAAAAATCATATTTCTGCAGATAAAATACATGCTGTCCCTAATGTGCACTGGGGAAAAAAAAAGGAAAAAAATCATCATATTCCCTATGTAACTCCTACTTTCTGAGATGCACAAGTTTTTATAACCTGCTCATCACTGATACAATTTCACTTGTAGGAAAAACTTGTTAATGTTAATATGGGCAGAAAGGTAGAAATGGCAAGAGGATGTGTAAATGGAATCAAATGTCCAGAGTTTTCACCAAAGACACTTGTCCTCTGGGTATTTACCCCAAAATGGGGCAGGTAAATAGTATTTGGAGATCTTCTGTTTAAATGTTAGTGGAAAAATATGTGAAGGGAAGAAATGATGAAAAAAATTGTATGGGAAGCAGACCTCAAATATTTTTCCCTTAATTTTTCTTAAATGAGTATCTGTTTATTATTGAATGATATTGAATAGTGACTATTAAAATTTATTTTGGTAAATAGTGCTGGCATATAGTAATTTAAATGCTGCATTGTTAACAAATGTATAATTAGCACTCTTAATGAAAAGCCATAGCTTGATAGGCCAATTCCTATAGTCTCAAAGCAAAAAACCCCACATGTTTATTGTAATAATCTACAGCAAGATGAAATGAATAGAAATATCTGAAAATATATTAAGATATATATTTGTACATTGGACATTAGTGCTATATACAAAATATATTGGGAATGTGTTTCAAAATATTTCAAACATTGTTGACCTTTCTTATATAATACCAAGCTCAGGGAAATATATTTGCATAGATTTAGTAATATATTGTAAATAACTACATGGGACAGTGCACATTTTTCCTTAAGATGCAGCATTATAAGCAAGACATTAAATTATGCCTATCAGACAAAGCAGCAGAATCTCAACATTTTTTTTTTATAGCACATTCTATTGGGAAGACATCTCTGCTTCTAAAAAGCACATGCATTAACTGCCTGATTCATGTGGTGACATGTGGCATATCCAAATGTGTTATGGATCTCCCAGGAATAAAAACAACATAGCAAAATCATCACCTTGGGATGTTCATTGAGTGAATATTTTACAGACATACTCCTTTTATATTTATATAATAATTTAGTGTTATGACAATTTTTTTAGCAGTGTTGGCAGTTTTTCTTTTTTATAATGGTATTATATTTGTGAGCCTATTAAGTGCACATGGGCTAAACTAGAGAAAAAAGTATTTTTCATAATTCCTTGGGGTGCTTGTAGCACAAGAACCATATTGGTATAGAAAAATGTTAATAAAAGGTCAAGCAGAACTTTCCAATGTTTATCATGATAGCAATAGCAATTTGGGGCTTTTTTGAATTGTATATTGAAGAAGCAGATTTATGGAGTGTATAGAGAGGAAACTGTACCTGCAATACTTGGTACTTGAAGTCCTTTTTAAGAGGCACATCTACCTTTTAAAAATGATAAAAGTAAATATTTTCGACTGTTTTTCCTTTTAGCTATCTGGAAATTGGTGTGAAATTCTACAAAATGAGCTGGAGCAGTTGGTTTTTTGCTGTTTCTGTGCTACAGCTCTGAGCTCTGGAGTCGAGGACGGTGCTCACCTTGTGCAGTCACTTTTGCTGCTCCAGAGAGTTGCCATCCAAACTGGGAACAATGCTTTTGGCAGAGTGTATCCAAGGACAACACAGAGGAAATGCTGGCTTCTAATTTAGGAGTTTGTCTGTCTGTGCTGGTGCACCTCAGATTTGTATTTGCACTGAAACAAGGACCTCGCCAGGCTGTTGTCCATCAGCTCAGGTTCACTGCAGCCATGTCAGAGTCTCAGCTCAAATTCTCATTTCACAGTTCTTTTAGGCTGTTTCTTCTTGCAGAGATGCAGTGATTTGTTTAGTTACAGAGCAGATATGTCTATTTAGAGTGTGCAGTTTATATAATGCCTGTCCATGTTTATCCAACAAAGCTGAAATAGTAAAAGTTTCATGATTTGACTGCTTTTGAACAGGATGAAAGGTGGCTGATTCAAATTTCTTTGGTACCTTGTCTGGCGTTTTTTCAAACTGAAATGGATCTGATCTTGCACCCCTGAATACTATGGGATTTTATTTATTTTTTATTAAGGATATTTAAATACAAGCTGTGATGAGATTAACTCTGGCATGAATGTGTACATGTGCCTTTACACTCTTACTGTGAGATTACAGCTCCTACAAACTCTTCAGTGAAAGAGGAGTGAATTTGGGTGCTGCTGCTTCATGCATTGATTTGCTTGAGTGTCTGTGTTCCAAAACAAACAAATAAAGTGATTTCTTTCATTGTTTTCCTAGTGACAGGAGTGGGATATAACCTCCTATTGTCCCTGGTAACTGGGTTCAGATTAACTGCAAAAAAAAGTTCCAAAATCCTGACCAGCCCAGAAGATTTGGATGATCCACAAATCAGTGCAAACATCTTCAGGCCCAATATTGTGACAATACTAATTTTCAGATAATTTTCAGTTTCTCCTTCAACAGATAAAACTTTACTAGGTGTATGTACAGGTCTATGTGCAGTTAGTAAATGTTATTAAATATTCTGAACTGGATACTTCTCTACCTGTTTTATATAATGCAAAAATAATTTTCCTCAATTGCTTTGTAAATCTTTCTCTGATCTTATGGGATGCTTTAATTATATGCAAGTTACAACGTTATGCTGCAGATTAAAATATTGACCATAGACAAATATTGCATCTCCTGAAAACAGAAAAGTGTTTTCTGTGCAAAAGTGTAGATAAAGGCTATTTTCTTGAAATTGATCCAAGCTGGCTCCCCAGGAACAGAAGCATGAGCATCCAAAGTAGCTGTAACAGCAGGAAATTCACTTTTCATTGCCATTTTGCTGTATCCCTTGTGAGAAGGGTTGAAAATAGTGTAGGGAAACTACAGGAAATCTATATCAAATTTTCTTAGAGATCCATCTTATTGTTTAGCAATTTCCCATTGCATCATATTAGCATTGTATTTAGTATTTCTTTTTGGCAGTAGTGATGATTTTTTATGATATCAAAATGATATTAAGAATTAATAAAGAAGTGTTAATGAAGAGCAAATGATGTTGGTAAAATAAGGTATTTAAAATATATAAACAGTATCAGGTTTGCCAGTACAAACTGATCTGTAATATGCTGCTTAATATCTGCTGCCATGTTATTCATAGCTCCCATTTTTATCATATGCTCTAGAAAAAAATGTTTTTTTATACGTCCATACAACATTAAAAGGAAAAAAAAAAATCTCTTTCAAAAAAAATTCCTTTTTTTGTGTATAGCAAGGCTTCCCTGGGAGCTTTTCTGTGCAGTGAAATTGTGATGCTTTTCACACCTATAAAATCCTTTTGTAGGTAGACCTGAAATAGCTGGGGAGTTGATGAACTAAACTACCTGAAACCCACACAGTGGGAAGATGAAACATCCTGAACAAGGGTAGGAATAATAAAGCATTTTGATTACTATGATTTGGGGGAATAGGAACTTCTGTAACTTCAGATGTCTTAGAGGAATGTGGACAGAGACTGTTCTGCAGGTAGGCAAAATCAGAGTGCCAAATGTCTTTGAAATTGTCAATTCGGTTTCTAAATCTGCAAGGTTTGGGTTTGACACTTTCAATTTCACTGTAAGTGCTGGTTCCCAGCTACCAGGGATACACCAGGAGTGCTGAGGCACGGCCTGAAGCCTAAATTAATAACTCCCTCAGGATTATTAGGCTGGGAGACAATGAGGCAGCATCAGGCAGTGGCAGGAGCCAGTGAGGTGAAAGGGAGGCTGGAAAAAGGGGGTCATGAGGAGGAAAAATAAGTGCAGGTAATGCAGCACATTCCAAAATAAAAACTGGTGACCAAGGAGCAGCTTCACTCAATCAACATGCGACATGGGACCTGACATGAGTTACTTCTGAGCTAAAATAGGTAGTCTTAAGGTAATTTTTCTAAAATTAAAGTATTTGGGTTTTACATCTGGAATTTGTCTCTGCTTTCACTGTTGTTACAGGTAAGCCCTGTAAAGTTTTTTGCTGTTAGCTCTGGAAACAGTACAGGAATGACCCAGCCCAAAGGAATCCCATGTGGCCTGTGCACTGTAGCTCAGCTCCTGGCCAGGCTGTGAGCATGGTCCAAAATGTCCCATTTCTGCCCAGTCCTGCAGGGACTGCTGGTAATTGCCTGCCTTCCCTGCAGCCCCTCACCCTGCACATCTCCTGCCAGCCTGCCTGGAAGGAAGGTGGGAGCATGGCCAGAGCACAGTCCTGTCCATTGTTGGATTGTCTGTGCTAGAACAGACCTCTCAGAGCTTGTAGTGTGATTTCTGTCTCTACTTTGATCCTTCTTGATGAAATGAGCAAGAGTTCTGACAGCTTCTCTGAAGGTATTTTCTTTGTTCATCAAACCCAGGAGGAGTGGTAATTTGGACATGATAGTCACTCTTGTAATAGGAAGTGAGGATTTTTGTGGTATAACTTATTGAAGGTGTTGTCATTCACTTTTCATGGAATATCACCCTTAACGGAAGATCTTTTTTACTTTTCAAGGTTCTGCTTACTCCTTCCTCTTCTACTTGTTTTTATTTTAATTTTGAGTGCTTCCATCTTTTTTTGGCTTCCTTGCCAGAAATGTCCAACATATTCTCTGAGTCTGAATTTCAAAAAAATGGTATAGAAGCAGGTTTGGGAACTTTGAATTACACATGATCTGTTTGTTTGAGACATAGTTGCCAAATTTTGAGAAGGTCCTAGAGATGGTGCAGTGAGCTGCCCAAAGAGATGAAAATGTCCAATACCATATTAATTGCATATTAATGGCACTGTGTATTTGTGTTCCATTTATGTTCATGTGACTCTCTAGGATGATCTTTCTGTGTTGTTTTGGGGACAGAGGGACTTTGCTATTGCTGACTGAGGAACAGTTATTCAAAACAGAGGAGCTGGTGTCATCCATATGAACTAAAAATGAATACATTGCCTTGTTATTCAAAAAGAGCTGTAAACAGGCTCTTATTAAGGACACAAATGAGAATTAGACATCTGTGACCTGTTCAATCACTTGGAGGCACCTCACTGCCATTTCTGCCTTTGGCCACTTCTAGAATGTACATTTGGTTTGGACATGAATGAGAATTTTAAGGTATTAAGCAAATGGAAGGATGAAACATCTAACCATTCTAGGAGACATGTTCAGATTTCTGAAATTCTGCTTGTATTTTAGGTTTCACCCAACACGGCTTTTAATTTATTACAGCATTTTTCCCTTAACAAACACAATAGTAATTGGTAACTTTTTTTAAATTTTAAATCATGTTCATGGAGTTTCACACTAATAAATTAGTTACTGTAAAATGAATAATATTAGATTTATAACATGAAATTGTCCAAAAAATGACATTGACCTTCATCTGAATAGCAGACTTACCTCTCTGTTTACCAAATCCCTTTTATCTGATGCAAAAATTTGATGCAAAAAAAAAAAAAAGTTTTTTTTTAAATGCCACTTTTGCTACTATAGCTACAATACTATCGAGGAATTAGTTACAGAAATAAAAATTTTGGCACGTGTCTAAAATCTCACTGAGATAAACCTCACCAAAACTTCGCTGAGATAAACCTCGCCAAACCATTTTCTATTTAAATGGTAATATTGGATGAGGATTGTATAGAGTTATTCAATAAATTTATTAGTTTAAAGAATGTTACTTTAGAGAGCTGCTGTATGTTTTGGATTTGTGGAGAGTGGCACTTGATGCTGTCGCTGGAGACACAACTTCAGGAGAAATTTTTGGCACGTGCCTTNGCCCCCGCGCCGCGCCCCCGCCCGCGCGAGCCGGCGGCGTGGGAGGGAAATGAAAACAATTGTTCATGTGGGAAATTTATGTGCTTCATCTGGCTGTATGATCTCCACAGTTGTACCAGTGCCACTTAGGGACCGGGATTGCGTTTTACATCTTTAGGCTACAACAAAGTAGCTTTTCCATCTGCTGTGAAGCCTCTAATAACGCCTGTCTCGCTGTGTTTTTGTGGCACAGTGTTTCATTTGAATAGCAGACTTCTTCGGCTCTTTGTTTAACAAATGCCTTTCATCTGATGTAAAAACCCCACTTTTGTTTTAAGGATATTTTGCTTTCATCCTCCGTGAACGGAGGGTTCCGATTTCTTCTCTCCTGTTACGTGCTGGGTACAAATTCTTTTGAGCACCTGAGTCGGTCGTATCCAGTTGAGTTCTGGATGGAAATGTGTCCTGGATATTGTGCAAAGGCTCTCTGAATTTGTTCTGACACTCTGTTCATCCTGTCCTTTTCCATGCTTTATTTATTCCCGTAGTCCCATTAAAATCATTGGGATTATTCATGTAAGGAAGGCAAGTGGGNAAAAAGTTTTTTTTTAAATGCCACTTTTGCTACTATAGCTACAATACTATCGAGGAATTAGTTACAGAAATAAAAATTTTGGCACGTGTCTAAAATCTCACTGAGATAAACCTCACCAAAACTTCGCTGAGATAAACCTCGCCAAACCATTTTCTATTTAAATGGTAATATTGGATGAGGATTGTATAGAGTTATTCAATAAATTTATTAGTTTAAAGAATGTTACTTTAGAGAGCTGCTGTATGTTTTGGATTTGTGGAGAGTGGCACTTGATGCTGTCGCTGGAGACACAACTTCAGGAGAAATTTTTGGCACGTGCCTTAAACCCTGCTGAGATAAACCTCACCAAAACCCTGCTGAGATAAACCTCACCAAAACCCTGTTCAGATAAACCTCACCAAAACCCCACTAAGATAAACCTCACCAAAACCTCACTAAGATAAACCTCACCAAAACCCCACTAAGATAAACCTCCCCAAACCATTTTCCATTTACACGGTAATACTGGATGAGAATTGTTTAGAGTTATTCAGTAAATGTATTGGTTTGAAGAATGTTACTTTGCTGTCCGTTCGGGTTCGTGGGGAGTGACACTTGTCGCTGTCGCTGCAGACACAACCTCAGGGGAGCGCTGGGCGGTGCCCATACCTGCGGGCAGAGAGCCTTTAGGGTGCTCAGGTAGCCACGAATGTATTTTTAGCTCCGGTTCCCGTCGCTAACAGTTCCAATTTCCCCCGAGGATGTGTTTTGGTGGCTCCCGTCGGTGCCGGTTTGAATTTCCCCCGCTCGGGTGCAGTTCCCCCCGCGGCCGGGCGGTGGCAGCAGAGCCCCGCGCAGCCCCGCGCTCGTGCCCGNATCCTGTCCTTTTCCATGCTTTATTTATTCCCGTAGTCCCATTAAAATCATTGGGATTATTCATGTAAGGAAGGCAAGTGGGAGTAAGGTTTTAATTCGAGGGATTTTTTTTTTCTCACTGTGACTTAGTTGTTTTCATCATGTTTCAACTTCTGTAATGATTAAGCCGATAATGTTTTCTGATTTTAACGCTGCTTTCCTGAGTTTTGTTAGTTTAAAATCTTCACATATCAGTACACTTGTGTAAATCTACCTACAAATAAATTCTTCTTTCTTTCACCGCTGTTTTACAGGATCTTAGCATTGGCAGTTTTATCAAACTGCATTATAACATTCAATACCTTAGCATTTACTTCAGTTAAAATTTCTAGAAAGCTAAATTATTTGTTTCATCTTTGCAGATTAAAGTGAGGATATATACACACCCCAGATTCTGGTCATTAAATGAGAAGTTTCTCTCCTTATCTCCCATATACAAGCAAATTCTGGTGGCTTACTGATAATTTTTAGATGAGGTTTAAGCAAAATGGAAGTAATTTGTTTACATAACTGAACCAGGTGAATAGGTGGGACAAGCATTACAGTATTAGAGTGTTTGGAATTTACACATCATAAACTCAGAAATGTGTGACTCCTCTTAAGAGTAAATAGCATTTCTTTACAAATACTGATAGATGTAGCAAAGTTTATCAGTAGATAATTTTCAGAGATACCATAGGTATGTGTGTAACAGCTTTGCTAATAAACATTATGAAGTACTGTGATCTCTGATTTTATTTTTCTACTGTGCTGCTTGCATTTGTAATGCTTTACAGATTGGAAACAGAGCCAGATCAGAGTTCACAAGAAGCTTTACCTTGTTTTTTGGTATATATTTTACAGGCAGATTAGGTTTCTCTATTTATCTGTATTAGGACATGTAAGCTAAAAAAAGTGTACAAAATCCTGTTGCATGAAAATGCATGCTATATCCTGTTTCTAATGCCCAACACAAGCACCTTGGGGTTCCAGGACCTATATTTAATTTATTTTTGTGTCTGTCCTTTTGTTTCTGTAGAAGGGATGTGTTTGAAATGCCTTTAGTAATTCTTTCCTCAATTTGAGAGAGCATTTACTTGATGAAAAGCAAACTTCTAAAGTTCCTGAAAGGAAGCACAAATCTCCTTCTGAGGCAACTGGCTCCTCACTCAGCTAATTAGAATTTACCCTTGTTCCCAGCAGCCTTGCAATTGAATTATTCAAAATTGCATTTCTTTATTGCAAGTTACCAAATTCCGAAGTGAGAAAATACAAAGATAATGAACAAATATTTGTGACAAATTATTACCGGTTCTGTGTAAGAGAAACAATATTAAGGTTAGTAAATATGAGAGGATGTGTTATACTAGAACTGGACAGAAGATGGTTTGATACTGAAATAGGATTTGCTTTTGAGCAGGTAAATATTGATGGTGGGAGACAGATATTTGTGGGTTGTGCCAAAAATCACAAGAGGCTGAAATGCTTCTCTGGTTTTGGTTACTGTTTTCAGTGAACACAAAATGATAAAAGAAGTAAAGAATGCGAAATATTTTGCTGATTTTATTTGCATTTAACTTTTAAAAAATCTTATTGCTTGAAACTGAAGTTAACTTTTTAAATTATTTATGTTAGCAATAATGCATGTTTCTGTTATGGAACTATATCTCTATAGTTCATCTAGTGAACAAAATCCTCCCTCAGCTAATTATAACTTACAGTATTTTCCCAGCAGTCTTACAATCAAATTATTCAAAATTGCATTTCTTTATTGCATATTGCTAAAACCCAAGACAAGCAGACATCAAGATAATAAACAATTATTTATTGCAAATTATTACCTAATATATAAGATTAACAGCTTGTAACTATTAAGATTAATACATGTGGTAAACTATATTTATTATACTTATTTTGTAGCAAATATCTTTGTATAAAACATATGTTTATGTATTGCAATTAATGAGAAAAAGTGTAAGATTAACAATTTAAGCTGTGTTTTGTTCTTAGATTTATGCACACTGTAAAATTTATTTATTGCACTTATTAAAAGTATTTAATGATGGACTTCTCAAGCTATATTTTTAATGTGCAAATATAAACTAAAGGAGTGTTAAATTACAAAATGGAAAATTATAACTGAAGTAAAAGTATCTAACTATTTTCTGCTATAAATCTACTTTAAAATGATCATCATTGGAGTTACAGAATCCCTAAATTGTGGCCTTTATAGTAGATAATGAGTTGTGATGAGTTTTCCTTTTTAAAGCCTTTTTTTCATCATTAGAGCTAAACTCAACATCTTGCTCTTAAAGATAAATGTAGCTCATAGTGTAAACATTGGAATCATATCTTTTTATGATGAGAAGTTAAAATAACATTTCTGAGAGGAGAGAGGGCGAGCAAAAGCAGACAACTTGTGATGTGCTGCAAGGAAGAAACTGAATTCCAAAATGAGGTTTCAGCTTTGTCTTTGGAGAGGAGCTGCTGCTGCTGCTCTCAGGCTGCACAGGGGGACTGAGATGTTCCAGCTCGCTTGTCCTGAGGAGGCTGCTTTGGTCCAAGTCCTTCCAAACTGATTTTTGCCTTTGCAGAACTCTGATATTTGTCAGCATCTTTTATGCTTTCTTCATTTTGTCAGGAATTTTTTACTGCTTCAGCCTGTCCTAGATTAGGGTCTCGTATATGTTGCCTTTGCATTATGTTGTTGAAAATACTGTTGTATTATAGGTATATTCAAACATGAATTTCGTTTATATAGTGGTTAATTTTTTGGGGAAGAAATTGTTTTTCAGGGAAGGAATCTTCTGGCTGCAATGTATTTCTACTTCTGCTTTTTCCTGTGTGTGACTGTGCTTAGTACCAGGCACTTAGAGTGTGCTTAATGATGGAATTATCAGAAACAAGTGATGTGATTTTATCAGGATTTTATACTTAAACAAGCAAATATGAACATGAACAGGTTGGATTGGAAAAAACCACCTTGCATGTTTTTAAAATTTTGCATGAATAGGGTTGAGTCTCATTAAAACTGTGCACACAGTATATAAAAATATATTAAATCCAATTTTTATTTCGCTGATTGGGTATTTTTATCAGATTATTTTTGTTAAAAAGCTTTCAAAAAGCACCACAGTATAAAGAGAAGGATTAATAGGAATAGCAAACTGTGGTTTTTTAAATCTTTGTTTTTTAGATATTCTAAGCAGTTATTCTGGCTGTTAGTTTTAGCTTTCCATACTGGGTTTGTATGACTTTACTATATCTGACTTGAAATATCGAACTATAGGTGTGTTTTAAGTCAGGTGAAAATATAGTTAAGTTTGTTTATGATAACTAAAGTGATTTTATGGAATAAGAATGAAGTAAAATTATTTTGTTAAAAGTAGTGGAAACTTTGAACTGAAAATAAAGTGTGTGTAGGGTTTGTTAAGCTTTCTAGAACATAAGAAAAATCTTACTTTTTGCTTACAAAATGGATTTTGAATTTTGTGTTATAAATGCATTAAACTACCATTATACTGAGTTCTCCTTTTTGCCATAGGTGTTACTCCTGCTCAAAAATTTCACTCAGTTTTTATCCAAATGCAATTTATTATTAGAGAGTCAATAAGATTTTTCAGCCAAGTGCTAGTAGGATGAACTGACTCTGTTTCTGTCGAAGTCAAAGGCTCTCTGAGGTTTTTTTTTTTTAAATTTCCTTATTTGTAATAAGCAGAGATGTGAGTCTGGAAATGCCTACCAAGACATGTAACGTACTCTGAGGGTGTTTTAAAGGCTTATGTACTTAGTGTGGTGCCTCAGATCAAACCCAGTGACCTCCGTTTGCTAATTTTGATGTGTGGCCAGCTGAAATTTCCTGAAGTGGGAATCAGTTGTGCAGTGCTCCCTCACACCCTCAGATTTATGATCATTAGAACAACTATTGCACCGCAGACCAAAAGCCTTCCAGGACTGTCCTTTTGGTGACATTGGCCACTGAAGGATTTACAGGGAAGGAGTGGAAGCTGCAGAGCACAAGTAGGGTTGTATTTTCCCAAATTTGTGCTCCCTGTTTCTGGAAGCTGGCAATTTATGAGCTGTACTTTTATGCTCCTGATGATCGTGGTTTCCTGCCTCCAGTGCCCTTTTTAGTTCTGTAATTCTCTTTGGAGAAATGCAGTGGGGTCTGAAGGTGCTGGTGTTGGGCATCTCTGCTGAGGGAGGGCAAAATGCTCGAGAGCCCCACAGAGCTCAGGCCTTTCCTGGTGTAAATGCCCACAGCTGCCATCTGGCTGCTGTTCTGTAGGGAAATGCCCTCACTGGCACCACAATATCTATATCTGTAACCCAACCCTGCTGCTCCTTTTCCTCCTGCTCTCCTTGGCAGGGCAGAACTTGGGCTCAGTGGAGATGCTGAGCTTGTGGTCAATTTAACAAAAAGATGCTCCCAGTGGGGGTTTGTGTGTCTAGGCTTGGTCCTGGTCCTGCCAGGTCCTGCCTTTGGCTGGAGTAGCTCCACAAGTGCTCCCAGCATGAGGCTTGGTGGCTGCAGAACTGAGTTCAGCGTTTCCACTGAAGTCACAGTTTCGGAAGTGCCCCGATTCTGTATTCATTATATCTGTTTTCTTGGAGATTAACTTGACTGTGGCATTTCTGGAATTTTACTTAACTGAAGTGAGAACAAAACAACCAACTTTTGCAGCTGATCTGTGAAAAGCCATTATCATTAGGCCATCTGGAAAAAAGGCATTTTTAGCTCTTCAAGAGTGGCTAAGAGCTCGTTCTTGAAGAATAGATTTCCTGTGATTGCCACATGATAGTGACAGTGCAGTACAAAAAAAAAGTGCTGAAACAAGTAGGGTTTTATAGCACCATTTATATTCTAGGTTTATTTCTGCAATAATTTAAACTTTTTCCTGCTTTGCAATTTCTTTGTGCTAGTAAAGGTTTATACAGCTTTGGAGGCAGTGCTACCTGCAATGTTAGCTGTGACTGGATCACCCCAAAAAACCACAACAGCAGAAAAAGATTGGCTATTTAAAATAGCATGAAGCTGAATGAATGAAACTTGCAGTTTATATGAGGTTTGAATTTTTTGTGACATCAGAACAGAACAGGCAGAATAGAATTTAGGGTGTTTTCCTGGAAGATGGTGTTGTTGTATTTTCAGATATTTGAAAGTTTATTGCAATAGTCCCTAGGGATTGATTTCTAATATAAAAATGGGTATGTTTTTGTTTGTGTGCTTTTAATTTGTTTGTGTGGTTTTGATTTTCATCCTTTTTTCTCAGCATTTCTTTTCCCTGTTGTCTATTAAGTACTATGTTCTTTGAGAATTGAGTCCATGACAACAGGGGATGAATTTGGAAAATGTTTTACAAGTTCTCGTGAGAGAATGTTTATTGATCAGGATTTCTCATTGTATTGTTTAGAAAATCCAGGCAAAAAAATATGGCTCAGAAGTGTTTGATTTCTTTAAAACCAGAAATTGTTTATAAAATAGTCCCCAAACAAATTGTACTTTATTTAAAACTCTTTTTGGGAGAGGGGCCTATTCAGTACTCCACAGATGTGGTAACTGGGAAATTGGATGTTGATGGAAAAAAATTTTAGAAAAGATGCTTTATTTGAACAGGGTTAAAGATGTACCCATATCTTCTGTCAAAAAATACTTGGCACTGGTGAGACACCTTGAGGATTTTGTCCATTTCTGGGCTCCTCCTGGCCAGAGAGCCCTGGAGGGGCTGGAGCGTGTCCAGGGCAGGGAACGGAGCTGGGGAAGGGGCTGGAGCCCCAGCAGGGGCTGAGGGAGCTGGAAAGGGGCTCAGCCTGGAGCAAAGGAGGCTCAGGGGGGACCTTGTGGCTCTGCACAAGTCCCTGACAGGAGGGGGCTCAGGGGGGGTCGGGCTCTGCTGGCAGGGAACAGGGACAGGAGGAGAGGGAACGGCCTCAGGCTGGCCCAGGGGAGGCTCAGCTTGGACAGCAGCAGGAATTTCCCCATGGAAAGGGTGCTCAGGCCTTGGCAGGGGCTGCCCAGGGAGCTTTGGAGTGCCCATCCCTGGAGGTGTCCCAGGAAGGGCTGGAGGTGGCACTCAGAGCTCTGGGCTGGGGACAAGGTGGGGACCAGGCACAGCCTGGACTCTGATCTTTGAGGTCTTTTCCAACCTTAATGATTCTGGGATTCTATCAAAAGGATGGGTGTGCAAAATTAACTTAATTTATAGAGGACAAATATTAACTAAGGATGGCCTGCACTGAGGGCTGTGAGGGTGGCTCTGCAAACACCACAGAGCAGCCAGGAATGGACTGTGCAGTGGAGCTGTTTGTCCACACTGGGGTTTCAGTGCTGGGTTTAGGTGCAGGACAGGCACAGGAGAGCACAGGAAACAGTAAAGGAAAGGTTCTGCTCATTCTGCTGGTGCTTTGTGCCTCAGCTGCCTGATGCCACACTGGGGACCCTGTGCTGCCAGCCAGCTCTTCATTCCTTGTGTGGAAAGGAACCAGAGTGGCCAGCTGGAGGGGGGTGGAGGGGATGGGGTGCTTTGTTTATTTTCTGGGTGTATTCCATACGTATTTCCTTGTACAGATGGTCTCCTGTACTTTGGACATACTCTTGAAGGAATAAACTGTTGAGGAATATTCTACCCAACCAAGCCTGTATCTGAATCCTAAACTTTTGCCATAGATTTTTGTCATCTAATGATGATGTTTTTCCTCCTCCTTGGTTTATTTTTTTCATTTCAAAATCACATGTATATTTTTAATATATGAGAAGCACTTTTAAATATTGCTTTTCCATATGCTGCTCTAAATGTATACATTCCCCATATTGCAGTGTTATTCAGTGGAATTTATCTGTACTTCAGGAAATCTCAGGCAGGACAGATGGAATTATGCAGCCCTGGAAAGATACACACTTGCTCCCAAATGGTGATGGATATGAGTCAGGATTATGAACATGAGGGAGCTTGGTCTGTGAAAGTGCAGATGATCAGATCCATGAAGTATTCTTGCCATTTAGTTGGTGTCCAGAATATGAAAATATCTAAGGATCCATGATGACAGAGTTTTAAGTGTGCTATCATACACTGGACATAACTCTGGATTAATAGCCACTGATCTTAAGCAGTTTTACAGTGTGAGGGACATTATTTGCTCTAATGTTAATAATGGCCAGATCCAGCATTGAATAAATATATATATATATTTACATATGTGTGTTTTAACTTAGATGTGCAAGTTCTTTTTGAATATAGCTTACTTTTTTTTATAGTTTGTGCTCTCCAAAGCTCAAAATCATACAGGTTTCAGCGCCAGAAGCATGGGTATGACATTATTTCTTCATTGATCACAGTTAGGTCCCAAGGATAAAGTTTTATAATGAAATTGAATTTATTATTTCTCATCAGTAATAAAAGGGATGTTATCAGTAGATATTCAGATGTTTTGTGGTTTACCCAATGATTTTCAAGTTTGGATTTGGTGGATGTGTATTTAAGTTTTCTGTGCTATCTATTAGTGTTTTAGAGTTTTCATTAGAGCCTTGAAATACTTGGTGGATAGAACTGTGCACATTCTTTAATATAAATGTTTAAAAATAGAACTGAAATTTTACTTTTAGAAGTCACAAAACCTGCTTGTCTGCCACAGGCTCTGAAGATTGATAAAGAAACAAAGGATATTTGACAAGTTTATAAAATATAATCATTGCCCTGGGCAAATGAGTAAGTAGTATTTTGATTTGCATATAGGCACTTTTGCAAACCTAGTTTAAATGTGAGGTGTTTTAAGGCAAAGTATAAAACCCCTCACAGCACTGAATACATCCAGTTAGGAATATCCAGCCAGAGATAATTCTGGATTTCTGAAAACCCTGGGATCTTAGGGGAAAAAAAATTCCCCAAAGTTAATTTAATCAGTGGCTCACATCCTGTTCCCCATGTTTTGGTTAAATTGGTAGGTTCATGTATCATTTTGAGGCTGTGAAAACATCCAAAGAAAATTGATAAAACTTGAAATGTTAGTAGCTGATTTGAAAGAAGGGATGCTCTGGATGTTGCAGCCTGGTAGGAGACTGGAGTCCCAGTGATGGTGTTGTGTGTTCTTTAGTGGGAGGCAAAGGGGTTCAGATGAAATACCTGCTAATTGTTTCTGTCCTCTGGGAGGTCTTACCATGTCCCTGAGTATTGCAGCTTCTCCAGGCTTTGCTGGATAAGTCATCACTCTTGGTTTTTCCAGTGTAGTCAGAAAAATGTGGCCATAAACGTCTGCTTGGAATTTGAAGAATAGAATAAGGTAGTGGAGATGTTCAGCTTAGATTCACTCTCTCATTATTGAGTAGATTCTATTGGTAGGGTACAAATATTTGGTGGTGTGGGGCTTTTTGCTCATGGGGTTTTTTCCTAGTTGTTATTTAAGGTGTGATAAGCAGTATTTAAGGATTTGTGTTTGCACAGGGATGAATTACACTTAGCCTGGGATAACAGACTGATAAGAAAAAACTTCCTGACACTACAGATAACCTTGGAACCTTATGATCTGTTATAATTATGCAGATTATTCTAATTCTGTCTAACTAAAGAAATGACATTAGCATTTTAGGGTACAAAAAGTAGGCCTTCCTGACTGCAGCTCTCAAGAGTTTTGTGGAAAAAATAAAGCAGTTCCTGTGTTGTGAGCTGGGGTTCAGAGCACACTCCAGCAGCAGCATCGTGCACTAAAGCAGGGAAGAGCAGCAGTAAAAACATCCTTCTCCTTCCTGTGTAGTCAACAATGAAGGAAGTTGTTAATTATCAGCTATAGATCTGCTCCTCGTTTTTCAAAGCTTACACTAGCTGGTAACTTTGATTATAGAGTATTTGGGGCTTTACATACATTGCCTCATTAGGGAGACAATAAACCAATTTTAATATGTCTCAGTCTGCTATTTCCAGATGAAACTGTCATCATGGGCCTTTTTTGTTACACTTCACAGCCTGGAATATTTTTTCCTTTAGTTTAGCATGTTTTCTTCTCCCTATATATTGTAGTCTAGATATTAGCATTTGTGGCATTTCACTTAATGACTGTGTACAATATGTCTTTGAGTAAAATACACAGCATATAATGCAAACTAGGCAGATATTCCACCTGAACTCTATAAAAATGAGGTACCTTATGAGTGGTATCTGGAAGGGCTCAGAGTTACTCCATTCTGTAGGCACAGTGGGCCATAAATGGTGTAAACACGGAATAATGAGAATTTATCACACTGGAGTTGAATTCAGAACCTATTTGCGTGAGCATTAATAAAATAGTATAAATAAAAATATAATATTTTAACATTAAAATGTAGCTTGGTTTATAACTCAGGCCCAGAGCAGAATATAGATACTTAGACACTGCCTTTTGTCCTGGGTCTTGGCTTCCAGGGAACATTTGTAGGAGCAATAGGAAGGCAGGAGCCTTGCCCAGAGCAAATGTCTGGAGAGGTGACTCCTTCTCTGACACCCACTGCTCTCCATGGACCTTTATGGAGGGCTGCTAGCTGAGACTTGGATGTGGCATGCTAAAATAAATGAAATTTAAATTAGGTTAGTTCTGTCCTTCATATCTGAAGTATTATTTTTGGGTCTCTAGATCAGGAGAGTCAGAGCAAACCCTGGTGGCTCCTGCTGGTGGTTAATGCCATCCACACAGGGTTACAAAGGGCTGGTTGTTTGCCATCCCTGCTGCCCTGGCAGCTCCAGCTGATTGCTCTGTTAATAGAGGACCCACTGAATGCAAAAGGGCCCTGCTTACATGGCCAGGAGTAGGGGAGGAGGAGGGTAATTTTAGCATTGCATTCATTACATGGCTTTTTAATGATTACTGGAAACTCCCTTTTTGCCACTACCAACCCGTCACTGCCATCACTGGAGTTCAGATGCTTTGTTGTTTGAACAGCCATAGGTAGTTGCATTACTGCTAAATTTTAGCTGCTGTTCACACTCAACATAAAAATCTTCAGAGAATTTGTGGGTTTTTTTTTTTTTTTATTCCTCGAGTGCCTTGTGCTTTTTCCATTTGACAAGTTGTGAAGAGATGAGTATTGGTGAGATTAGGAAAAAAATGCTGCTGCTCAGGCACAAATGCACAGGTCAGGACATTCAGGAGCTGGAAACCTCTGAGTGGAGTGGGTGGTGAGATCCTTGCACAGCCATTCCCATGGAATTGCTGTGGTGAGCTGCTGCCTTCAGCTTTCCTGGCATCATGGGCTTAAACAGAGAGGGCAGCCAGCAAGGGCCCCAGCTGGACAATGCAATAATTTAAATGCAAGCTTAAATTCCTCTGAAGTTGTAATGTACAGTCTGGGTATATCCTAAACATTTGAAGGTTTTACAGTTCCATTTTGAATTCTAATTATGTATTTACAGACTAATTTTAGGCCCGAGTCTGAAAATGCATGCCATAGTAATTCCAGTAAAATTTCCTGAACTTTCTTGAAATACCTCTTGCAAATAAACTTATGGGCCATGATTGAGTAAATTCCCTAAATGTGCTTTTGGGAAAACTTGCATGCTTAAAGGTAATGAATAGTGGGGGATTATTTGTGTGTGTGATCATCTGCTCAAACACTTTGAACCAGAGTTTGAGGTCTGAAATCTTTGCATTCTCTTTCTTCTGGTGACACTTATGAGGAAAATATGAAACCTGCAGCTAAAATTACAGCAGCTGATGCTAAATAGACCTGCTTTTATGCATTTTACTTGTAAGAGCTGAATTTTGTTATTAACAGACAATGATTTACACTGATTTAGATCAGAGATGAGGATCAGCTCATTCTTATTTGACAGAGGTTACAGTGTTACAAAATTTACAAGAACTAAAGCTGTTGGCAAAAAAATGAATGGAAATAGCAGAGGAAAATCTACGTTATATTTAAAATATGACAGCCTTTTATCTAAATGAAAAGAAGACATTATAAATAGTAATTTGGGTTGTTGTAGAAGAAATACGTCTGTGTTATATCTTTTAATATATATAAGATTATGGTTAGGTGCTGGGGACCTATATGGAAAAATATTAGTAAATTTTGATTTTTCTGATGCTTTTGGGGAAAAAGTGTCATTTTCTATTTTGCATCAGTTTAAAGAGTCTGGGTGAACGTGAGTAGTTTATATTAGGAATAATAGCTGAAATAGAGACTAAATTTTCCAGAGTGGGTGCCTGCACAGAAGGATACAGTGATGCTCTTTGCCAATTATAACTTCTGGTTGCTAAAGGGAATTAATTTATACTAAAAAAGGTCCTTTGACACTAGTAAGGTGTTCCAGTACCTAGCTGGTAAGGGGATAAGGCCAAAAAATTAAAAAAAAACCCCAAATAAACACCAAATATTTTTACTTTTTCTGCATAAAAATTTTCTGACTCAATAAAAATTTGATTAAATTATTTCATGTAGTCTTCGAATATATTTTTTGACTTTATTTCTTTTATTTTTTGTGGAAACGAAACCAAACATAGCTAAACTTTTATTCCATTTGCCAGTAGGCACAATTTTGGATTGCTGCACCACATTTATTCTTCTGTATTTATAATACATATCCATCTCTAAAAAAAAGTGGACTGTAAGTCATGGTTATTTAAGCAAGAGAATAAACATCAGGATCATTGAAGCGAGGAATTGTATTTTCTGTGATATTTGCACCGAAAATGGTTTCAGGTTGAAACGTATACATTAACAGATTGTGTAAATAAGTGTATGCTGACCTGAAAGAGAACTGCTTTTGTGCAACAAGTTAATCCATTTGGATGAGGTGAAATTTCATTAAATGTAGCATCCCTCATTTGATTGCTTGAATCTTAATTATTATTACTGCTATTTCTATTATTATTCCTTCTCTTTCTCTCCAAAAGCAAATAGGATCAACACAGTTGGGTCCTGGGCATGCCAATAAATTTCAAGTACAGCAGCAAGGCCAGGGCTTCTCCCTTGTATTCTGAATGTGCAAATACTGCACAAAATGCTGTGTTGCTACTTCTGGATTTTTTGTTAGCAGAGAAAAGGCATCTCCAGCTTCAAATGCAGCATTTCCAGCTTTATTGCTGAGCAGAAAGGAGGTGAGCTTGTAGCAGCAGCAGACAGATTCTGAGAACTCTTTGTGCATATACACGATGCAGAAAAGCCTTGTTGTGCTGTCATTGTCACTGCCTGTGACACAATTTGCTTCCTGGGTTGTGTTTCTCAGCTCAGAGCTGCTTGAGGCTGCTAAATAGTGTGCACAGCATTGCTGAGAGGCTGAAAAAGAGCTCAGAGAGAAAGATATGCAGCTTGTGTAACTTGGGACAGAAGTTCCATCATGAAGCATTTATTTAAATGTAGCTTGGACTTGGTGGAGGGAAAAGAAATCCATTCAGAATAACTTTATTTAACCTTAGTGGGAAAAATATTTAACAGAATGGAAACAAGATTGCCTGATGTATCTTTTCTGGCTAGTTCCTGGCAGCACTGACATTAAAAACCCCACAACCAAACAATCCAAGCAAAACTTGAACTAAAATTCCCATGGTGGTCTCTGCAACTGCCCAAACCCTTTTACCCAGAGAAATTACTGAGAGGTTTTATATTCCAGAAGTGAGAAGCTTCAAGAATTGACAATTTAAATCAAAGATGGATAATGACTCTGTGCACGTGTGCAGTTAAATTGTGAGTTATGTAGAATACAAAGAGAGCTTTACACGGTCCTAAGGGCATATGGATTTGACTTATTTCCCCTTTAGATCAGAATTTGTAATGTTTGGAGTCCTATCCTTGGAAAAAACATTCACATCAAACACTGGAATATGTGGACCACAATTTTTAAGATCATGCTATTAATTTAAGAAAAGTCATATTTGTGGAAGTATTTCCACTCAAACTTTTATTTTTTGTGTTGGTTTTTTTAGGGTTAGTTTACAAATACACCAGAGTTAGAAACTTTCTGCTCTCCTGGTCAGATCTATATCATTTGAGCCAGAATCTGCATAGTAGCAATTATGACAGCATAGACCAGCAGACAAAGAAATAAAACTTGCACAAACATCAATAGCTGGAGTTCAAATAGGAATTTTTGAATCTTCAGAATCTTTTAATAGATTGATATAATTGGGATATTAATCTATTAATTAATCTTCTCTACCATACAGAACGATTCAATAACAGTTAATAGTGGAATCCTATGGTTACACCTGTTGTCCTCTTGCCCCTTTAAAAAGGGTTTTAAGGAAATTCTTCTGTTGAAACATCCCATAAACATGAGCTGTAGTTTATTACTACAGTGTGAAACTCTTTTGTAATGCCCTTTCTTAAGGTTACCATAGCAGTGTTATACTAAACAGAGGTTGAATTTTACATAGTTCCAGGTCTAAGAGGTCAGCTGAAACTGAAAAGACACTTATTGCAAATTATAAGATGCCTTTGAGGTGGGCAAAGGTCTCTTAGGAACAAAGAGGTTGTTTAAAATTTCTTCCAATTTGTTGTCTCAGATTATCTACGCTCATAATCATTGTAGTGATAGAGTAAGTTTGAAAAAGTTGCTGCAAACCAGATTTTTTTAATGAAATTGCAGTAAAAAGGGCTGGAAATAATAACAACAATTATCCTATTTCCTAAAGAGGCCAGTGAAAAAATGCCTGAGTCAGTGGATGAAACATGGAATTATAAATTTCACTGATTTGGGCTAGTCTTTTCCCTCCTGGTTTCTTTTTTTTTTCACAGCACCTGAAGTCAAACCTTAACCCTGCATCTCAGCCTGAGCATGCATTGCCTCACCCCCTTTCCACTCTGTTCTTAGACAGCTTTTAGTCTAGGTTTGACTGAAATGTTCTTGAGAAAAAATTACCCAGGGCCCAAGGAAAGAGTGTTTTTGTCAAGTAATTGTCACATTGGAGCCCTGGAAGTTAATTTTTCTCCAGATGAAACAATTAATTGGAAATAACCAGCAATATGTTTTACCTCAAAACAAGATTTTGATGTGTCTTTGACAGAATGAAGTGTGGGGAAATAAATTAGGGAAGAGATGCCTAAAAATGGAAAAAAAATTTAAAAATATTATTCATGTTTTCCCAAATAAAACAAACTGTTCTAAATCTGAGTCATTATTTTAAAGTCAGGAAATGCTCTTGTGTGTGTTGGTTGGGTTGGTGTTTTTGTGACCCATGGAGACTGTGTAAAGCATCCTCCCTTTCCCCAGTAATAACAGGGCCCCAAAGCAAGCACAGGGACTTTACCTAACTTTGCTGCTGACCCAGGTGATGCAAAGCTGAATGAAGGTGAGTGGTGTTGGTGCCAAGTCCAGCTGCACTGCTCAGATGAGAGTTAGGAAGGAGGTGAATGCTTCTGTCAGAAATGAATTTAGATGCTCTGAGGATTTCTAGTTTGAGGAACCTGAAGAATGCAGTCACAAAAGGACAAATTCTGCCACTGCATCTCAGTTCAGATGCAAGCTAAAAACTTACTCCTGTCACCACCAATCCAGGAGGATTTGCAAACCTGGCATTTTAAAGAGATTTTGTCCATTGGGTTAAGTAATGTAGGAAATGATTATATCAAAAAGTTATTTCTCTTACAGGGGAACTTTTCACATGAATTTGCTATTTCATGTGTGGGTTTTAAAGTGCCACATATGTTCATTGCTTCCAAGGTTCTCCCAGCAGTCAGTGAAGCAAGAGCTCATTTTAATTGTCTTATTCACCTTGTTTTTGTTGTTGAAGCAGAAGGTTTCATGTTTTTCACTGCTGGTCTGCAGATTACTTGAAGACCTTGATTTTAGGAATGGCAGTTGCATTTTAAAGCTGTTGATTAATATTAATTTTTTTTTTTTACCAAGTATGCCAAAGTAATTCTATTGTGTATTTCTATCATCTGTGTTATTTAAGGGTTTGTTCACATAATTATTTTGTGCCACTGCCTGGGGCAGGACCCAGTGTGTTAGAGATATCCACACACAAAAAAATCCTTGCTTAAGGAGCTTGAACAAATTAGCTTTATTTTTTCATTCCAATTGTCAGAGTGGAGCAAATGGATTTGGGACAGTGTATCTCCTACACCTGCTGGGTTATTTTCAGCCTTTTATTCTTATGAAGGGCACATGAGATGGTCAGAAGATGGCTGTGCTGTCTGTCCCCCTGGTGTTGGAATCAGGGCCAGCCTGGGCAAGGTGCTCAGGGGGAAGTGAAAGGGAAATGAAGGATCTCATGGAAGTTTGGAGATTCTCATCTCACATTTCAGTAAATGCAACACAGAGTCTAAAAGCAGGTACCTAGAGAATATTGCTGTTTGTGTAGAATCAACATTTTGAATGTGAATAGTCAAAAGTAATTTAAAGTATTTTTTCAAGCTGGGAGTCACAGCTTCCACCCAAGATTTATGGTGATCAGAGGGCAACATCTCCTGGACTTCTTAGGATTTCTGTTTGTTTTTCATGATGGGCAAAGAATGAAAAGGAAGATCTGGACAATGTGGTCCTTTTTGTGAGAGAAATATAGGAGTTTATTCTGTGTTTATTTTTTTGGTTTTTTTCCCCTCTCAGGACTCTTCCAGTATTTATACCTAGTCTCCATTTAAAAAAATAATCTTTATTCATGTGAAGAATTTCTGTGAGAAAAATCAGCAGTATCAGTGTTATCTGGCAGGTCTCTACTCTGCAATTCTCCTGCAAGTCCTGCTTTGAATTGGCAGTATCACAAAAGATGACATTATCTTTATATGGTTTTGAAAAAAGAAAACAAAAAGTGTCATCAGCGTGAAGGTGAACTTTGGTTGTGATGCCTGTAGGAGGAGTTTTCATGCCATTTTATCTTTGTTCAGCAACTCAGATTGTGCGAGAACTGTCTGAAGACAGATCTGCCTGGCATGAGAGTGTAACAAATGGATATCTCATAATTTTGTTTTTTGTTTCATTGTTTTTTTTTTTTTTTTCCCCAGACAAAGAGTGTGACTTCCTTCTGTAGTGAAATACATATTTTTTTTCCCTGCTGAGATTCATAAATTTTACTAGTTTTTTCAGGAAGAGCCCTGATAGCGGTAGGAATAAACCTTACGTTTGTGATTTTTTCCCCCCTGTTGTTCTAATGCATATAAAATTTATTCTTCATTAGAAATAACATTCCTTAAAGTCAATTTCTTGGAGTTTTTACATATAACATCATCCTGCTAAAAGGAATTTTTATTTCACTGCTATACAAACAGCTTATAAAATTATTTAATTTATATATTTAACTTTGGTAAGAATTGTGGGAGGGGGTGGTACTGTTGGCTTTTGTTCCTAGTTCAGGCAACACTGAGGTGCCTTTCCAGTGGGCTGTGGTCTGTTTGGGAAGGTTTGCAGAGCAATGCCTGGGTGTGTGTGTGGAGGTCTGGCTCTCCAGCCCCTTTGCTGCTTCCCTGGTTTGTATTTCCCAGAGCTGAAGGGAAGGGAGGGGCTGGAGGCCCAGGAGAGCCTTGCTGTGACTCTGATGTCCTTGTACAACTTTGCTTGTGACACTTGTTACCTCTCCAGTGGAAAGATCTTGTCTCCCCAAAAGTTTGAGAGTGCTTTTTGATTAGGAGCATGAAATATTGCCATAAATCACTCGGAGATTAAAAAAGGGACCTACTTTAATTCAGTTCTGATGATAAATATGTCTTGGGGAAAATTGATGAAGTCACTCCTTCAACTGGATTTTGGCTTTGATTGGATGGACTAGGCAGAATGATACGGAAAAAAATATACTTTATACCCTAAATGCTTATATGTATCAGATCTACTTTTATATCTGTGTTGTTGTATTTGTCTTTCATCTTTTATTCATGTCTCTTATACATGTGGATATAAACGTTTGTTGATTGCCATATCAAAAGGCAGAAGTAACATCATAACAGTTGGGATGAGATGCACAGTAAGACTTTATGATACTCAGAAATTTGCAAGAATTATGCTCTTGATATTTCCCTGCTTGAGCCTAGATCTGGTACGTGAGATCACAAGGACTTACAAAGCACAAAAGGGGTTGGTTTAGGGAGACGTTAGTTGAAACCTTTCATGCTTTTCACTCTTGACAGTGATTCTAATGAAGATAACGAAGTGGTTGACAATAGAGTTTGGAAGAATGAAATAGGATAAGAAAGGAGCTGCACAATGGATATAAAAATGGGAGCTCCACTCGGTGGAATGGGGATAACCAAAAGAGTGATTTGGAGAGACAGATGATGGCTCAGAATCCCTAAGTCCTCAGATATCTTCCTAAATAGTTCTGTGTCAGAGCTCTGTGCTGTGTATTTGAACTAAAAGTAAAACTATAGGTTTAAATCTCAGCAGGCCTGCTCTTTTTATCCTTTCAGAATAGAGGGAAACAATTGCAATGCACCTTCCTGGGTGAGACAGTGCAGAATTAAGAGCTGCAATCATTGAACTTCCTGACTTCTGTGATCTGGAAGCTGTCAAGGTTAACATCTGGGTTTATTTACATTGTTTATGGAGGAGGAAGTGTCATTTATCTCTGGGGATAGAAGCTGGCTGAGACAAGGTGAGGAGCAGACACACCTTGAGGTTTGTTGGGGGTTTTTTTGGACTGTGAGAATTATTTTAATATACTTAATTGAACAAATATCTCAATAGATCAACCCTTGATAAGTATCTGCTAGAACTAACACATTTTTTTTTGAGAGGGGGGAAAAAAACCCTAAAAATATGGGTAGAGAAAAAGGCAAACCAAGTTTTTACTTTTAAGAGTGAATGAATCAGAATTTTTCCTCTGTTCAAGGAAGTGGAATGTTTCAAACCAAATATATGTATCTCCTTTTGCTCTACTTTTGTTCTGCAAAAACCCCAATGCAGAGGCAGGTGAAGTGTCCAGGACCTTGACTGCAGCTCCAACAAATCAGGACTGGGCAAGTTCAGGGGCACTTCTGAGACTGCAGACAGGTCAGGGCATATTTTGAAGATTTTGACATTATGTTGGTGCTGTGGAGGCTGAAGTTGGACTGGAAAACCTCTAAGAGTGGTGACAATGTGCACAGGAAAAGGAACCCAATGTCACTTTCAGATTCCAAATTCTTTGCAAAACAAGCGGGGAAAAACCCATGTTTTTTTATATTCATACTGAGAGTGTGTTTTAGGACAGGAAATCAGAAATCCAGACCTCAGTAGGTTGATTTTTTACAACATAGGCTTTTGAAAATACAATACAGCTTTCTGATATCTCCCCACCCCACAGTATTGTACTTTGTGTGTTTTGAGCTTCAGGGGACCAGAATTTAGTTATTTCTGCTTCCAGTATAAAGATTTTGTCCAGCTTGGTGCTCTTCAGAGGTTTTAAATCTGACTTTGATTTTGAGACGAACCAAAGTTGTATTTGGCATATATGGAAATCAAGCAGCTTGTATTTAGCCATTTAATTTTTATATCCTAAGTTCTTGGTTTCTAATTCTAAAGTAGAGCAAAGAAACACAGCATGGCTTCTCTCTTTTTCCCCCTTCATAGGAACATGTCTCTATTATTTTAATCCTGATTTAGTTGTAAGTAATTCTGACTAAAGTAATTGTGGAATACTTCGATATTTGGGGATTTTTGCAATAACTTACATTGCTTCCTATATTGGTGGGCAAAGTTTTATCCAATGAATTGCCTATTAAAATTCTCCATTTTGCCAGGTCCTACAGGACAGATAATCCCTAACCTGTGAGTGAAAAGCTCTCAGGGACACAAGCAAGAGAGGGACAACTTGTGTCAGGACAGTGGTGTGAGAGAGCTCGGGGCTGGTGCACAGCTGGAAAATACAGCAATGCCTCAGAAGTGCACAGCAATAATGCTGGCCTCAGAAATCACCCCTTGCTTGGTTCTTCCCCAAATCAGAGATTTGGATTAAAGTCCTGTTGCTGATCACACGATGTAGCCCCAGCTAAAGCTGCACAAATTGAGAATAACTGGACGAGGAACCTGCTTGTTCTGTGATTGGGAGCTTTGTGTTCCTTTAACCTGGTCTTTTACTAACAAGGGTTCCTTTTATTGCCCATAAAATGCATGGCTTCTGCTGAATCCAGAGGACAGGTGCTGTGCACACCAATTAGGGGAGTGACAGTGACAGTGGGCAGAGAGTACCATGAGTTTATTTGCAAACAGAGCCCTGCTCACAGGGTGCTCCTCTGGGGAAATGGAAAGCTGGAGTGGAAACTCAGGGTTCTGCTGATGAAATTCTCATGACACACCTGTTTCTCCCCAAGGCTTTTGGAGTCAATTGCTGGCATGTGGGCAATTCTCCTGCATCCAGCTGTTGTCCCAAAGGCCAGCATTGTCCTGCCTGCCAGCCTGATTCTGCCAGGGCTCACTTCTGTATGGCTCTGCTATAGCTGCTCTTTACTAAACCCCACAGAATCAACAGGCTCCCTGCAGGTCATTTCATCCTTTGCTATTGCCACCACTACCAGCTGGGAAACTTTCTAAAATACAATTTTGAAACCAATAATTAAGATACAGAGCTGGTTCCTCATTTATTGAGAAACAGAAGCTGATTTTTCCCCCCTTCCCTGCAATCCACTTCCCCAGGTAATTGTCTTGGTACCTGAAATGTGTTCAGACATGCAAAAAGCTGTCACTGTAAGCTCCTGTTTAGTTTCTGGCAGAACAAATTGTGTATAATGCTTTGTTAATGGATCACTTCTTTCCTAGGCAAACTATGCTGCATAGGGAAATATCCCATCTTATTAAACTGATTTTAAGTAACAGAATTCACCTTAAAGGTGGGAATATAGATTCATTTTTACAAGACCTATGAGTAAAGGAAAAAAATACTGATGTATATTTTGCTAATTTTAAGAAATTTTTCTGTTAAAAAATTTAGATCAGTGATATTTTCAATCAAATTTTTATTCAAATAATTTGATAATGCATTTAAAAAAATTTCAAAGACTTTCAAAATCTATTTTGGAGACAACATGAGAATAGAAGCATAGAGGAATTTTTCTCTTTCCCTAGGGGTAACAGGGTCTCACTGAGTTTATGGAAGGCAAAATTGGCCTGTTTGGTCAAATACACTTTTTGATAATCCATCAGATATGAAAGGGAGTTCTGTGATGTTCTCCAAAAGCTTGCAAAATGAGGCTTTATCAAAAGGCAAAGTGAATTTCAAAAGCAATAATCTGCTTTCAGTGGCAACCTGGATTAGTTAGGCTGTGAACTGACTTTAAATTCCTGGTGGCGTAGCAGGAGGTGAATCCAACTTCCAGCTCCAATTCTGTAGCAATTTTAAGGCCCAGGTTATTCTGCAGGAATTGAATTAATCACTGACTGCGACATGTAGAAATATTGCTTCTGTCATTGGTCAGATCCTGATAACTTTAAACACGTAAAACTTTGCTATGTAGGTCAAATACTGTGTGGCTGTAAAGGAGCAGGTCTGGCACGAGATCAGCAAAATTAGGGATGTGAGTGGGTGACAGTTTCGTGGCACAGCACCCACAGAA
This sequence comes from Drymodes brunneopygia, assembly GCA_013400955.1. Taxonomy (NCBI): domain Eukaryota; kingdom Metazoa; phylum Chordata; class Aves; order Passeriformes; family Petroicidae; genus Drymodes; species Drymodes brunneopygia. Next base: position 295,022 of record VZTZ01003781.1, on the reverse strand, counting down.
TGGCTCAGTCATCACGGCTGGAAGTGAAAAACAAGGGCATGAGAGGAGCAAGGCTGGCATCAGAAAGGGTTTTGGTGATTAGAGAGCAAATACTGGGAATTAATTATAACTTAGAGAAGTTCCAGGCCTGTTCTCATTAGAGCCAGTGGAAGCTGACAGCAGCAAGGTTTAACTCACAGTGCCTTGGAAGGATCTTGGGTTTGGGGCTGCTGCTCAAAGTCCCTCCCTGGCCTCAGAACACACCCAGGGTAATCCCACAGGGAGCACACCCTCAGAACACAGCCAGGGTGATCCCATAAAGAGCACACCCTCAGAACACACCCAGGGTAATCCAGCTCACCCTCAGAACACAGCCAGGGTAATCCAGCACACCCTCAGAACACACCCAGGGTAATCCCACAGGGAGCACACCCTCAGAACACAGCCAGGGTAATCCAGCACACCCTCAGAACACACCCAGGGCAATCCAGCTCACCCTCAGAACACACCCAGGGCAATCCCACAAGGAGCACACCCTCAGAACACAGCCAGGGCGATCCAGCTCACCCTCAGAACACAGCCAGGGTAATCCAGCACACCCTCAGAACACACCCAGGGTGATCCCACAAGGAGCACACCCTCAGAACACAGACAGGGCGATCCAGCACACCCTCAGAACACAGCCAGGGCAATCCAGCTCACCCTCAGAACACAGCCAGGGTAATCCAGCACACCCTCAGAACACACCCAGGGTGATCCCACAAGGAGCACACCCTCAGAACACAGCCAGGGCGATCCAGCACACCCTCAGAACACAGCCAGGGCAATCCAGCTCACCCTCAGAACACACCCAGGGCACACTCATGCCCCATCAGCAGGAGGGCTCAGGGATGGCACAGCAAAGTCACCTCATGGTCCAGCAATGACTTTGCTCTCTCTGTGCTTCCTGGGCTGATCCCTGGGCCTCTGCTTGTGCTGCTGTGTGGCTCAGAGAGCTGCTCTGCAGGAGCAGGGCTGAACACACCTGCTCATTTTGTGACCTCTGGTGGTGTTTTCACTCCAAAGGTGCAGTCACGAGTTTGGTGGTGGCTGCCCTCAGTTCAGGAGTGGGTGCTGGAATGTGTGCTACAAACTGTGGTGGTTGTGGTGCAGTTACATTTTCAATATGGAAAAGCAATTCAGAGTCTCCCTGAACTCTCTGTATGCTCTTGACCAGCTCTGGAGGAAAACTTTTTGGAGGTCAGGACTGACCCATCAGAATGTGCATTCCAAGTAGCCAATCAGCAATCCTTTATTATTTATAGCACCATCATTCATAAATGTATTTAAGAAAAGGGATGATCTATTCGCTACACGTTCCTTAAAGGGATTCCATTTTAGCTTCAATAGTAATTTTTACCTTTTCCAGTAGAATTTATTGACACAATGCCTAGCACAAGCCCTAGATTTTGCATCATCCTTTTGTCTGCAAGCATATTCACCAGCCGCTTAATTTGTCATAGCCCTGGAGGTATCAAAACTAATGAGCTTTGTTTGAATAGACTTTTTCCAGTTCATCTAGCACACTTTGGGGTAATCATTCAGTTTCTGTTTGCTTCTGATGTGAAGCATTGTGGGAAATATAAGAAAATAATGGTTAAAAAAAAGCAGTATAAATTGTTAACAGCCACATTTTCTGAAAAGCCCTAAAGATGTTATATTTTTAATTTCTCTATTTATTGAAGTATTGTGAGTACCTTAAGTACAATCATTACAAGATAATATCAAAGGAGAATCTGATAAAATGCTATTTTTCAATTAGCTCTGAGCTTAATACTTGGCTTTTTTAAGTATTTCACAGCTAACAAATCTTTAAACAATCTAACCTTTCAGGATTTGGAAGTGGACAAGATAATAACTATGAATACATAATACTGCAGCAGTGCTAAGGGTTTAAAAATCTATTACTGGGATTACATACAGGAATACCTTTTATTGGTCAGACAATTGCATTTTCATTTTTATAAAGCATTTCCCTATACTCGGTATTATACCACAGAGATACACAAAAATGGAATGCAGAGGTGTGCACTGCATAAATAATTTCTGGAAGAGTCAGATACTCTGTACAACATATGCTTTTGATCTCAAATTCCTGGCAAGAGTTGTCCTTCTTGCTGATTAGGACATTGTTTGCCTTATATGCTTTAGAATGATACATCCTTAACTTGTAGGGAGTTTCAAATTATTGGATACGGGATTTCAAATTATTTTTCAAGTTAGGGCAATGAGGAATGGTTCCCTAGAACTTTTGATTAATTTCTCCTGAAGGAAAAAAAAGAAGACCCTGGTAGGCCAAGCTCTAAATTAAGCAGCTCAGTGAGTCATTATTTTCAACAGGATCTAATGAGCAACTGAAACTTAACTGTGTGCTGAGTGCATCAGTAAAGCATAACACTTCCAAATAGTCCATTACAGCCCAAAAAGGGTTGTTTCATATGAATAGTCCCAGGATCTCTTAGTATATTTTCACATTTCTCATTAAAAGATGATTTGATGAAAACCTTTTTCTGTAAAGCAGAGTGAGGAAGAGGGAAGAAAAGAGGTAGAGGAAGAGAAGGAAGGGCAGGAGTTATTTGCTTTTTAAGTCAATCTTTGGAACTTTTTTTGTAATGTGTTGTCATATTAAGGTGTCTTGGGAAAAAACCAGCAGGAGAAAGCACAAAGTTAGTTAGAAAGTCAGCCTACTAAATTTGGAGTAGAAACTGTGGCAAGGGCTGTACCTTTCTTTATTAACAGATTATTTTATATCAACACAGTGTGCTATGGAGATGCCCATGCTGCTGTTGGATAAGACTCCCTGACTATCAGGAGCTGTTTTAGGTTCCTCTCTGCCTTGTGCTGCTGAGGTTTATTTTACATCTCTGCTGGTCCAGGTGGAGCTTTCTGTGAGGCAGCTGCAGTGTTTCTGTGGCTGTATTGGGTGTCCTGGCCTGGAGCCCTCCCAAGCTGCCCTGAGCTGTGCAGACATGCACTTAGTGACACTAATCAGTTTGCAATGCAGGGCTTCTGCAGGTTCCATGTGTGATATTGAGCTCTTAGGTGGCATTGACAAGCAGTGTTTGTCTTCTCAGAGATAGAGCTATAACTTCTGCTCGTTGCCTTCACTGTCCTATTGAGGCTTTCATCACTGGTGAATTGGATTGCTGCTGTGAAATCTCCCCTCCTGGAGGTCACTGGGGAGGCAGTTCAGAATACAGAATGTGAAACATCTTGTGGGGGTGGCTTAGTCAGGTTCAACAAGTGCAGTATTTCACATAGTTAAGGAAAAAAGCTTTTGATTTGTACATTACTTTATTATGGTTATGCAGCACTTCCATCCCCTTATCCTGTGGGAAGGCACCATCCCCTTTCCTCCCTCACTGTTGCTTAAATGTTCAGGCCAAAAATCAGATTTTAGGTCACTTTCTGCTTACTGTAGCTTATTTGAACCTTTTGTTCTAAAGAGTGACCTGCTCACAAATCTCAGTCATAGAAACAAGAGCTTAGAGGGCTGCATTTGGAGTGGACAAAAATGTGTCTAAAACTTCTTGAAATGTTTTGTCTGATAAAAGTGAGATGCTAGATCAAACTCACAAAATAACAAAAAAAAAAAACCCACAAAAAAACTAAACTAAGAAAAAAATGGTTTTTGAGTCAACTTTTATGATCTGTAGTACCTGTTTTCAGGATTATGATTTTTTTTCTGCTCTTTCTCCCACAAACTCTGCTCTTCATTATTTTCTTTTTTTTCCCCACTCTTGTTTATTTTTCTTATGTTTGCTTCTCTTCATTTACTTATTAATTTACTTTCTCTCTACTGTGTCTGGTATATTCTCAAGCATAAATTCGTTCAGGTAATCCATGTGGTTTTTCATATTCCAAACGATTTATGTAATTTCTTGGGATTAAACTGCTGATTTATAAGTTGGGTTATAAAGTGGAACTCCAAGTACAGGGTTATGAAACATGTCTTGAAAATACATCCATGTTATAAATAATAAAATAGTAGTTTTATGAGAAAGGGTGCTAAAATATTAAATGAGGCTGTCTATTCTTTATCATGACATGTATTTAATGCACTTTTTATTGTCTCCATGACTTAAAAAAAAAGCTTGCTTCAAACTTTTAATTACAGCACAAGACCAGTTTTCTTGTTGTAACTGGAGATTTGGACTCTCTCTTTAGCTCCCAATGTTCTATAAACTCTGGCATACTGGTTAAAGTTTGTGCAAAATTTTTGGGACTCCTTAAGGTATTGTTGAGGGTTTCAGGCAGATTTCTGTTACTTCCCCAGAAGTCTGGCATAGAGAGAATGTTAAAGGTGCTGTGTTTTTTAGTTTGCTTGATTTGTAGAATGTTACTGGGCTTCAGTGCTAGACAGATTTTTAAGTTATTGTAAAAAAAACCCAGCATATTTCTTTCTAAACCACATGGCTGAGATAAGAGCAAGACTCATCCCAAACAGAGGGACTTGTGTCCATTGTGACCTCAGGGATCTGAGGGGGACCCTGGGTGTAGCTGCTCTCTGTGAATGTGGAGAACTGGGGGGGAGTGGCTGACACCCAAGGAGGCAACACAACTACAGGGACAAAAAAAAAATGGATGGTGTAGAATTTGAGTCTGAGAGATGCTGGAAAAGCGGTTCTGGACTATGCAACAGTTGGACAGGAGATGGGAACTAAGAATAAAGACTTCTGTGTTCCTTGTAGATAAACAGAACTGCAGCAGAGTAACTCTGTCATCAGAGTGTGCTTCTAAAAGAAATGAGCCTGCTGGAACTTTAGCTAAGCACTCCAGGAAGGAGAAGAATAAATCACACTTAGAGAAGAAGTATATGCTCCCTTTGTTCAGGGAGTGCCAGGCAGGGTTGGGTCACACAAAGCATTTATTCCTCAGGAGAGCTTTGTTAAGTATTTACGTGTCCTTTTGGGCTTCAAGATGTCACTGTTTTTGTCAAACACTTGCTCTACTCTTCCTCCTCCTTTGGTGGATGATCCTTGTGGCATTTAGTCTTTTGGGGTTTTTTGTAGTAAGTTTGATTTTTATAGCATTGGGTGCAGATATTGCTTTTGATACACTTATGTAAACCTAAAGATGGGTAAATCTGAGAGGTTTTGCAGTTTGAAGTAGCTCATGTTCCTAAGTGTTGCCGTACTGATGAGTTTGAATAAGTAGTTGAGTGCAGCAAATTTGGTCAAATTGACTATCTATGAGCTTATGTTAGAAATTTGGAACATCTGGTTTGGCGTATCTGGGACAAAGTTGCTAAAAAATGCTGGTAAATACACCAAACTTTTTCTGATTAGAAATTTGGTTTTCAAGAGTAACAGAAAAAATCCCCAAAAGGAACAAATTAAAGGTGCAATTGACCTTAGGACTTTGCCTTTGCTTGAATTAGTACCTGGATTAACTGTTTTTGCAATGATAGAATGGGGCAGACAAGATTAAATATTTTTGATGATGAGTTGCTTAAAGCTCTATGTGAGTCCTCTCTACTTTCAACATCTGTATTTTTTTGCTATAAAATAAGTTTTTATATCAGTGCCCTAGAATGTTTATATCTTCTGCTATTGGAAGGTTCTGCCTCAATCATGCTTTAATTTTATGTTTGTCCAGTGAATAAATTTCCACAACTTCAAGTAGACAATTGCTTTACTTTTAAAATATATAAGGTCTTACAGACTTTAAGGTTTTCTAATCAGTAGAGTGAATTAATTCTAAATTTTAAAATGACAAATGTATATATTTTTAATTATGCCAGTGAAATCAGTGGGGGTAGAGTGTGAGGTGATCCAGGTTTGGGCTCTGTGTGTTTTAATGACTCAGAAGAGGCAAAGAACAGAAGATGCAGAGGTGGAGCCCTGGGGGCTGGAGGTTGTAATGTTGCAAATTTGGACCTACAGTGGTATAATACTTGCTGGAGCAATTTTTGGTGCACCTAAAGATGTAAAGCAGCATTGGATCATCCTTCAGAGCAGCCTGGGAAACCCTGGGCACATGGAATGTGTTCATTGGAAAGAAGCAGCCAAAGAATGGCCAAAGGGAAATATTTATTTGTTTATTTAAAATGAACTCGCTGTGAGATGTGAATGTTAGTTTGACATGGCAGTGGAATTAAATCCTATAAAAAAGACACAGTTTATAGCAACATTGTTTAGCTGACAAAAATGTATTGAGTACTGTGGACACTGACTCACATTGGCAGGAATCAGCTTTAGGGAATTCTGCTTCACCAAACAGATCTCTTCACTCCTAATGTTTGACAGGATAGCCATTCAGAGGAATCAAAGATGAGAAATATGAAAAGGGAGGGATACTTTAGAATAACTACCTTCAGCTGAAAATGAAATCAGATATTAATTCTTAGAGAAATGTAAAATTCGAAACCTCTGAAAGAAGGAAAAATACAAATGTATTTTTTATGAAGACTTGTGCTAAAACCTTGGAGGTCTTCCTTCATTCTAACATCTAAAGGTGAATATGAAATTTGTTGCTAGAAAATTATGTATCATTGTGGAACTCATATAAGATGCACTCAACAGTTAAATGGATTTTTTTATCTGTAATCTTACAGAAGATTTATATAAATTACCTTATAAAAACATGGTAATAGAGGGAAAGAGTACCAAAAAGTAATAGCAGAATTGTCAGAAGACATGAGGAAGCTTGAATAGTATGTCAGATGCATTCTGAGTTTTGATTATTCTACATATGTTTTAAAAAATTCAAGCATGCATGGCTGCATGTATTGTGTAATTTCTGGTGTTAGAGGGAATGCTCAAGGAGGAGGGAATCCACTGCTCTGTATTTGATGCAAATGTAATAAAAGCAGTTTAGAGTTCCTGAAAGTTTTTCAGCCTTTGCTTTTCTTTTATAACTTGAGGTATTTGTTCTCATACCTGATTTATTCAGAAAAGCTGAGCTTCCTGACAGTAATTTGTGAGAATGAGTGGGAAGGTTTCTGGTTAAATGCAGGTGTGACATAGTTGGGTTGCAGCAGGTTGTGGGCAGCTGTTTTTTGTTCTGCTGCTACAAGAACTGACTGCATGTCCTGTGCTATGCTGACTTTGGGTTTCACGTCAGTTTGATGTGGTTTTGTCATCCTCTCTTAATTTTGCCATTTCAGCAGTGGTTTCCAGCACTCAGTTTGGTTTTCTAGTAAGAAATAACAATGCTCCCCCCATGCAGCTCATAAGAGGACGTTAGCATGAGCACCAAAAAAAAGTTCCTCTGCATCTTGCAGTAGAACTATTGATTGCCCTTCTACTGCTTGTGATGTTTCATTAAACAGTTACAGATTTCCCTGACTGGTTTTGCATTTGGGCCCTGCTGAGGACACTGAGCCTCAGAAGTGCCATCATTCCACCTTTCTGCCCCTTTTTCTGGCGATCTGGGTAGAATGGCTCCTTAGTGAAGAGGGTTTGATCTCTTGCTGCTCAAGTGCCTTCTTTTGCCTGTTCATGCCAGAGGAACAGCGCTGATTTGAACAGGGGAATATCAGTGTTTGAATAACATTTCCTTGCATCTTTATAGATTTATCTACACAACAGCCAGGGTAAGGATGGCCACCTGTGGGAGCTGGTTACCTCTGGAATTTCATATGGGTGTGTGCTTTTCAATAGCTGACTTTTCTTCCCGGTTCATTGGGAATCCTCCATGGATTTTCTTTCTAAGCATGGACACTGGGCATGTTATCCACTGAAAAACTAATGGAGCAGCTGCTCTCCAGGCTGGAATGTAACTAAGATCCAGGAGTGCTGGTGTTCATAGGGAATACATGTAGGGTCACATCCTATTTATGGTTTGGGTCACACTGTGTTTGTTCTTGTGGTACAGGAGCTGTTTGGTGCTGTTTTATTCACAGTCACTTGGAAGGAAAGGGAATCTATACCTCTTTGTTGGGACTGGTAGGTAAAAACAAGTAGCTTTTCTTTTGTTTTGGTTGGCTGTGTGTTTTTGTTTTCCTTTTAGGTATTTGAATTTAATCTGTAAGGATGTAAGGTCTTTTTTCTATTGAATTATGTTAAACTACTCTGAAATGTATATATTTTTTGACTATTGATATTCAAATTAAGTCAAAGGAAAAAAATGGCCTTTGGCCATATATACATATAAAAATATACATGTAAACTAAGGCAAAGTTTGAATAGAAAGTTAAAATGTGTATTTGAAATAGTCTCAATCTATTGCTTTAGACAGTTCTAGATGCAGATGAAAAGTGATGAGCAGTGTAATATTTTAGAGACCTTGGTAGCTTTGCCTTGTTTATCCTGCTGGAATGGCAATGTTCAGATGTTGTCACATGAATTTGATTTCAGGTACTCAGTTGAAGGGTGGCTGAGGGACATCACCCAGCCAGGTGCTGCTCAGGTGTTGGTGTTGTGTAAGGTTTGTTTGGGGTAAGGCACTCTCTGATCTAGGAGGGTGACATTCAATTCTCAATAAGGATATGAGCTGGCTGATGCCCAGCACCTCCATCAATGATCCTGGAGCTTGGGAATGACAAGAAGGGAAGTTCTGGCTGTGATGCCCAGCACCAGGTGCTGCAGAGCTGCTAGGATGCTGTCTCCTGGATGCTTGGCTACAGCACAAGGTGTTAGCAGTGTCTTCCAACTTGTATTTAAATATGTACATACTCTTGATCCACGTGGGGTTTTTGTTTGTTTGTTTTTTCCCCCACTTTCTCCTGGGGGAATCAGGATAAGCATCAAATCAATGCTTTTTCCTCCACTTTTCTTTGTTATGACATCCTGTTCATTCTCAGGTATGTTTTCATAGGGGAGTTTAAAATGAGGTTCCTGACACATGTATTCTTTACCTAATTCTGAACATGACATAAAAAGGAATCTTTTTCTGCTACAGTAAATATTTTTGTAGTACAGCATGCTTATTTAATGTAAGTAGGTTTCTGAGATACCGTGCAAAATGGGACCCGATTTTATTAGAGTAGCCTAAAGAACAGAATAAATCCTTTAAGCCAATTGTATAAAAATGCAAATTTAAGTCAAGCAATTAAAAACAGATAGAAATTAGAGATTTGGATTTTGCAGAGCAAGCTTTCCACAGCCACTGCCAGATTACTATGCAATTTATCTGGATTCTGTCAGCGATAGTCAGACTAGATTTTGATAAAGAGCAGCAAATCTGTCCCTCCGCAGCTCCTGTGACTTGCCGCAAATTTCATTCAAGTTGAAGCGTCTGTACAATCCCTTGAATAATTTAGAGTTAATCATTTGTACTTCACAGCCTCTGATAGGCCTTAGACTTGGGGGGTGGGAACAGATTTGGCTTTTTAATCGCCTTGTATATTGTACAGCGTGAGATAAATGACACAGACTGTCTGAAATCTACATTCTTGCTTCTGATGCAAAACTGTAATTAATTTTGTGCAGTGTTTCAGAATTGATCGTGGTCACTTGAATTTCTAATTTTTCATTCACTTCAAAGACCTTTTTTTAAAAAGAATGTGCTTAGAGTGTGTGAATGCTCTCTGATGCTAGTGTACTAAATGACTATTTTACGCCTCTTTTTCAATAAGGTGAAACAGAGGTCAAGGCGTGTGGCTCGTGTTTATCTCTGTCCCAACCTGCTTCAGGATGTATTTTCTGACTTATAGGAAATGCAATCAAACTTAGGAAATTACATCTAAATACTTAGGCTGCAGTGTGTTCACTTCTGTGCCTTGTAGAAATCCAAAAGGTTTCTTTCAGAAATCCTTTTCAGTATAAAACAATTAAGCACAATTTAGGCAATAATTACCCTAATTAACTACACTATAATGTTTGTATTCAAGATTATAGAAACATTGTATCTGTTCTCTGCTGCAATAACAACAAGTCTTCCTAATTTCTCTGTATTGATAGTACTTGTATGTGCTTCTTTGTTTGGTATATTTCACTGTAAAAATATTTGTCAGTGAAAGATTGAACAATATGAATGAATTTGATTATGCCATTGTCAAAAACCCCATGCATCACAATTTCTTGTTTTTAATCACTACTGTAAACCTCACAGCCTCAGGGCATAGTTTTAATTTGGGTGCCTTACTAATGAAAAGAAAAAAATAATTGTTTTGCCTGGATTTAATAATAAGCAATAAAATCAGCCAACCAGATTTTACCTCTGCATTCAATCTCTTTTTTATTATAAAACATTTTTGTCTTTTTTTTTAGATTACAGGCGTAGATACCGAACATTTTACTAATAAATATTTCAGTTTGCTTATGAAGGCTAATGCTGTCATCTGAATATGGAATTATATTTCTTTCATGCTTCATTATCATTTCATGGTAGTAATGACAGTGAGGCGATGGAATATTTACAGGCTTTTCAGAAGACATTTATCCAATACATTTCCCTGAAGGGCACCTAGGCTTAAAGATACATTATCCTTTTATAAAACACTGCCCAGAATCCCAATTTCTGAATCAACCAATCAGAACTTGTTTTGCAGCAGTTACTGCTAAAACCCTCAAGCCAGTCTCATATTAATCCTGTGAATCTGGTGGTGGGGGGGTGTGAGAGGAGGGCTGGGGAGAGGGGGAAGAGGGAGCACTCACTCCTTAATCATCAGGCTTGCTACTTTAAGTAAAATATGTTATTTCTTCTGTACTGATACAGTTTTTCAAACCTGCTCTTGGAACATTTCCTTGAGATTGGGTGGACTGCAGCAATGAAGGCTGGTTGTTGAAATTTGGGTGTATTTTTTAAATTTCAAATTTGTTAGGCTTAATTTACATTAATTTACGGTGCCTTTGTCTGTTGTGTGGCTGTTGCATGAGCAGATTCCTCGGATCTCTGCTCTGGTACATAAATACATTGCACAAATCCATCTCAGGTTAAAAGTACTCAGGATTCATTCAATCTGTTGCTCAGTGCTTGGGCTCTCTCTCAACGTGCCCCTTGTGGAAGGAGCAGCACTTATTTGTGTCTAGGTAAGAGTTCTTATTTGTAAATACAGAAAAAAGCAGAAGTTTTACACTGCTCTGATGTCTTTCAGCACTGTGTCAGTGATTAGTTGCTGGAAGAGGTAATGGGATCAGGATTTTGCTTCTGTTGCTGGTCCCCTATACCCGTGTGTGTCCATGCTGCATTTGGCAGAGCAGCAGACAGATTTCTTTTGAGATTCCAAAAGAACTCTAGCTGAGGTGCTGCAGAGCTCTGGAGGAGCTGATAGACTCTGTGCCCTTTGTTAAAGCTAACCTGAGGATCTCTGCTCTATGGCAAGAAGTGATTTAGACATAACATGCACTGCATTGAAATTGATACAGTGGAAAGATCCCTGTACTGGCAGTCCCTGGTGCTCAATGTACTCCAAGGTAGCCAAAGGTGAAAATTTTTTAGTGAAAGCTATAGAAAAAAATCTTTATTAGAAAAAAAATCCAGTGTAATAACAATGAAGAATTATCTCATCTGAGAGATGCACATCCTGAGCTGTGTGCAGCTTACATTATCCTCCTCAAAGTGTTGATTTTAAATTTCTCTGTCCAGGAGCTCTAACTTACAGCTTCAAAATCCTGAGGTATTTTGAAGTGTATGCAATATTTGCCACTAAACCAATTGGCATATACCATCTGTTACCACATGCACGTATCCAAGATACTGCATTTTATCCCCAGAAGGGGTGTAGAAAATGCATGTCTGCCAAAAATTTGAGTGGCTGTGATGAAGGAGTCTGAAGTTACATTGATGCTCTTTGGCAGCCAATCTCAGAGCCTCTGGTAGTCCTGTGAGCAGGCACTTCTTCTCTTTTTCTGTCTTTCCTAAAATGTGAGTTTTAAAATTCACATGGGCAAGTCACTTTGGGGCATATTTTTAGTGGGCTTGAGACTTGGTTCTCTTTCTGACAACTCGATCTTTTTTGCATACAAATTTCTGAGCAAGAGCAACATGAAATAAATACCTGTGTATTTTCTGCTTTAACTGCTTGTTTTGTGCCTGAGAACAGATAATTAGAGATAAATGTGCTCAGATGTGCACCTGCATATCAATTTGGCTGCAAAAATAATTTCTGTTGTTCAGTTCTCAGTGTCTGTCAATGTAACAGCCACTACACATAGAGGACTTAGCAGGTCTTGAGCCCCAGATGTTTTTCAAATAAAAGCAGAAGTCTCTATACACAAAGAGTGAAGCTGTGAGATTGATACGCTCCCTCTGGATTAAAAGATATGCATCATATCATAAAAGAAATCATAAACTGACCACTGGTTTGCAAATTAAAAGTGGTTCTTGAGCTAGCTTGTGCTAAACTCATCATAACTGAGAAGATTCTTTTGCTTCTGCAGTCACTGAGCATTTTTTTATCTCTGTCAATATGGGACCAGTCACGCCCAACACTGTTCTGGTAAAATGAGAATTCCCTGAGTCCCTTTTGTTGGCACTGAACACTTCCACTGATTTTCACAACATTAGGAAAGAAGATGCCTGACGTATTTGAGCAGAAATCATTCTTGGTGGCTGTTAATCTCAACAAAACCAAAAAGCTGTTCTACAATACAATTAAATTCCCAGTTAACAATCTCGTGTATATCTTCACTAATGCCGTTGTTTCCTCTGTAATCTCCTCTGAAATGCTGTAATGATTTCTAATGACTTCTAGATCAAAAGCAAGATTTATCTTGTAGACTGTGAATACTTGTTGATGCTCTGGCTGAAGCCTATGGATGCAAACAGAATGGTGAGTCACCACTGTGCACAGGCTGTTTGTGTTGGTTTTGAGGATTTCAGCACTGCTGACATTGCAGTGATAGTAAAGGTGGTGTTTTGCATATCTGTCTTTGTCTGGAATGTCTGTGGCTGTTGTAGTTTGAGATATTTACCTCTTTCTGCTGAATAACAGGTCTGCAGAATGGTGGCTGTGCTGCTGTGCATCAGCATTGGCAGTAAAGTGATGCAGATATTTGGAGCAGTGTCGGAGGAGAATGTGCCAACATGATTGTGGAATATGGACTCAGGATGCACATCATGGCTTGGGAGAAATGTGCAGCTCAATGGGAGTGGCAAATGAGAGGAACTGGGCTGATCTTGAAAACTGAACTTCTACTTAAAGCCCCTTCTCACAAGCCCATAACTGAAATTATTGGGCTCTATCTCAGTGCTCAGATTCAGGGTGTTGGGAGGTGCAAAAAACCAGATTTCTGTGTACAATCATCTTAATAAATAGCCTCATATTTTATCCCTGTTGGTTCCTCACCCCTCAATCTGCAGAAATACCTGTCCTTGAAGATGAGATGCTTGGAGATTAGATAGTCTGGCTGCATGCAGATCCTGAGCTGCTGTAGTGGGAAGGGTGGTCTGCATGACAATTGCTCAATGTATTAGATACATACAGGGTTCACTTAGTGTCAATATTTCTGAGAATTAATATTTGGAAGCATCAGCATAAGCTATTTGTAAGATCTTTCAGAAAAGCCTTGACTGCTTATGATTTACTTTGAAGAATAACATTCTCCTTCCAGAACTTGTTTCAGTAGGTTGGCTTTAAGAGCATCAAAGGAATGAGACCTCTCTAAAGTGAATGCTAAACTGAAGATATATTTGATTACAAAGGAGATTGTGCATAACAGTAATTTGTATCTCTAAATAACCTCTCATGCAGTAGATTTACAGCTGGCATGTGTGAGGGGGTGTGCCTCATGCTGCAGGATCATAAAGCTTGGAGATAAAATGCAAGATATTACTGGAGCATGTTTTTCACCCCTCTGAGTGCCAGGTATCTCATCCTACAATAAAGCACTTTTTAATTTCTTTAACTTTTTTCTTTTTTAGATTTATTTGGTTTTGCTTTGAGTTTTTAATAAGTAAAAAGACCCCCCCACCAAAACCACAACCAAACCAGTCAGCCAAAACATCCAGGGCAAATACATTTAAATTTAAGCAATCAGATTGTAACAGTATTTAAAGAAAAAGAAAATTCTACTTAAAATATTTTGCAACTCCAACTTAGTTCTTCCTGAATAAGGTAAAGATAATAACAAATAAAATCCAATCATCCAACCTACTCTCATGTATAGGTGAAAAAATGTTGCATTGCCATAGCACAAAATTGCTCAAACACATTGATTACTTGCTCAGATCATTAGAGAAAAAAAAAATTAGTGACTGTTATGGTGTTTCCAGTGAAAATATCTGTTGTGGGCTGTGAAAGATATCCCTCTGTGCCTGAACAGGTAAATTGCACCTGAATGCTATGGAATGGCATTGCTGTTTTGGTGACACTCCTCTGGTACAATGTGTGTCCAGTTCTGGGATTGTTGCAACTTCCTCCCTCCCTCCCTCTGGATGAGCCCATTAGCAGGCATTGACTGCCCACTGTAATCTTGATTTCCTTTCTAGTTGCTGATAATAAGAAAAATGTTATAATTACACTAGACAGGTTTCTGAAATCATGATTATCTAAGTAATAATCTTGCAGCACAGGATTTCTTTTTTTTTAAGAGCCAAAGACTACTTTTCACCTTGTGATTAACCAGGAAAAGAGGGTAACCTCAAGCAAATGCACCCCCTGTCCCCATCCCTTAAGCCTCCTGCTAAATCCTAAGCAGCTGTATATGACTGTTATTACTCAGGAGAATTTGAACTCATAAAATTTGAGATGAAAAAAAGGACTCAAAGCTGCTCACCAATCAAGAATGAAACATTTCCAGTCGGCAAGAGTTGCCCCGACAGAGAATAAATCTGTAAACCATTAACCATGTTGTGTCCCCCCCAAGTGAGCATCACTGTGCAGTGGTTTAAGGCAAACACAACCCCTTGTACACTCGTTGTGGCTGGAATCTGATACAGCACTTGCTTTAAAATCCACTTTGATCAGTGAACATTAACCAAAGTGTCGACAAAAGGTCATTTGGCCTCAGGGAGGAAATGGAAAATTTTATGTACAGAACACATTGCAGTGAGTACGGGGTCATTATAACTATGAGAATAGCTGTTGTTTTTTTTTTTTTTTGCCTGGGCTACTATATGACTTTGAACTTGGCATGGAAGCACAGGCTGCTGAAGCAAGAACTCCTCCCTCCAGTGATCACCTGAGCCCCTGTGAATTCCTGGCAGGGCCAGTAAAGAGCCTTGTCCCACAGCAGACATCATATTTTTGACATAGCACTTCAATTGCAAAAATGTTGATGACCAGTGCAAATGTATCGATTTGTGTTTTTCCTCCCCCCTCACCAGACCAAAGTGTTGTTTGTAGTTAGAAGAGGAGAAGAAAGCTAGTGAAACAGAGTTGAATCTACTTCTTAGAAGCCTGGGTTATCAAACTCATTAATCTACATGTCAAGAGGCTAGGAATGAATAATTGTGTGTAGAATTTATCTGCCAACATGATAGCTACTTTTCAGCTCTCTCTTCAGAGCTCTTTCATTGTGCTTGGCTTTATTATATGCTTTGTCTTTTCTATTTCTAGTCTGTTGGGGAGGTATAGAAATATGTACCTCAGCACTACAGAGGACAGTTGCTTTGAAACATGGCACTGGTTAGTTTTTTGCATGCACGTTTTTTCTTACTTAGGTGTTTAAGCATCAGGGTAGCTTGCAAGATTTGCTCTTTGTTCACATGTTAATTCTTTGCATTATATGAACATTATTTCACAAAAAGGGGAAAAAATCACCTTAAAGGTAACATCTTTGTGCTGTTTTTTAACAGCTTTGTGGTCAATATTGGCTGCTTTATTACAATAGTGTTCTTGTTAGTAAAGCTGATAAGTGAGGAATCCGGGCATTTTATAACAAAGGTGTTTCAGGAATCTCAGCACCATTCAGGGGTTCTCTCTATTATTTGCTGTGTGGGTTTTCATTGCCATGAAGGACAAAATATAAAACCAAAGCTGGTGTGGAGAGGGTGGTAGAAAGCAGCTTTGGTGGGGATGTGATGCTAATTTGAGTTCAGAATACAACTTTCTTTCTGAAAGAACATTGTCATAATTTTGATCTTGAGCTTATTTTATGCCAGTTTAGCAGTACAGTAGATAAACTACTTTATCTGGGACTTCCTTTTTTATTTATGCCAAACATGCATGCCTTGGTCTTGCTTACTACGTGTGTTTTCAAGACAAAATGTTCTTGTAATTCTGTTGCCAAAATTTAATTTCAAATCTATAATATCTGTGCTTAAATCTTGGAAAATTCCTGGGGGTGTGTGGTGTGTGTTATTTTTACTTGTTTGTTTCTTCTTTACCAGGGTAAACGATGTATCAGAATTTTGTCAGCAATCAAAAATATTAGGCCAGACTAGTCTGTATCTGCTGATACCCAGGAATTCATATGGAGAAGTAATAATTACTGGTACTCACAGCAAAAATGGTATCTGCTGTTACTCTTTTGCCTGAGCTCTCTGAGGCATCTGTCCTGTTTCCTGGCACAGCCAAAAAGCTTCACAGAGATATTACCCAGGTGTTGCACTTCTGTCCCTCTTCCCAGGAATCTGTGTGACACTGGTAGCAAAATTCAGTGTTTGGCCCTTGTTACACTGGTATTACAGCACTGCAAATTGACTGCTGAGAGGTAAATAGTGTATTTTTAAAGGGTCATGAACAATGCCTTCTCATATTTTCACTGCACCATTCGATGAAATGAAAATGTGTAATGAGAAAGGGAGGGAGCTTTCTATTCAGTGTGTGTATGGTGAGGCAGAGCTCTGTTTATTGTAACAGAATGGAAGTACTGCAAGTCTAAGTGGTTTCAACGATGTTTCCTTCATCCCAGGAGCATCTGAACCCAGCTTCTGCCTTGTCAGCCACATTTATGATGTGTTCATAATTAAATGTCCACGAAGCTCACAGCATGCTGACCACAGAGGGGCCATAAGCAGTAAAGATAAATGAGAGAGAGAGATGTAATATTGCTTCACTTGTGGGTTTAGTCTGATGTTAAAGATTGTCAGTGATAATTATTAATATGTGACCTGGTTGAGTCTTTATGTGAACAATCACAATTTTAATAAAGTGGTAAACTCTGCTCTCTCTATGCAGTCTCACTCTATATTTGACTGTTTTACAATTAATTCTAGAATTTCAGGAAAAATTTCAGTCATTGAAAAATAATGTGGTGGCCTATTAATGTGAACATGCTGCTACTGACATTTTTATTTAAAGCTTAAGTAGGACTAAAATTTGAAAGAAATTGAAAAGAAAAGCTGTAGGCTAAATTGTTGTAGGGATCAAATCTTATCTGGTCAATTGTTTGTCACCTCAAATGAGTCTTTGGCATCCTTCTTTGTTAATGTCAGTGAAAAACAGCTGGATGTGCTACATGTGATATTTATAATCCCATATCTGTATTCACCTAAATTTCCAGATTACTGAAGTGGGTCCACTCACCTGATTGTTGCCAAAAATATCTATGTTGTGGCACTGCAAAAAGGATTTCTTGTTGCATTTGATGTTTAAGACTTGCCATTTACCCTCTTCTGCTTATATCCCTCAATTGTATTTATTAACTATTGAGCAGGAGATATATTCCAGTTTAGAAAATCAAAATACTGTAGAATATGTAAATTTGTAAAGAAATGTCACCCTGAGACTGGAACACTGTTAAAAACTGCCCAATGAATATTTAAAATTTATTATCTCTTAGGTTTTCAATTTGTGATTGCAGGAGGAGTGCCCTTGTTCAGTTATAGCAGGAATTAATGCTCCAATAAAAAACAATTTTTGAAAGAGCAGTGAACATACCAAGGCAACAAGTTAGTGTAGGTAATGCTGTTTTGGTGTTTGAAATTTGGAGCTGCAGGAATGCCAGATATTTACAGTGGTGCATCTGAATTTTGTTTCTTTTTCTCCATCATTATAGAGGTGAAATGAAGAAGTGTGAACAGGTATTAAAATATCCTTCAGAGTTTTCACAGCCAGTTACTTTTTGTTATTTTAAAACAAATAATTTTACAAATTTTCACACAAAGGATTATTTAATTTCCTACCAAGAAATCCATGTTACTTTGGAGTGTGTATATGTTTATCTTTTAAAGGCTGTTTTACAGCTGGAATTTCATCTACTTGGCTGTATTTTCACATGCATGGCAGCTGCAGTTACTGGTTAGAATTTACTTGGTTACCAGTTACCCCCAGAGCTCCATAAATCCAGCATCTGATTCTGACACTTTCACAAACATTTCTTCTTCACTTTGTTTGTCTTTTCTGAAGGGTGGAAGGAAATTGTTCACCTGAGGGATGATAACTGTAAGTAGGTAGAATCAAATGAAGTATTAGGTATGTTCCAGCATGCTCTCACTGAGGAATTTAATGGGTTTATTTGTGAAGTAAGATACTATGGTAGCCTTAGTAAAAGTAGGAGAAACTGTCTCAGAAATTTTTATTTTAATTTGGGAAGAAAGGTGGGAGCTGAGAGGTGAAAATTCTGTTTCCCTTGAATGACTGCAGTGGTGTGTGTGAGCACAAACCACTGCCAAAGCATTTTCCTCTGCTAATCCAGGTGCTTATGCAGGAACAACTCTGTGCTGCTCTGCTGTGCATTGAAATGTGGCTCGACAGTCTGTGCTCTAAAAGGTGCAGTTTATTCCTGAACCCAACCATTTCTTTAACTCACCAGTGTATGCAAACTATTAATGATACTTAAGTGATGTGTACATCACAATGGATGGTAGTTTTATGATGTTAATAAAAGTAATTATATGCACCAATATGGTAAAATAAAAAGAGTAAAATTCAAGGAAATGTTTATTAAATGCAATCATTTATTGGAAACAAATGGTGCAGTGTTGTCTTTGTTTGGTTGATCAGCCCCAGCATTTTATCAAAGTTTCCCTGTCAGGCTTGTGTGTCTTTGCAAGCCTAATTGACGCTAATAGACTTGAAAAGAGGAGGAGTAAACTTAGAACATAATGCACATATAAAGATCCAGAGAATTGGTAACTAGTTATAAATGCATCAAAGTGCTTTCAAATGGAAGGCTTAAACAAAGGAATAACATTTGGATAATAAAGAAGTCCATTACGCTCAAATGGCTATTAACAGGTAAAAAAAAAAAAAAAAAAGAGGTGTTCTGTCAAATCAATACTTGTAGTGCAAAATTAATCACACATTTGACAAGACATGATTCTGTGTTATTTCCACCTACTGTATCTGATTCCATCTGAACATCCATTATTAATAAAATAGTCTCTCTCAAGAAATTCATTATCCTAGAATAAATACTTTAATTTTTTTTTTGCTAAAATGTGGATTTGAAATATTATTTCCCGATTCATTCAGTACAGATATTTCCTGTGAATATTTTTCTCCATCTCACTTCAATAATTGTATCTCTCTCCCATTAGTTCTGTTCACATGGTACTTATCCTTTTCTTATTTTACACGACTCTAACTGTGAAACTGTGGCCTACATACAAAATGTCACTCAAGCTCATGGAGCCTGAGCACTCTTGATTTGAGGAACATGTAAAATAAATCTGTTTTCTACAGATTTATTTCTTCATTTATTTCTTTGCTTTTTCATAAATATGAGGACCATGATAATTGATTACTGCTTTTGAATTCTGTAAGTAGAGACTTTATGACAAATGCTGTTTTGGTGTAAATGGTGAGAACTCTGGCTGGTGGGGGGGACACAAAATGAAAAGGTCTGGTCTGGTTCTTGCTGAAGTAAATCAGAAAAAATATTGAGGGGAGACAACAGACACACGTACTTGGGTTAGGATGTTCAACAGTTTTGTGAGTCAGACCAGGATTGATGGATTTGATTTGGTCTCCCAAAGGTCAGGATTGTAATCTCTAAACTACATTGCAATGCTACCTTTTAAACCTGCGTAGGAAAGTATTTTTCTTTTTTAATTTTTTATTTTATGTCTGTTTTCCATAACCTTTTGAATAATTTTGATAATAGCAGATTGCGATAATCTGCATTTCTGTCTTGCAGCTGAAGATTTTAAGACAAATTGCAAAACTCCAACATTAGGTCAACATAGCTATAGAATTTTTTGTAGTTCACTTGTGTGTAACTTTTAAAATCTAAAAAGAACTTGAAAGAACGCAAACATTTAGTGCTAACTTCTGAGAAATGAAGTATCTAAAATACAGTCATTGCATAGCTTTTGAAATCAGAAATATTGGGATCCATTATTCAAATATAAAAGTTAATTGGACCATAGCTACATCAGTGGATTGCTACTCCTCCATTTTTTTTGACTATTTGGGTAATAAAATCTAATGACATAATGGAAGTACACTTTCCTTGAAGCATATTAAGTTCTCATTGACAAACTTTAGAATGAAAATGCGAGTGCTAAACTCCATTCCTTTGTAGTAGACATTTGCAGTTACTTTTACATTATCCTATACTGTTGACAATTTTATGCTAGATATTCAGAATTCATTAAAATAATAGAGCATTGTTCATAAGACACTTTTGCCTATGTGTTAGATAATGAAATATGGTAATATGCTTTGCAAGGCTGCAATATAATAAAAGAGTTCAAATTTGCCATATAAATGTAAAGGAGTAAATAAAATCACTGCAGATGATGCACATTTTGTTCCCAGTACACATTACAGACAATAAGCAAAGTATTCATGGTGAAAGTTTTGAAAAGTGTCCAACTGACTTACGAAGTTTTGCTGGCTTTAAAAACTGTTCCCAGGAGACTTTTGATGGGACTTAAATTTAGGCTGATACAGGTACATGTGCCATGGATCATCAACGTTTAACTATCAAAATTGTTGGCTACCCAGGTGCTACTGAAAAGAAAAGCCTTCCTTTCCACTATTGTGGCTGTCTGATAGTTCTCTGTATGGTAAATCTTGAGGGCAAAAGGCTGGAATTATGGCCTTGCTGAAGTTAAGGATATCTTCCTGACTTAGGTCAGGATGTAATATAGGGCCAACTTGAACTGCAATTTAAATTGGAACAGTTGGTGTCAAAATCAATAATTAAACGTACTTGCAAAAGAAAACAACCCCCAAATTAGCAGGTGTAAGCTGTCAGGAATTGGCCACAGTGGCTGCAGTAAAGAACTGAGTAGAAATCAGTGTTTGGAATGCCTTGCAGTCCTTGATCCCCTATGGCACCAAAGCCTGTGGGACACATGGGCCACAGTTGTGTTTCCTAACTCTGAGGAACTGCAGGCTGAGTACTGGATCCTTAAGAGAAGGGAAGAAAGAAAGAAAGGTTTTTGGATTCAAAGTGCTTTCAGCCTTTGAGTGTTAGCTGGAGGAAATTTATTAGAGGAAAAAATGCTTTAAGTACTTTGATTATGCTAACTTTAGACAGACCCATTTGCCTATGTATCATTATTTTATTTTTCTCCCTCCTATTTTAGTATTCACAAAGCAGCTTTTTATTTTCTGTATATGCTCAGATTCCAGAGATGGCTCAGTTGGAATACAGGCCAATTCTACAGACCTGTGAGTGTAGATGAAAGACATAAAAGTGGACCTTTATTTTCAACTAAATCTTTCTTGCTGTCTGCATGTAATTCTTGGACCCACTGCATGGAAATGCTTGTAGGGCAAAGGATACCCTTTCATCAAATTTTGGACCATATTCAGTAAAAGCAGAGGAGAGCTGTTGTATGATGAGGTGAAGATGTCCACCACCTTTTTTTTTCCTGAGTAGTAAAAATGTCAGAATCCTTTAGAATCCTTGAGCTGCTGAGTCAACACAAGTTCTTGACAAAGAACCAGACATTTAAAGGTTGTGTGGCCTTTGGGGTTCTCTGAATAATTGAGTGCTGATTGCTTGTGCCTCTCACTTAATCCGCCACATGTTCTTTGAAAACCTGAGAAGCATTGACTAAATTTACCTGAGTTTTATGTGTTTTGGGCAGAGAAAAAGACCACAGGCTGCTGTGTTTGAAGTGGCAGAATCCTCCTAAAAGGGAATAACGTGCTCTTGGTGACACTGCCACTGCCTCTGTGCTCTGGTGCATTCTGAACAGATGGTTCAGAACATTGGGTACACATAAATGCCACTTCCTGAACTCCTAAATATGGTAGACCTGGGGTGAAGTGGGATGGGAAATTTGGGGAACTGATTTTACTGAGAGTGGCAGCCAGACAGGAATATTTTTCTTGCATTTTTAATACATTCATCAGAAGCCTTGATGTTGAATAGGGGAATGAATTTGAAAAAAACTCATGCCTGGGTATTTTTTGACATTATTCACAATTTTTTTTTTTATTTCTAAAAACTGCACACATTGTGTGACCTCGTGCAGAACTGATCAGAAATGAAGATTAACTATATTTTTAACATAAAAAGTGAACTACAATTGAGAATAATATAGGAAGTTTGGATTTATAAACTCTATCTCCTCTAAGTTGTGTGGTTAGAAAGAAGGAATAAGTAGCTTTTTGTTTAGATTTTTGATGGCATGTTGCTCCTTGTTCCCGTTAGAATTGTGATATATTCATCTTCTTTGCTTCATCTTGAATGAGAATGCTCTACAAAACTTGTGGTTCTTATTGTCCTATTTTGAGCCTGTAAATTACACCGAAGAGTTTGATTTGGGTGCTCTAATTGTGTTCTGGTTTTGTTCTAGTGACATAAAAGAAGCAGATGTTGGGTTAAATGTAACTTTTCCCTTTCAGTGCAAGGTTTTCTCTGTGCCTGCTCATCAGGAGGGGTGTAGCAAATAACTCTTCTATGGCTGGAATTTGATTAATATGGTGCTCATGCCCACTTGTGCCCCTGCTCGAATGCATGTGCTGTCATTATAAAAGGAAATAAAATGGCATTGATCACAGCTGAAAACGTGGCTCCTCTCTGAATGGCAGTTGTAGAATGCTGTCTGTGGGGAAAGCTGCTGATTCTTGATTCATAAAGCTATTTTTCTTTGTTAGAGATAAGAAGAACTCAAAGTGGAAATGGAACTAGTGCCAGAAAATGCCAAGGGAGTTTCTTGGTTCAGCTATTGGGAAGCTGACAGTTAAATATACTCTTGTCCTTTTCACTAAGTGTTATTATTACCTCTCTGTGCTCTGATGATTTCTGGAGTTACCAATGTGCTGCTAGGGTTGAAGCTGAGAACTATTATAAATTCTTATTCCAAAATATGATTTAATTTATTCATCAGAACAGATATTTCTTACTTGTACTGCCACAAATGTTGAGGATTTGTGCAAGCTTTGTTGCTTTGATCTTAAAAAGATAAATAAAGAGGATATTGGTTAACTTTGGGTTTAGATAATAAGACTTTAAAGTTGATTTTCTTTCTTGAGTGATCACAATTACTTCTTTCATTAAAAATTTGGCTTTGATATTGCAAGAAGCAGTTTTATTCCTGTAGGTACCTCACTGTTTTTTCCATTGTTCTGTTAAGGCTCTATCAGCCTGGCAGTTTCCCTGGATCTAGAAATACAGGTAAGAAACAGGAAAAGAAATATCACTGTTTTGTCAGGCATGACAGACCTCAGACTCGTTTGACTGACACCTGTGATGAATAAAATTCCTCCAGAAGAAGAGTTTCTCACTTTTAACAAACATTAAATCTAATTTTGGTTTTGTTCATGGCCTGTGTGAGCAGCCCTTCTTTGTAACCTGATTTTTCGTCCTGTGAGTTTGCAGTTCTCCTTTCTGAAACGGAAGGATTGAATGTGATTTATTTCATGGGGATGTTTTATGCTTGCAAGAGATGAACAGATGTTTAGAAAACAAAGCTACTAGTCACTAGTTTTGTTACAGCTACCCTAGTAATCAATTGCATGAATTTTACAGCAGAGCTGCATTGGAGTGAATGTTTCAGAGGCATTTCAATCAAAAGCAGTGCCATTCTGAGCTTGAAACATAGGCTTAGATTTATTTTTCTAGCAGTGCAATCCTCAAAGATTATACTTCATGCACCATTTTCAGGCATGTCAACATCCCTTACAAAATACGAAGATGAGCGTTATTTCATGGAGGTGGCACAAAGTAATACAATAAAATGGATTTATTTCATCTTAATTTATTTAAAATGTGCATAGACTGAACTGAAGTAAAATCTGTGAGATGAAATATCTTGTTCACATGAATACATTGGGGGAAAAAAAAATCAGCACTGTTTTAACTTTGAAAAGAGAGGGGGAACATGTGGCCTGTTTTTACAGGCATGGTTGGATGTTGTTCTGGTGGTGGTTTCACAGTGTTTGCATAGAGATTTAATTTTCCAGTGTCCAGAAGTACAAATCCACTGTAGTCTGAGCTGTCCTGTGAGCTCTGCTTGGGAATACTCTTCAGTGGCTGCTGCAAGCCAGGACTTCTGCTTCTTTCCCTGGGATTAAGACACAACCTCTGATAATTAAGATTAGAGACAAAACTTTCTCTTTAATATCGCTAGTGTTAAGCACAGTTCTGAGTATAGAGCTGGACTGACCCAGTGGAACCAAATATATCTAAGTTAGGATTAATGTTTGCTTAAAACTGAGCAGTCTGACAGCACAGTAAGGCTGAAGTAGATAAAATGTGTAGGTGTAGTATAAATTTCTTGTTGTGGAGAGCAGCTTCTTACGCAGGGTGGGCTGTGTTTCCTAGAGGGTACCTGGCCAGATTTTGGCTGAAATTTCTCTAGGGATGGTTCTCTGCATTCATTTTGATAGGTGCTTAGTTTGTACTTTAGCAAATGCATCATCCCTCCATCTCCCCACTCAGAGCTTTTCCTATTTCATCTTAAAGGTGAATTAAAAGCTGGGCTGCTCAAATGATGGCTTTGTAGCCAGCTTTTCAAATTCCATCATTTTTCAGTGAAAGTTCATACTACTATTCTGATGAAGATATCAGTGATATTTTTGACTGTCATGATACTAAATATTAAAAAAACCATAAATCTCAACTTCACCAAATTATTGCATTGCAAGAATTTCTTTTCAAGGAAGTACCCATGGTGATATCCCAAGTTTGGGAGGACGCATTGCTGCTTTATATTTTGTATTAAAAATAGTATTTAATCACTGCTTTTCACAGATGAGAGCAGCTTTGGGTTTGTGTTTGTCAGAGTCAAGCTGAAAAGCTCCAGTGCCCACAGAAGCAAATACAAACTGTTTATTTCTACCAGAGGGAAGTGCAGACTTTGGCTCTGCCTCTGTCAGCCAGGAGATCTTCCTGAGGAATGTCATCAGCCTCCAGAGGCTTTTATGGATCCGAAATTGCTTGGATTGTGCTTGAATGCATTAAAGGGGCATTAAAAGGAGCTTGGGGTGGGTGTTTTACCTGCTTGCAGGGAGACAGCAGCTGAGCTGTTGCTGTTTGTTACCTGCAGGCTCCAAGGGGTCACACTGTGTCAGCTGGTGTGTGAGTGGGAATGGCACTGGAATCAGCATAGGATTCACAAAAAAGTGGGGGGAACAGGCAGAATTATTGAATCAGAGTGTTAAAATTTGAAAGGGAGCTTAGAGATCACCTGGTCCCAGCCCCCTGCCATGAACAGGGAGACCTCCCCCCTAGAGCAGGTTCCTCAGAGCCCCATCTTGTTGCACTGCTGGACACGAAAGAAACGTGAAGACTTTTTAGTAGCAACTTAGGACTGGCGCCCTGGTTTTACAGGGCCCCATAAGTTGTGACACTGTAGCTGTAGTTTCCCATGCTTGTTCTGTAAACATGGTCCTTGTTTTCCTTAACCAACCGGGATTGTTTTACACTTGTGAAATTGTTTTTCATTCCTTTCCCTGGGGTGGAGAAAGATGATTGACCATGTCTTTGTCCTGTAAACCTTCAGGGGTGTTGACCCCTTTCACCAATCTTTGACTGTCCTTAGAAACCTATAAAAATAGGTAAATAAAGAAGGGCAGGGCTTTTTAGTCGGTCCTGCCTGGTGAAACCACTGCTGCTCTGAGACCCGCGTGTTTCTTCTGTTGTCAACTAACCAACATAGGACCACTCAGGCAGGACCAGAAAAGGGCCTGCCTTTCTTTATTCTCTCATATTTATATCTTTCTTAAGATAATTATGGATTGGTTAATGAGGTTACTATAGTTTATCATCTTTCTCTGCCTTAGGAGAAAGGAATGAAAAACAATTCAGAAGTTCAAAACAATTTAGGTTGGTTACAAGAACAAGGACTGTGTTTATAGAAAATGCACGAGAAGTTATTACAGAAGTAAAAACATAGAACACTGCAAAAATCAGGGTGACAGCACCCAACCTGGCCTTGGACACTTCCAGGGATCCAGGGGCAGCCACAGCTTCTCTGAGGGGTGAGCAAAGGGTAAGAAACTGCATTAGTGCAGGTGACCAATGCAGAAGAACCACAAACAAAAAGGATGGACAAGTTGAGGACACAAGTTGGAATGCATTGAGACAAAATTCATCAAACTTCTCTAGCCTTAGGATGACTGTCAGATGAGGTGTGTGTTTAAGTATGCATAATCACCACCAAATTTGAAAAGTAACTTAAAAAATTTCCCCTGAAAATGCTGTATTTAATGTCCTAATTAATAATGGGTGGCACTAGAATGCAATTACCTCACTTTAGTCGAAATAAACACACAAATTTCAGCAAGGTTTTTAAAGCTTTAATTGAAAGCCAGGATTGGATGTCTGGAAATGAGGACAAATATTCAGTAATTTGTTCTGAACTGAGTTTCATGGCTTCTGAATGTAAATTTACTTTTTATGATTCTGTAGCCTTGGTGAGGTATTGATGGGGAAACATGGAAAATTGATGAAGTAGTTAGGAAAATGTTACTTCTTGAGCCCTGTGTTTTTCAGAGTGGGCTGATCTTCAGAAGGCCAAGTAGATGGTACTCTTGAGATATCTTGGATCATTGATGTGTATAAAAATCAGTTCTGACAAGAAGGAGAGTGGTAAAATGATGACATTGTGCCAGACAGAGGAAACAGGAGCTGAGCATGGCCTTGTTTGTGAGAAGCTACAGAATTCCAGTTGGGATGCAGCACATGGATTGGCTGTTGCTGGAGCAGCAAGGAGTTCTGTGATTATCCTGGAGGTGTGAGGTGTTCAGCTGGGGGACTGGGCACTGGGAGGATGCTTGCAAGGCTTTGTAGGGATTGTAAAGCCCTGTGCCCCAGCTGGGAACAGAGAGAGACATTCAGTGCCCAGTCACATGTTCTTTATATCACACAGGGCATTTGGACTGATGTTGGTAATATTGTTTTAGGTGGTTTAAAATGTTTAAGACCCCTGCCTGCCCTGGGCTCAGGGAGCTCTGTGGGGCTGGGTGGTCACCTTGTGAAGGAGGAATGGGAAATGGTCAGGGAGTTTAAAGCCAGGGATTTTCACAGCTTGAGCTTCCCTTGCTCCTGGGGAGGGCTCTGAGGTGAGGTTACAGGGGCTTAACTGGAAACAAAACCAGAAAAGATGAGTTCTGTTCTGGACTTGCTGACCTGGAAGCAGGGAGATACCAGGAAATAGCAGGAAATACTGTGAGACCACACAGTTTCTCATCAGGTGCCTTTGATCTGGGTGATTTCTCAAGAGGAATATCTACTTTTGGCCAAATAGCCTGCTAGTTCTGGAAAGATGCAAATGCCTCTTGCTGCTTGGTCTATTAATTTGCTGCATGAGAGCAAATGAGTAGATTATTCTGTCCTCTATGCATGAATTAACCTGTGAGAGGATAGTAGAGATGATTGGTTTTAACCTGTTAGTGTCTGAAAGACATTCAGAACAAGTCCTGGATTTTCTGTCACCTCCTTTCATATTTTTATGCCCTAAAGCCTCAGTGATGTTCAAAAAAGAAATCTGTATATTACTTTTTATTCTGAATCTTTCATTTGAAATTTTAATGTATACATTGCTAATGTAGTAAAGTAGTAACTAACATAATTTAAAAAGCAGTTCAATTTGTATTTTATGAAAATCCCAAAAAGGCACCATTTTGGAACTTCTGTAGATATCAACTTGGAATTTCTTCAAAATAAAAGAATTATATATATATTTTTAGCATTTAAATTAGGAAAGTTGAAATAGATGAGTTCATATTTTAAGTGAGCATGCAAAAATAATATGACTCAATAACAAAAACCCTATACCTTCAAAACAGTTTAATAACTCTATCCCTGTTACTGTGTCTTTCTGAGCGGATATTTTTGCAATGGCTTCAATCTTGGGTTCAGCTGACCTTAAAAAAAGAATCTGAATAATCAAAATTGTCATATCTCTTTGAGCAGGCTCTTGAACTTTTGTTGTTTTTTTCTCTTAGCACCAGAAAGTGAATGTTACTGTACTGGTTCAAGAATATAATGCAGAAGCAAGGAAAACTCTTAGGCTTGCTTCAGTTTTAATCTGGAGTGGAATACAAAAATCATAACTGGGTATGAACAGCCATTGGCAAAAACTTCTATTAGTGTCAGGGATTGTGGTTTTCTGCTGTCACTGAACTACAGGGACACTGGTTTAATGTAATGTATGGTGCAAAAACAATTGTAGAGCTGCAGAGGGATGTTGGTTGCATAAATTCTTCTCTGATGTGTCTTGTGCACCCCATTTGGTGGTAGCAGCTATGGAAAAAAAGAGTTAATTTCCCAAGAGAAGGCAAACTCTACATGGCCAGTGACTAAAATATTTAATAGGAAAGTAGAATAACGTGGAATCCACAGGCTATTGTGCTGCCCATTTTGTCACAGTCTTGACTCAACTTGGCTTTATGTTTTGTATAACACAATAACCAGAGGAATGCAATTAGAAATCCTCTTACCTAGTAACTTAAATATTTTTAGAGGAAAAAAACAACATAGGTAGTCAAATAAATGTATGATTTTTTAATGCTGCCTATGAAATAGTTTATATAGATATTGTGCTTTGTCTTACCCTTAGGATAGGCTAATTTGTTTTCAGACCTGTTCAAGTATCAATTATGTTGGAATTATAAATGGTTTTTGGACCATTTTCCTCAGTGAGTTGCTCCACCCTCCATTGGCAGCAATCCCAACTTGACTGAACCATCTTTGTATTGTATCAATTTTGCTGTTTGTGCAGTGTTCAAATTACTGTCCTTTTGTATCACACAGTATTTTCCCTAAACTCTTTATCAGAACAAATACCCATAAACTAATCTTACCTGGTTTAAAGTTTAGCTTCTTTCTGTACCTTTTACATTACCCCATGTTATTTATAGCTTACCAGCTCGTACTACACACTCACCTAATTTTTGTAGGATTCCTTCCAAGACTTCATGACAACAGAACAACTTTTAGTGGTGGGTGACCTTCTCTAGCAGTAATTTCTTCCCTTGGGCACTGAAATCGATTTTCCTCATCTTGGCATGTGAGGAGTCCAAGTCTGTCCCTTGCCCTGCCTGTCCCACGAGCTTTTCGTGGCATCACAAACAAATCATCTGAAGGCTGCAGCTTTTAGGGATCTCACTGTGGCAGCATCAGGGAGAGGAGAAGGTTTTCAGGCAGTTTCCCTCTGTGCTGTGATATAATTTTGTTCAGAAACAGCATTTACTGTGGGTTGCATTCTCAAAGGTGGTTTGTTTGGAGATGGGGGTAGTAAAGGCAAAATGACCCTACCTGTGAAGGCCAGAGGCAGCCTGTGCCATGAGACAGAATTCACCAAGCAGGGCCTCTGCCCACAGCCTGTGAGGGTGAGCCCTGGACTATTGGACTATTGTCTGCTCAGAGCTAGGAAATTCCAGCCTCTGTGTCTATTTATACATCTATATCTATATATCTATATCTATCTATCCATATCTATATCTAGAGAGAGAGGTTTGTGGGTAACACTGAGCTGCACACACCCTCTTTGCCTGCATGCCTGCAGTCCTTTTATGCTAATATGAAGTTCAGTAAATTTAACCTCTCGAGTGAGTGCCTGCTGTAAGAAAGCCTGCAATGGTATCAGCACACAGCCTGCCAATGGCAGAGCTCCTTGAGTGAATGTGGTGCCATCTGTTCACAGCAGCCCTTCAGTGTGTGCTGCTCTAGTGCATGGATGGGTGGAGAGAGGTGTGGGCCTGGGAGTTGTCATGCCCAGAAATTTGTTCCTGGCTGCAGCTGAGGAGTGTTCAGGATCTTTGATATACCAGGTGAAGAAAATGAGACATAATTTATCAATAAACCAGACAATCACACATGCTTGTAGTTACAAAAAGCTTTGGAAGGTTTACTGAGTCAGCTAAAATATTACAAGGGAACAGGCCAGTGTGTTTGGCTGGGGAGATTTTCATTTTGTTTGCTTTTTGCATGTACAAAAGGTAAAGGGAAGGGAAAGGAACATGCCAAGGGAAAGTATTCTGCATCTAGTGGATTGTTTCTTTGAGGCTGGCATTGTGAAACCTCAGTTTTCCAGAGACCTTTGACCTGAATACAGACACAGTGAGCATCAGTGAAGTTGCATGCACAGGGGGGTGAGTGTTAACCCTGAATTCTGCACTCTCCTCTGCTTCACTCAGTAAAACCAGCTTGAGTGGAGCTTTGTAAGAAATCACTCCTTGGGTAGCAGAATGGCTATGGATGGGCCAACTTGTAAGTAACAGTCACAGCTCTCTTTAAATTATGTGCATAATAGTTAGAAAAATGAATATAAAGTAAGCTGTGAGCATTCCCTTTAATTCTAACCAGCAAAACTGAAAATATTTCAGAGGGAATAGTTGTGCTATTCAGCATGAATAAACATATATTGGTGAAATGTGTGTTTCCATTTAATCTCTCTATTGATCAGAAGACAATTGATCAGCCAATATCCTGAAAACATTGAGAAGAAAAACAATGGGGAAAGCACAAACTGT
This sequence comes from Drymodes brunneopygia, assembly GCA_013400955.1. Classification (NCBI taxonomy): domain Eukaryota; kingdom Metazoa; phylum Chordata; class Aves; order Passeriformes; family Petroicidae; genus Drymodes; species Drymodes brunneopygia. Next base: position 264,409 of record VZTZ01003781.1, on the reverse strand, counting down.
ACTCTTCTGGCATAAATTAGCAAAACACCCCAGATGTGATATACATATGTGTTTCTGTAATAAAAATATGCCAGTGCAAGGAATGAATTATTTGTGCAGGCAGAACTCCTGTGAACAGGCAGCTAATGGAAAAGAAGGATCACAGAAGTGAGCTGGCAAACTGAATGGGTGAATAACCTGTGTATAAGGTTTCATGATAAACGAATCTAAACAGCAGTCATTAAGTATAATTTTAACAAGATCTCAAGAACAACAGTATAAGCAATTGAAGAGGCAACAACCCATGGTGGGACTGTAGCATGTTTTTTCCTTCAGTGCTCCTGATAACACACTAATTGTAATTGTCAGGAACAACGTCCTGTGTGAGCAGGAGAGTTCCACCCTCATCTTTACATGAATGTATTGTGAAAGGAAAGCTATAGGCAGCTCCACAAAGGAGAGGGGAGTGAGGGAGGGAGGCAGGAAAAACTGCTCAAACAGATGGCAAAAGAACTTCAGAGGACTTCACATAGCTGAAATAATAGTAATAACATTAAAAGCCTTCTAGTCAGAAGGCACAGAAATAATACAAATATTCAAAATATTATCAATAACATCAAATAATATAAATAATATCACTGTTTCCTTTTGACAGTGCAAAATTTAACCCCAAATCTTCCCCATGGCAGAGGGTGGAGTGTGATGATCTTTAAGGTCCCTTCCAACCCAAGCCATTCTTCTACTACTACTACTATTATTATTATTATTATTAACAACAACATTCCTCAATCCCATTCCTGACTTTTGAAGTTGCTTTTTTTGCTGAACAATATTAAAACAGCCTTCCTGTATAGACATGCTGACTTACTTACAGGAGTTGCTTTTTTATGACGAGCTAACCCAGGCTCTGCTAAAGGTGAAGTAACTAAAATGTTCTTTTGAAGGACAGGGCTCTCCAGTACTTATGAAAATGTGGTAAAATCTGTCATCCATGGGAGGAAGAATGTTTAAGAAGAGAATAATAGCAGACAAATTTGGTCAATTGGACAGTGTAATTTAAAAGTGATACACTGTGTTCAAAACTTGGAAGGCTTCCCTAAAAACCATGTGGTACCTATATTTTTAGGGGCTCAAAGCCCTGGGAAAGGGAATTTCATACAAAGTTGCACGAATTTGGGAAAAAAATGCAATAAAACAACATTGAAAAAGCACTTAGCTTGTGTTTGTTCAAGGTACCTGGTGCAGTGAGACACTGGTAGTGTGAGCTCTGAAACAAAGGGTGTGCAATGAATTTGGGAAGGAGTACAAAGCAAGAGAGGAATGTGGGATGAAAACTTTTGTGATGGTTGGAATGGCAGAAACCTTGTGCCAGAAGTTGTGTGGGACTATTGTTTTAGAAGATGTTTTACACAGGCAGGTGGGTAACAAGAAGACCTAGAGTTGTTACTGTAAATTTCCAAGAAATGTTTTGATATCATTCCTCACTGGGAAATAATGAAATACTTGGGAAAAGGCTTTTTCTATTATATTACATTATGACATATTAAGAACTTTTATAAACATGAAATGATTTGTAAAAGCAAGCACCAGAGAAAGAATTTTAGTCTAAATTGACCACTGAGGTCAATTATCACCTTTATATTGCTTCTATTATCACCTTTATGTTTACTGCCTGTGGAAGCTTTTTCACACTCTCCCTTCTTTTGATTTTTTTGTAATAACTCAAGACAAGCCAATCTTTTTGTAAGTGCTTGAAAGGGAATTGTAATGGAGAGGGAGCCCTGCACAAAGGATATGAAGCTAAAGCAAAATGTTGAGTTTTGCTTAGTTGCTCTTTTTTAGTTTCCTTTTTTCTTCTAATGAATATTCTTAGTGAGAAGAAATGGTATCCCCTAGAACTACACATGAGACTTCATCCTTTTAGCTGCAGAAGGAATTAAATAAAGGAAGCCTTTCTGAAGGACCCTGTGCTACTTATTTAGGTCATTTTAAGCGTCAATATTTGTAAATGGGAGGTTATACATCATCCTTTCATTTTATATTTACAGGCTGCAATGTGTAAATTTTGCCTTATGAGTTTCTTGTAGAAGAAATTTAGGGGTTTTTTCTTATAAAAATAGTGGATGCCAATGTCTCTGTGAAATAACAAAAAACAAATGAATGTTTGTTTTGAAAGCTAGAAAATAGGTTTCAAAAGCAAGAAATGATTGGATTATGATCCAAACATATTTTTCTCAATATAATGAAATAAAAGCCACTGGGTGCCTGAGTCTCATTTGGCCTGTATGTTGAGGGAAACAGTGTCTGATTTCCTCAAATCTCACCTTTGTACCTCAAATTTGAAATTAAATGTGGGGACTATAAATCCAAGGCAAATCATTTCAGCCTATCAGAACTTAAAACCATATTCTGTATATTAGAAGGAAATGGATTTAAGAATAATTTTTAAAAATTGTAATTATTTGTATCTGTAAAGAACTGTAAAGTTGTCCAGGTCTACACAAGTTTCAATAAGTTTCTGTAGCTCTTCCCAGTACTGAGGGTGTATTCTTATACTTATGGAAGCAGCTGAATGAAGCTTTTTAATCTCTGTTGCATCCCATCAGGTGAGATTATAGAATAGTTCCTGTGCTCTCATGTCTCTAAAAGTGCACACAAGTTACAACCACACAAGAAAGTTGTAATTTCTTGTAAGTTCCATAGGTTTCTCTTTCTACCTCCAACCTCCTGCCCTATTTCTCTTTTTTGCATCAGAATTTGAGATAGAAGAATATAGGTTAGCTACAGGTGAGAAGTTGGGTTTGCATACTGGAAAATCCATGACCGAGAGAAAAGTGAGAATGATGAATAAATTCATTTTAGCTGAGAAGTCAATGTGTGAGGCTGACAGTCTTGGGGGCACTGAGCATTGCTGTGTCCTCTGTTCTGGGTTCTGGGAAATTCTAACCTTGGCCCTTGTGCTGGCAGCAGTGTGGCTTTGCCACTATGTGGGAAAAGTAACTGGAGTAAAAATAATTGGATTTCTTTTTTGTTGTTTAAAACTTGCCTGAAATTTCACAAGACTATCTAAGTAGCTTTTTTGGGAACATTTCACATGGAAATGTTATGATGTACATAAAGGTGTGGGAAGTTGCTTCCAAAAGGATTTCCTGCACGAAGCAGAGGGGAAAACAACATGTACAAACCCCCCTAGAACCTCTTATTGTAGAAAACACATACATTTAGCTTTTGTTTAGTTTTTTAGATGTTCAATTCCTTCCCCCGCAAGAAACATTTTCAAAATGTGGTAACCTATAAAGAAATGATCTTGCTTGTTTTATGCAAAAAAATGCTGTTTCTGTTTAAATGACAGTAACCAATAATTGAGTATCTGTAAACACCATCAGCAGAGAACTTAAATAGTATCTTTGGAGTAGGCTAAAATTAGTTTTCATTACAACCTATTTGTAAATCATTTGAACCAAATATCTCAAGCTGAAAATGTAAATGTGTTTTTGTTTTTGCTGGAGAGATGAGGTCAGCAGAAGTCTGCAACAAATATGATTACTTGGGTGGAGGTGACATGATTTACTTAAATCAGGCAATTTCCCCATTAAAGCATTGAAGCCTCAACTCATAAAGAGACTGCTTAGCAGATGCACTGTAATGTCTTCTAGCATTTGTTATATTAGGTGATTTGAAAGAAAAGAACAATTATAAGAATGGATGTATTCTATGTTGAGTGGGGGAAAAAAATCCAGTTTTTACAGCAGGGGGTGGCTAATTTTCAGCAGATAAAATAAGCCTGCTTCATAAAAGCTTCTTTATAAATATGGCACAATTAAATATGCATGTATATTTAGATTTATATTGCCAGGGTAGGACAATGCAAGGATGAATCATGTGAGTGGTTGGTTTCTTACATTCTTTCCCAACTTTCAATGCAGAAACAATTTTCTCCCTCCCTTTCTTCCACGCCCAATGGGAACAGCACAGGGGCTGTAAACCTCAGTACAGGTGAAGCTTGGGTTTGTTGTTGAGTTTTTCCTCTTTTTACTTCCCCCTGTGCTGCTTAAAATTAGGAAGGAGTATTAAACTGGCAAAATTTTAAGCTGCTGCTCTTTCTTCTCTCCACTATTGCAAGCTGAGCCAGAGGCCACAGCATAAAATGTGATTGATTAGCCAGGACTGTAGTTCCAGTGAGAGATGCTGTATTTCCTGTGCATTCTGTGGCCTGAGAGTGACTGGAACAAGGAGGTTCAGAGCTGAATCTGGAAGGCTGAGCCCACTGCTTGCCTCGGAGGAGGTTGCACAGAGAGGTTTTCTGTGGACTGTGTTGCTGTTGTGGTTGAAGCATCTTTTTGTTTCTGAGCATTTGTATCTGCAGTTGGAGCCTCAGGTGCTGCAGATTCCAGCCCAGGCCTTTGCTCTGAACCAGTAAGATCATTGTTTATCTTGCTCTGCTGAGGCAGATGAGATTTGGTAGAGAGCTGAATTTTCTAATTAAGCCAACTGATAGTTTATTTTATAGCTTGATTTTTGATCATTCCTGTATTTCCCACATTTACCGTAAATCTGCCTCTCTTTTTGCCATGGGATTTGATCAAACTAAAAACTGGGACTGTGGATCATGACTTTGGTAAAAGCTTGTAAGAAATTCAAGATGGTAAATGCTTTTGGTCTGCACCACTATTTTAGAAGTTGCTATGCATTTTTTTTCAGGTGAAGCACAAAGTTTTGGGCACTGTTGTTCTGAAAGAAGACTGAAGTTGAAAATTCTCTCTGAGATTAGAAGTTCTGATCTCCTGAGCCAGCTGTAAGAGCTGAGTGTTATGCTCAAGGCTAAAAAATACTTAGTAAAACCTGATTTTAATGTAATTAAGAGTTCATTTCAGGGCTTTATTTGGGAATTATTTTGCAATAGAGAATGATAAAAAAGATGAAAACCCCAAATTGATAAAAGTTCATTTTGGTTTTCATGTCACTGAAGTATCCCCTTCAAAGGGACTATGAAAATATGCATTAGTTGCACATAAGTGAGTCTTGATCTCAGTCCATGATGCTTTGATTAGAGCTGCTGTAATTCCGTCGTGCTGTTTCAGAGGGACAGAGGTTGCTGCAGATGAAGGGGAGGTGTAGTTGCAGTTCAACACATTTGAGAAAAGGCTGAAGGTTTTGATTGTCTGCAAAGAGGCCACTGTGCATCGCTTAAATATTCATCTTTTAACTCAAACATGAGAGCAGCTCTCCAACACTGATGGCTGGGAGCAGCCCCTCCAAAATGAGCAGTGTTGATCTCAGCCTGACATCTTCTCTCTGATACCACACCTTACTGCAACTAGGGACTGTTTGAAAAGCTATTACACAGTAAAGTTTGTTTTTTCAAAATACTGCAAGGAATCTGGCAGATTTAATAATCTCTAGTTTAAGCACCTTTTTGGCTTTGAGTGTAAGGAAAAATAACTGGTTAATTCTGACAGTGGATGAATGTCTCTTGGTATTGAAGAACTATGTATTGTAAGACCTCAGAATTCAAAATAATTCAAAGCAACCTTTTAAATTAAGCAAGCACTAATTAAAAAAAATTAAATATTTGACTATCTCTGGAATAGACAGTACATAAAAACAGTGCAGAGCAACTTTTTTTAATGTCAGTTATAAAACAATAAAGGCAGAGAAGGAATAAATACACTGAAAGGCCTGATTAATCCCCCTGTGTTGCAGTGCCACTTCATACTGTTGTAATGCGGACCCTTTCCTCTGATATTACTCAAGAAATACAAACAAGAAGCATTTATTATCTCCCAAGTAGTGTGTGCTATAGAGTGCTGAATAAGGAAGTGAGGTATTGCAGCTGTTATCTTCTGAACTAACTGCTACTGCGTGTTCCATGACCAGCCCTGGCAGGGTTTTTGTTCCCATGAATGAATAGGCCATAAATCTGTCGGGGCTGACACTAGCAGCACTGCTGGAGAGTGTAAAGGGAAAATTTGCAGAGGAATCTCGTGGTCTTTGCTTGCCTGGAAAATGAGTTCAATAAAATGGAGGTGATCAGTGCTTATTTATAGGCCAAGCTGATCCATCCAGCATTGGCTGTCAGAGTTTAACTTAGTGTTTCCTCATTTATGCTCACTCTGTAAAGCAAAACATGGCACTGTGAAAAGCTTATATAATGCTGTTATACTGGGCTAGTCACTGTTGTCGAAAATAGATAAAGCAAAATAAAGGGAGGAAAAGATGAAGGCCCAGATAAAATGCACAGGAAGGCAAAGGAAGAGGCTGGCCAGTGCTAACACCCCAGGAATGGATGTGGAGCTGCTCAGAATCATTTTGCTTGAACCCTAGATTGGAGGTGCTTGGCAATTAGTGCTGTGTTAGAACAGCAGATAGATCTTGAGAGCTCTGCTCTGGAAAGGCAGCATGGGGGTTTTATTCTGGTGGAGGGAAAGGACAGAGGATCTGTCTTTATTTTATGTAGAGTTCCTTCCTTCTAACTCCAAATCCTAAGGTGTGCTGGAACTGTATCTTAATGTGTGTTTTATGAGGGGGCTTGTATATGGATTAGTGTGACATGCAAAAGTGTTTAAGTGAGACAAATCCTAAATTGTAATTCACTGAAGAAAAGTTTTTAAAATCTTCTAAAGCAGATGTTCACAAAAATCAAGTTCAAACCACATGCAGAGCACAGCAGAGCCTGTACATAACAACTGTGCCTGAACTGGGACTGGCTGAGAAAGTTTCACCTATAAATAATTAGGATCGTTTGTGCCCAGCTCACCTGATGGGGAGTAGGAATGGCTCCAGGTAGCCAGTGTGTGAATTTGCTTTGCTGAGTTAGGATAGCCATGGGCTTGGAGCCAGACTGGACACTCTGTGACCGGAAGTGCAAAGAATCTGAAAATTAAGGTCACTGGAAAACTGCTGTGAAAGACAATTTTCCATCTCTCTCCTAATAATTTATCAATTGCTTTAAGCCTACTGCCCTATAGCTATACTTCTTGCTGTGTTCAAAGGAGATGAAGTAAATCTACATGTTCATATTCTTCTCTTTGTGCCTTAATGCACTGAAGATTTGTAAACTGTGCTCTCTTGCCTCCTTTGATAGGAGTGACCTCTGCCTGAATGCAGGGAAGAGGTGGAATAACTCCACTGAGCAAATGAAGTTAATGCATGACATAATGATGCACTGGGGACATATGTTGTTGTTTTGAATAAGGACTCTAAAAATGAAATGAACAATACTGCAAGACCCTGAGACACCATTGTGTTTAGTCTTTGATCAGTTCTATTTCTGCAGCCCCAGCTCAGTTCTAAATATAGTCGAAGGCCAGGTATGTCAGAGCAGTAAATATTGTTTTCCTTCTATCAGTGGAATTTTGCCACGAAATGAGAAGCAGAAGTGCAGTGAAATTTTTTAATCTTTAATTTATTTTTAAGATTTTTCTCAGTGTGTGTATTCAATTAAATAAGCACTGTAAAATCTAAGACTTGCAGTATGTTTCTTCAAACTCGCAAATCCTGTTAGGTCTAGGTCTGAGTTATAAAATTGAACAGTCTTGCATTGCATCTCTCTGTGGAAGCTGAAATATTAACTGATTTTCCTCTTTTCTGGTGCTCCAAAATTTCTTTCAGTATCTCAATTAGTGCAAACTTATCAGAAAGAAAAGTACAATTTTCTTCTGTTATGGAATTGCTTATTACAGTAGTAACAGAATGTTTCAAAGACATTTTGGGCTATTTTAACACACACAGAGGCTTTGAAGGGAATTTCAAATAAGAATGCCAAATTAAGTGATAACACTCATTACTGGACTGTTTCACATATCATTCAGACCTACTCCAGGGACAATGCTTGAGTTATGTATAAAAATAATACTTGACCCTTAATGACCTATTCCATTTCCAGTGTCTTGTATCCTGTGATTTAATGAATGAGCCTGTAAATTTTCCTGGTAAACATTAAAAAAAACCCTCCCAACAACTCAAAACACAATTGAGTGTGTTGCTACATCTTTGTAATTCCAAGAAAATCTGGAATGTACAAATGGTTTCTGAAAAGGTCTTTCTCTTATATTTTACTGAATTACTAGAAATGCCTTGTTTCTGTAACAATAGCTAACGAACCATAGAAACACTTTCCTAGTGTATGGTTGAAGAATGGCTGCATGTATTTTGTTAGAAATGGCCTTTCTGTTTCAGCTTTCAAAACAGGTATGAGATGTTTACAATATGGTTATTGGTTCATTAGAACAAGTGTTTTCCTTACCCTGAGGTTAATAGATCTTAGGTCTAAGTGTTTTTCTCTGAAATGCGTGTGTGGATTATCATTCATTTTGCCATGCAGTTCTTGTTCACTGGGGTGGGGATATTTTCCCTCTAAAGAGAACAGGATAATTTGCTGTCTGTAAAGAGCATGTGCCCACATTCTGCAGAGGGAAGAGCAGACTGGAGTACTCCCTCATTAGATTGAAAACTCACAGAGGCAAATGCTAAACGTGTGATTCTTTCCCACCTGTGCTTTTTTCAGTCAGGTTTTGGAAGAAGTTCCTGCAGTGAATATCCAAGTACAGGAGATGAGTTTGTACTTCCTATGGTATTAAGCTGCCTAAGCTTGGAATACACTTCTGGGCATTTTTATTAGTAAAAGTGGAAGACCAATACTTTCAAAAACAAAAATGAAGCTGTCTCGAAGCTGAGAATTACTCTTACTTGTGAATAAGTACTTGTACATTTTTTATTATTTTCTCGGAAGGTAGCTGCACTGTCCACAGATGCTACATTAGAAATGACTGAAACTGTTTCGATCCAGAGTGTTGCAAGTGTAGAATAGGGAATTTAAAAGAAGCTGCAACTCAGCTGCTTATGTGTTGAGCAAAGCTTAAGAAGTGAGGAGGAAAGAGACTTTTTTCTAGTGTAACACGAGTTGTGTGGCGATTATTAGTCACATCAGAGTGGTACTCCTTAATTACCTACAGCTACAACTGCTTAATACAATCAATCACAGCGGAAAGCTGTTGGTGATAATGACAGGCAGCTGCTGATGGAGCCTGCAGTAATAAGGGTGTGCCACGTGCTTTTCTCTCAATGCCCAGGTGAATGAAGGAGTGAGGGCAGGCAGAGGTGAGACTCCTGACAACAGACAGACAGCCAGGCTCAGGATGAATCTCACTGGAAAGCTTAGCCAGAGATTGTTATGTTGGGTTTTTTTTTTTTTTTTTGTTTGCTTGTTTTTGACTGAGAGAAGTAAAGGGAAGGGAGGCCAATGAAGTAAAAGTGTTAATATTTAAAATATGTTTCCTAGCTTTGGCACAACTGTAGTGGTTGAAAGTAATTTTGTTGCTACTGTGAACTGGACTAAATGTAGGAGCCTGCAGTCAAGAGTGTACTTTTGAAAATACACGTGTGCAAGCACAAATCTGTGTGTGGTGACCCTAAATGGGAATGTCTGTGGGGCAGTGCAGGGTGGGGCATTTGAGTGGCTGCAGTCACAGAGCCTGGATGAAAATGTTGGTAATCCACGAGTGCAGCACTGTGTGACTACATTAACACCTCACAGTAAAGGATGGCAAGTGGGCAAATTTGCATGCAAATTAAATTTTCAACAATATTTCTGCATGCAACTTCCATTACAGTTGGGCAACTTTACACAATTGAAACTGATGACTAAGAAAAAGCATTTACAATTTAGAGAATTACAACAGCAATGCCTGTAATCACCCAGGTTAGCTGCTGAAGTGCCTCTAGGGGTTTGATTAGAAGGAGGAGAACCTTTAAGAGGTTGATGAGGCAGTATCAAGCACTGGGAATTGAAACAGAGTGAGAGAAGCTGTTATAGCCTGGATTCAGTGAAACAAATCTAAGACAAAATTATGTAATACAGATAACTTCTAATCAGTGCAACAGGATTTGTTCAATCAAGCCATAAGGAGCTGCTAATAGTGTGATATTTATATCAGAACTGAGGCCACATTTAACAAATCTGTATATGCAAGATATCATTACATGCCCAATGAAAATAAAGGGTGGTTGGGGACATGAAGAATGCAAGGAAAGGGATTTATTATAATTTTATTATTCTACCAGGTCCTGAGAAGTATAGAATGTTCACAAACCCCACAGACCTTCAACATGTGTCCGTGTATTTTCTGCATTTGTAAACTCTTTGTTTTGTATTTCCATCACACACATTTGGCTTTGTGTGAGATCCCTGTAAAGGGGAGATGAATAATCCTGAGTAAAAACTCAGAATATACTGCCCTCTCCTGACAGCTGGGTCAGCCCCAGAGCCTGCAAGTAAAATACTTGGCTCATTTTTCTTACAAGAAAGTTTGGTGCTTGATCCTTCTGCCTTTTGGTTATGTAGCTTAAAAATGCTCTTCCACTGTGATAGTGTGTTTTTTGTCTTTCATTATGAGAAAATTAATGAGGATATTATTTGCCAATATTCATACTTTGATCATCAACTCTTCCAAAACAGATCTTTGTAACATTTAAAAAATATTTCCCATGTAGCTTGTTGTCAATTTAATTAGTTTCAGAAGTAGCTCACTACCAGATTGTTAAAGATAAGTAAAAGAATGGCTGAAAGTTCTGTTGAAGTCATAATGAAATTAGCACTGGTCTTGTCCATAAACAGGTTAATTTTTGGGAAGGCCACAATGATCAGTGATAGCTGAAAGTACAAAGTGCACAGGAAGTTTTTGAACATGGGATTGGATTGCAAATCTTACATGGTAGAGGTTTGGTTGGAAGTGTGTTGCCAGCCAAATAGACCTCCCAGTTTTTTTAAAAAAATTCCATACATTTGAGGCTACGTTGCATTTTATGAAATCCCAGTTACAGAAAGTAGCACTGTTTTTGTCTGATGTTATCTCCTGACCTGTTTTTGCGCCATAACTGAAAAAGATTGAATACAAACCCTGCTATTTTTTCCACCCAGTCTGAGAAGTTAGATGATGAGGAAATGAAAACCTTCTTGTCAATTATTTGAAAAACCTCACTGAAGCTTCCTTTGCCTTCAGCAGAAGATGTCTAATATCCCTTGGAGAGTCAATGGCCCTATTATTTATGTAGTCTTTATTTTCACCCTTTCTTTGCCCCCACTCCCCTGCCCTGGGTGGGGTTGTCTCTTCCGTTTCTGTAGGTTAGGGAGTTTTCAAGGAGTAGAAATTTCCATTTGGTGGTGTCTGCATTCTTTTTGTCCTGTATGGAAGACTACAGTACACTACCTAAAACACCAGTAAAGGAATATTTCTGCTTCATGTATTACATGTTTGACTTTGTTTCTTAAAACTCCACAAGTAGAGGGTGTAGTGTCTCCAAAGCCTTTCTTTATTCAGGGCTCACAATCTGATTTCTAGCAGAAAGCCACAGAAGTATTGGCTGGCTCCAGAAAACAGAGCTGCTCAGTGTATCAGAACACTAAGGATTAGGGTGGCTGGGAGGGAATTATGAGGAAAACTAAGTTTTCCCAAGAATGGCAAAGTAGAATGGAAAGATGTGCAGCAGCTCTGATCTTTTCCAGGAGCTTGGAAAAGACAGTTGGTGGTGGAGCTCTCAGTGTACTGGATAAACTTGCACACGAGCTCTATCCAATGTACTTGTTAAATTCAGAGCTTCTGTACGAGGTTTTTGCTTTGCCTCTTTTGTTGAGGCATACCATAAACCACAAAATCCTGTCTTACATTGCTTGGTTTTTTGCAATTTTTTTGGTCATGGTTCTGTACCCTGTACTTTTTAAAATGTAAATGACCCACCCCACTCTGCCTGATCCCATGTTGCTGCTGTTGGTACAATACAAGCACATGGATCAGTAATCTGAGCTAGGAGTGTGTGCTTTTCTCAGCTAAGGGCTGTTGAGAGCACCTGCTCCCTCTTTCAGCTGTACTTTAGGAGTGTTGTTTGAATTCTGTTCCTGAGGACTCCATGTATAATATTTCCTACAACAAACTGCCAAGCCTACTTCAGTAGGCACTTAGCCACACCATCCCTGTCCTTACCCCAAGCTCTCAAATTAATATTGTGCCTACATATATATATATATTTATAGTGGTGCTGGGTAGTTTTGCAAATGAAAGTTGGGCTTCAGGTGTTGTCATAACAAATCTTATTAATCGAAAAATATATATGCTAAGTTTTAAATATGTGTCCTATGATACTGGCACTGTTTTTGAAGCAATGATATTGGTGTTTTCCCACATAGGTGATGTGTATGGATACTGGGGGAATGTTTATATATAGTTTTTATGCATTACTTTTGGGCATATTTATGTTAAGGGCAAATAAGATAATGCCCTCTTAATCCAGTACAGTACTTTTCAGCTCACAGGTCTGGGAAGGTGTCTCTGTTCCTGTTTCTACTGAGCTGGTGGAGAAGGTGCTGACCCAGAATGTACAGCTGAGTTAGCTGGGAGGTGGCATAAAACCTGTTCAGTCCCAACTGAAAAGGTGTTTTTATTTAATTAGGCTCTGACATTGCAGAAGTGTGTGGCAAACTGCTGTCCCTTGGGATGAAGATGATGTTGACACAAAGGAAAATTACTTCTAAGAGATTCTAAAATAATATTAAATTTTTAAGGAAATAAAACATATTTCTCATGGTTAGATAATTCTGTTTTTTTCAAGAGACCATAATTAATGGTTCTGGTAACTAATTTACCACTCCTAGCAAATGGTGAGGATCTGCAGTGCTGACGGGTCAGCATTAATAGAGTTAATTGTGAACTGCATGTGATAATGTGATTTGCCATGGCACACTTTTCACATTTAATTACTCGTGCAAATTATTCTAAGAGATATTGTAATATTGGTGATGCAGATTCAGTGCAAGCAGCGTATTGGTGCAAATACTGTTTAGGTGAAATTAAAAGAAAGATTTTTTTTTTTTTTATTGCTCCTTCAGAGGAGAATTGATTTTCAGGTTTTATGAATCCTAAAATGTAGCCAATATGAGAACAAAAAAACACCTAATGGAAAGCTGGAACACTAATCAATGCAAGTCCCATATTTTAATCCACCAGTAATAATTTTATTTAATTGTCTCAAAGCTTTTTTGATATAAAGAGCTGGGCAAAAGAAAGGTGTCTCTGTGCTTGTGTTTCATTGCTTATGTAAACAAATCATCATGAAATGAATAGTACTTTAAATTAAATTAAAGTACTTTTTACTCCTGATTAGGCCTTCTGAGCTCTTTCAGGCAGACTAGCAGGTAATAGACAGGGTAGCACCATGTGATATTTCAGCCATGTAACCACTGTATTGATACCATTAATGAAACCCCAAACCAAAGGCTTTCTAAGCACGGACATACAACACAGGACATATAGGAATTATTCCTGATTTTCAGCCAAAAATCAGAAAGTGTCTGGCTCTGGCTTGCTACTGTGATCAATAAGCACAGCAAGGATAAAAACAGTGTGGTTTTTGCACCCTTTGTCTTTAGAGAGGGGAGTACTTTACAAAGCTTTGAGTTGAGTGTCCTAGGTGCTCTACTGTCTTGTATTTTCCTTCTGCAGTGCAGCCTTGTCCTCTTTGTGCACAAAGTTGAAGAGTTGAGAGCAGGTGAGATGGGGCCTCAAGACAAAAATGGAGGTTAAGCTGTAATTTGCCATCCTAGAAGACAGAAAGCACTTGCCAAGGATGGATACAAGCTTCCTAAACTCAACAGCTCAGCTTAAAACCCACCTGAGGTCCAGTGTCAGTGCATGGTGTGAACTTGAATGGCCTTGGAGCAACCTTCACTCTCTGGTCATGGTTCCAAATACGTCCCCTTTGTTAGCTGAGATCATTTCCTCCTCCCTCACATGTAAGCAAGCTTTTGCAGTAATAGATGGTTCCTGCTGAGAGTTTGCCAGGCAACACAATTCTCCAGGGAGGCTTAAAATGTCCTCCTCTTAAAAAATGTCCAATTTAACGGCTGTATTTAGGTGTTTGAGGCCATGCAGTGTTTGCAACAACTATGATGGCTCTATTATGATAATGGAAGAAAGCTGCATTATGAAATAAATGCATCCTAGGTTTTCCTTGGCAACATAATGTAAGGATTGTTCTGCGTGTTGGTACTAAAGAATCAAAAACAGTTTAGTAAGTCGATGTGAACACTATTTCTTGTCGTGTGGTTAATGGATCTACTGTTGTATTTGTGTTCTTTCCAGCTCTGCTGCCTTACATCAATGAAAAATTATGTTTTTTCTTCAATGCCACAACACTAGTCATCTTTATATTCAACATATTCCCCTTCAAATCTTTCAGTGTAAGATGTCTACCCTTTTACTGGGTTAGAGTCATTTTCCTGGTCATTCTTTCTTGGCAGTAGAAAAGGATCATCTTTCTTGGTTATTGATGTTGCATTTAATAAGCTCAGTTGAGTACAGTCATGTTGATGTCTAAACAAATGCACTGCTATTTTTTTCTCTTTTTTGTGTGTAGAGCTGGCTGGGAACATGGCAGTCTGTAATTACTCTGCTATGCTTCTGGTTAAAGCAACCATAGTTTTTTTTTGCCCTTATAGTATTTATACCCTTTCTAAGCCTTCTTCCCTTTCCCAAAAGCTGTTGCTTATGATTGGCTGGGCAGATTTAGGAAACAGTGGAGATTTTTATGATTAACAGCTACAGTACATGAATAGTAGGCATTCTTCAGATTTAAAGAGGTCAAATTGATTTTTGTGTGTGTGTGACAGAATTTGTTCCTGGGGTGAGACTTTGAAGTAAAATTTCAAAGCATTGACTAGGGGTGCAGCTCTGCAGCTTCTTATTGACTTTGTTCAGAGATCAGGAGCTAAAACTGCATGCTGCACTTTGAAAATTTACCCCTAAGTATTGAGTTCTACCTCAGAATAATTTCTTTCCAATAATTTAATAAACCCCTGAGAATGTGGTTTATAATGGAAATGCTGACATACTTAAACTTAATGCTAATCACTGAAAATTAGCAAGATCTTAAACAGAACTTGGGCAAAACCTGCAACTCATAAGTATCCTGTAGTTAATTAACAGGAAACATTTCAGAAATGCACGATCCTCAGAAAACACTGTGTTAGCAGTGGCCCTGTCAATAGTAATATCATATTTTGTTTTATTCCTCAGACTTGCCTTTATCCTCCAGCTCATAGGAGAGCACTTCAGAGCACCTGGCTATTTCCCAAACATATATGTGCTTTGTGGAATTGAGCTTGTCAAACCTGGGAGCTCGTGGTGAGGAACGTTCATCTGCAATAACAACATGATGGATTCTTTAATATAAAAGTGTCAACAAGATTAGTGCTGTTACAATCTTCTTTGTTTGAGCAGGACCTCAGGAAAGAACACCATCCAGTCTACAAATTGTATTGACAATGTCCAGAACAAGTGATTCTGAGTTCCAGGCATGTTTGCTGTGGGAGCTTCCTCTTCATATTTCTACCCCCCACTTCACCATGGTAAAGTCACTGCTGTGACCATCTAATAAATACCTCTGAAAACAGAGGTGGGAGGGAAGCAATGAGGAATGTAGGAATTGGAAGATGAGGTTTTGGTTACACAGGGCAGAGGTTTGGGAAACAGACTTAAAACTCTAAGCCCTGCAAAAAACTGGATTTTTTGCACGTTGTGGTTGCTTTGTGCTGTGTAGGTGGTGGCTGTGTTTTGCTGTCCTGGTTTGGAAGGAGATTCACTGGGTGTAATTGTTGGCTCTAAGTCTGGTCACAGCTTCTTTGCTCTCTATCTCATCTCCCCTATTGTGCTACTCAAACAGCAGCCTGTGCAAGGAAAACAGCAGTAACATCAATATCTAAAATTTTGTGTCATGCCTTGATAATCTCAGGTCTTAGCAATCTAAATCAAAACATAGTATATGAAACAGCATCTCCTTAGCAGAGCATTTCAAAGAAGATTTTGAAGGAGAATTATGTGCTGGACCTGGGGGTTTTTGCAGGGCTTATGGAAGGCAGCATGGGAGCAAGCACGTAGGTAAATTTGAAAAAGGACTAAGTGCTTGTGTTTTCCTTTTAAAAAAGCTGTTCCCCAAATACTAATGTTTAATGTTTTTAGTCACAATGGAACTCATGAATGTCACAACCAATTTATACGATTTTCTGTAAGAAAAACAAACAAAAACTGTGCATCTGGACTGACAAGCTGTATGCCAAGATTCAGCCAGATGCAATTTGAAATGTCCAAGACATTAAACATGCCCTGAAATGGAGCTTTTAATGAAAGTGCCATCTCAGTCTCAGCTCTAGTGAATGCCAGTGTAATACTGCAAGGAATTTATCATGCTAGATCTTAACTGTAAGTAGGCTACACTAATCTAGGTATAAATATACTGGAAATCTGCAGAAGGTAATGTTTGGGAGGTGATATTTCCACCACATATCCTACCCTGCCTGCATACTTGTTTATAGTAATGTATTTCTGATAACTACATAAATTTTACCAAACTTGAAGCAAAAAAAAAAAAAAAAAAGGTAAAAAAAGAAGTTGTGTGCTTGGTATGCATTGTTTTGCTTCTTTCATTAATTCTTGCTGGCATTGTGGATGCTCAGATGAACAATAGAGTAGCCTGTAAAGATCAATACCAGATTGCTGATAGTGCCTATCTATTCAGAGTAGATTATTTGATAAATGGTTTGGTCCATACGTTTTGACATTTGTTAGGTGTATAGCCCAGACCAACTGGTAGAACTGTAGTTTCATCATAAAAAGGAGGAACAGCAAATACAGTATTTCCCTTTTTGTACAAAACTGATAACTGTAGCTTTAAAGCTGCAAATAGCAGATTTCAAGAGAGAAAAAAAATCAAAAAGCTCAAGCTGTTAAAAATTCACATGTATTTTTCTTAAGTTTTGTAATTATGGTCTATGAATATAATATCTAGAACTTGTACTTTATGGCTTTGGGACTGACAGGATTCAGATCTCATGAAACTGTAGTCCAGCCATTTTATATCAGTGGATCAAACAGGATCCTTGGAGAGCAACCCCTTCTGTGTTCCCTCCAAACTTGCTCTCCTCCAAAAATCTGGGAAATTTGATGAAAGATATGTAGAGAAAAGAACACCAAGAGCAGGCTCAAAGGTCAATGAAGCTTCAGGCAAACATTTATAACTTAACAAGAGCTTAGATTTCCATTCCTACTACTTAGATTGAAATTCTGTGCAAGTTTTTGAAAAACTATTGTTCTTTTCTCTCAAATTCCACAGAAAATTTGCACTTGATCTCCACTTAAATGAAGAACATTTTGCATTTAAGTAGTTGTAGTCACCCAACTCTTCTCTTTTGTCCAGCCTCAGAGGAATAAACAAATCCATTTGTGGAAATCATACAGCAGCTTGTTCTGTGGACTAAATTAAAAGAAATTTTTACAGTTATTGTCTTTATTTCAAGCTGTTTATGAGAGAAATTGATTAATAAATGTGTAAGTAAAATAATCGTTTTAAAATTGTAGGTGAACTTTTAAGCAAAAAGCCCAGCCAAATTTAGGGACTAGAAAACATTATTTTAGCAGTGATTTGCAGCCCTTGTACAGGTGAAAGGTAGTACTGTAACAAATATGGCAGGAAAAATACGGTGAAAAATTATACCTGACGTGCTTCTACTTTGAAAAATATTTTGGAGCCTTAGAACAGGAAAAAAATCGTTCTGTCCCTCTTCCCCCATTCTGTGACTCTGTTGACCTCATGCCACGAGGAAAAGGATGGTGTTGGTTTAAATGTCCCTGGTTTCTTGGGGGTGCAGAGCAGGCATTACTTGCTGGGCACGTGGTGAAGGGAATCTAAACCTCAATTCTCTACCCCTTGCCAGGAGTTCCTTAGGGTGTTGTGAGTGCTGCTGTCCCTGCTGGGATCTGGAACATTCCCTCCTCTCTCCATGACAGGATTGGGTTGGTCCCTACAGGGAGTGAAGAGGGAACTGCCCAGGGGTGATTTTAACACCTTGTGGACAGAGGTGTGGAGCCTGTGTCTGGAGCTCTGTGGAGTAAAATGAGCTGGTTTTAGCTGAAATGGACTTCAAGGAAGAGAGGGAGTGGGATTAGAATTTCTGGAATGTTGACCTAAGAAAAATAAAAGGAAGAGTTAGGGGTTGATGGTTTTCCTTCATAAAATGTAGAAGAACACAAAGGGAAAGACAGCCTGAGGTGGAAGAGGTATTTCTGGGTATATCTAGGGATATATCTAACACAGTTAAATCCTATCCTGTGTATTGTCCTCTTCCTACTTATTTTGAACTACCAGAGGTAACAATATAGAATGGTGGAAAATGGGTGTCTCAGCAGGGGCTGGATTACTCACTGGAAGGTACACATGTATTATTTGCTGTTTAAAGAATGATGACATGGTGTTTTGCAATCTGCTATCAGAGGAAAATATTTGTCCTGGGTTTTTTTTTAAGAGTTGCAGGAAGAAAATGTTAAATGTCACTTTCTCCTGTAAGTAATTGGCAGTAAGTAGATGTGAGATTCCTGAACCACTGCTCTCAGAATAATCTTAAAATAGCCACTTTCTTGTTTTCCTGGTCTATATATGAAACAGGTGTATTAACATATTAATGATCAGATGTTATATTTAGCTCTGCATTTTAAGAATCTTTAGCAACGTGGAAAAGGATGATTTGACAGGCTTAATTCAACACTGGGCAACAAATAAAGCTTATAATGAAATTAACATAAATCATTAGCATTAATCATTCAGCATTATTGATAGCCATATAAAGAAATGTATCACAGCCCTGGAAGTAAAGAAGAGAAGAGCAATGTTTCTTGCCAGCTGTCCTGATGAGCTATGAGCCCATATGGTAGTGGTACTGGCTTTCCTTTCTAATTTTCCTCCTCTGCTTGAGCTGTCAGGAGCCCCTTTCTCCCCTTTTCTTTTTCCACAGGCTGCAGAGATAGCTTCTATCTCATTTTTTTGAAAATGCCAGCTTTTTAGAACAGGTCAGACTCCATCAACATCTGACTGTCACTAGCCATGTGACCAACATGAGCAAACTAGCTCGGTGACAATTAACATGCAGTCTACATTCATCGTTTTCAATTTGGTTACCTTCACTTCTGCTTACACTTTCATCAGCTCCAAGACTAGTAAGAGTTTTCCTCACTGGGGAAAAAATATTCTTAAAGTAGCACTTGGAAATCCTTTACTGGTAAATGTGTGTATTTAAAATTTGATATGGGAAAAAATGAATAAATGCAGTAATTCAGTTGCTATTCCCTGCATGGCTTTTTTCTGCTTGTGTGCTGCCCTCCCTCCACACCCTCCAGTCCTCTGTTTGGCCCTCAAAAGGTGAAAGAATTTAGGTCGAAATAATAAACACTCCTACTACTGCTTGTGTCTGAAGCATCTGAGAATCTGAAGTTACGCAGTCACCCTCATTTACCTGAAGCTCAGTGAAACATTAGGTAAATGTGGGCTCTGGGATTAAGGAGCAGGGCTGATTACATATCCCTAGAGCTCTAATCTCATAGGCACTGCATGCTTTCTTCATAGTTTTGGCAATTTTCCAAGTGTTAGACAAATCTTCATGATCAGCAGGGCTCAGGCTCAGTGCTGTGAGAACATGAGCAAAGTAGGTGCACTGGGGAGGTATCACAGAGGTAGAATCTTTGCATGGCAGTGATGAAAATTGCCTCCTTTTCTATTGTTTCATATCTTTACCTGCCCCCTTTCTTTTCTTTGTGTTATAGAGCAATTGAAATAATTCTGGCTCTCACGAGCCATTTTCTTAGTTAGAAGGATGATTAAAATGGCTTCAAATTTAGAAAACCATGCATATGCAAGCAATGTTTACATTTTTCTGTATTTTCTTTTACAGTTGGTTCTTTCTATTTACCTTTTAAATATCCAAGCATATGGATAGTAAGGATTTTTTGTTCTTAATTCAAGATCACACAATATATAAGGGATGTGGCTAAACACTGTCAGAGCATTGCACAATAGTACAGTACTGTCAGCTCTCCTTAAAATGCCTTTCTTTTTAAGTGTCTTGGTAAAAGGATCTGGTGTACTTAAATATGTACTAAATTTAAGTTACTGGACTTTCTGTTGAATAATTAAATTTCATTTTTTAGAGAAGTAGTTTCTGCCTTCTATCACCATAAAACAGTCTTCTCAAGTTAGTTACCTGCAGAAGAGCATAAAGAAAACAGGTGCCGAAGGAAACACGTATGAACTCAGAGAAGAACCCCACACTTGGTCACTCTTGGGCAATCATGAGTTCACCTCTTAAATTTGCATGGGGCCTTAATCTCCAGTCTAGAAATACTCACCATTCCCTTATGCTCAAAGTCAGTGTTGCAAGGGAGCATAACAGCCAGGACTGGTATCCTGCAGCACAGTGAATAGATCCCTTAATTTCATGGTTTAAAAAATACTTGAGTTGACCTCAGTATAATTCCTATATTTTAGTCATTTAGGTGTCATGGCTCAGTAATCATTCATTAACTATAGTGCTTTTCAAATGAAGAACTGAGATGAAAATTTTTCTTAATGATGACAAGTGATGTAATTTAGTTTTATTCTTACATTATAGTGGTGCCCGCTAGCGCCGCTGTAGTTAAGGGTCTGTCAGTGGTTCCATTATAAACCCCTATTTTCAGAGGGTTTATAACTCAAAAATTGATTTTAGACTTAAAACTGCCACCCAAGGTCTAAGTCCTGGAGCTTGTTTTTATATACAAATTGGCATTTTGGGGAGAAGAGGAGGAAAGGTTAATGGTTACTCAACTATAAGAATAAGATTGAGGGTTTTCTCCTTTAGATTTGTATTTGTGCTTCTATCATACTAAAAAACACTTCATCCATCTCAATGCCAAGAAAAAAGGCCACTATCAAGTACTTTATGACCAAAGAAGGGCTGCAGATCTTATTAAGCACAGTGTAAGAACTGAATAGGGCTGAGGCTTGTAAAAGCAGGTCCATGGCTTTGAAAATCCCATGGCATTTGATCAGAGGTTGAAATCTCTTTGAGAGTTGTTATTTAGGGGACTGGGGCAGCCATGAATCAAGGCCTCCCCCTTCCCACAGATGTGCTGTCTTGCCTTGTGCCATCAAGAAGCTGCAACAAAACTGGTGCTAATATTATAAAGGCAATTTTCAAAGGAGCATGAGGTACTTATCAGGCCCTAAATAGCATCTCTGGAATTGAGAATAGAAAAGAAAATGTAGCAGTGGCTCGTAAAAGCTCATGGGAGGGCAGGAGAATGAGTTGGCTCCTAGCTGGATCAAAATGAGGACTGTCCTGGTGGAAATGGGAGCTCCAGGCAGGAAACCTCTGTGACTTGGCACATGGGGGTTGGCTGATGAGAGGAGGGAAGGAGGGGTCAGGAGTTGCTCAGGACTTCTTGGAAAAGGGGGATCTATGCACTGAGAGCATCCCAGGCCAAGTGCCACTCAGCTCCTTCTGATTTGTCTCTACAACCACACTTCTGAGCTGAGAAGAAGCAGGGATGATCAGCTTTAAAGCTGTTTATTGGAAATGGTAGTGATGCCTCACTGCAATTACGCTATTAAAACTAATAATAAATTTAAAATCGTGCCAAAGAAATGGTGGAGTTATCATGTATTTACTTTGGCTTACCTGATGGTCAAATCTCATAAGGACTAGAATTTAATTTAAATTCTATTCTAATTTAAATTTAAATATCATCTCATAAGGATTAGAATTTAATAGGTGGAACCAGAACTTGGAAATATGAAGGTCTTGTATTTTCATGCAAGACTTGCTTTGGATTCTGGAGTATACTAGAATTTGTAGTAAAGGCTCACTATAGATACGTGTGTTTTTTCTTACCATGTCAGAAACAAAAGAACTAAGTTTAAAAAAATCAGATAGTTGATTTCACTTCTTCTCCACCAGAATTACTTACCTGTGTCTGTTGGAATTAATTATGATCAATGGTCCTGTTTTTTTTTCCGGTCCAGGTCAGCTGTCAGAGATACAGCTCTCAATCACAGATGGAAATCTGAGAATTGGCAGCTGTTAGAGATGCATCTCTCTCCAAAGGAAAAAAGAACCATGGTGGATTTTGAGGATGTAAAGTTTCAGACCAGTTTTGTCTTTTAGAGAGACAATGTAGTGGGGTGTCTAAAACAATGTTCTCCAAACAGTCCCATCTATTTAATATCCACAATTATCTGATGGAGACAGTTGATCTCTTTGGTCTTTAGCAGCAATAATTTTTAGTCTTTTCTAGTAATGACTAAATGAAAAATCTTCAAAGTAGTCACATAAATGTTAAAAACTGTTTTTTTCACTAGTTAATAATAAAAACCCCTCCCACTAGATCCAAAGGTATCAATACACAAGAAAGAACCCCATGTTTTAATCTCATTCTCATCTCTAAGAGACCTTAGAGAAATTCTTTGTTTCTTCTGACAGCTTCTGGTGTCTCATCACCCATTTCAATGTTCTGTGCTGCAGAGAGGATGCATTTCTGTGGAGATGTGTAGAAACTGGGTATTTCAGGAGATCTGTGTGGTGCTATATCATATGTAAATGCAGTCCTGTGTAGGAGCCTTACCTTGGGGAAAGGAGAAGAATAAAACATCATCTCCTGTTCCTGATTCATGGCCAGCTCTGCTTCCTTGGCTACTTGTGCTGGGCTGTCTGCAGAGCTGAGGAATGCCTGGACTGGAGAAGAGGCGTGATATGTGAGACAGCAGCTCAGGACTGGTGGTTAAAAGCAGATGCAGTTGGGTAATGATAGATGCTAATGTAAATTTAGGTTTGCATTTATTTTCTTTAAATTTCAGCTATTTATGAACCATGAAATGTAATGGAACACTTGCTGCTGGTGTGGGTTACGGCTTTGTGAGCAGGTTTGTGCTGAAGAAGTGTATTATACTTTTGTACTATGAGTTTTACTGTGCATTTAAAAAAATATATTTAAAATTACTGTATTTCTTGCACTGAAAAATTCCATTGGAAGTGTTTTGTGTTTTTCAGAATGGGATTAACACTGCAAGGAAGGTAATCTCATGTACCTACCAGAACTAAATTTAAGCTGCAGAATGGCATCTCCTTCTCTCAGGTGGAATTAGGAAGGTTAAAAGGGAACACAGCCCTTAATTTCACCATAGATTGTCACCTTTCAATACCGGCATGGAATAAAATTATCAACTTCCAATTATTTTTTTTGTTATTGACAAAAAATTATTTTATCATATAAAGCTGTTTTACAGTGGAGAATATTATTTAGTGACACATCCATTCCAAAAGCTGACATTCTTTTATCTTACCTTCCTTTTAGGATAGTTGTGGTAATAGCTGAAAAATATGCAAAGTTATGAAATTAGTACAAAAAAAGTAATTTTTGGATAAGTTCTGCATTATGGATTAGTTTTGCCAGAGTTTAGTATTAGTTTGTAACTAATCAGCCACATTAGGCTGTTTGTGCATCAAGAAAGGCTTAAGACCCCTATCCCACCTGTTGTGTGGTGTTTAGGCAGACCCAAAATGTGCCATTGCAGTCACCAGGAGCATTATCCCTGTATCCATTCAAGGTTCTGGGAATGAATCTTGAAGTTGTGAGTCATGGAAATTAAGTGCTTAGGCTCACTTTAAATGCAAAAGTTTTCTCCTTGCATGTGTAGTCTGGTGGGAATAAACAACAGTAGCTACTCAGTGAATGCATTTGTGCTCTGGACCTTTCCTAATTATCAAACTGAATCAGCAATTTAAGATTCAAGAATAAAGATGTCCAAATATTCAGATATCTGCTACCTGCTTCTACACATGGGTAACACAAAAAAACATGTGCTTTCCAGTGGCAAAATCACTGGAGAAGAAAAGCCTTTTTTTATTTTTCTTAAGGTTTAAAACCTCCAGGGCAGTTAGAAAACCATGTTTTTCATTGAACTGTGTCTTTTTGAAATTCACAAGGCTGACATGTCATTGGCATGACGTGTCTCAGTCCGTTACACAGAAATGCCACATTACACTGGGTGACGTGACAGGCTGACAAAAAGGGACACGACGCAGCAGCCCAATGGGATGTCAAGCCTGAGAAATTTAAACCATGCTGTTGCTCGAAAAAAAAAAACCACAGAGAGCAGCGAGGGGGGCAGGCTCCATGCTGATAGCCAGTGCTGCTGGATTTTATGCTTTCTAAAAGGTTTTCTTGGTTCAGTCAGGCTTCCTTCTTGTGTTTGATAATAAACCATGCAAATTTAAGTTTCTGCTGTTGTGTGTTTTGTCCTGTGGCACCACACAGCCCTGAGTTCCTCCAGAATCCTTGGCAAACCTTTGCAGAAATCCTATAGAATGGGAGTGCTTGTGACGTGGGGATCTGAGTTGCAGCAGTGCTTTGCTCTGCATTTGGGATTGCTGCAGGCACAAACAAGGATTGTTCAAAGATCATGGTGATAACGTGACATGCTGTAAGTCACAGGTCAAAATCTGGGAAGGGTTTTGAAATTTTTTTAGTCGTGTTAGGCTTCAGAAGAAAGTCTAGTTAGAAGAAAGTCTATCCAGGATAGGGCAAATGGAAGGGTGGGAGAGCTCAAATGAATTAAAAGGTCATTTATAGACAAGTTTTTTTTCTCCTGGAAAATGCTTTCCCTCCATACTTGTTTTCTTTAAGTAGCAGCAAAAGTATTTCAACAATCTCTAAAGAGTTTAAGAACAATATACATAATAACTATGAGCCATTTCAGACCTAATTAATGTGATAAATCTCTATAGTGAAATATTCTTAGCTACTGATCAACATGAAATAGATTGAAGTCAGTGCAGATATATCTTTCAGTTCATTTTACGTTTGGTGTGGAGTGGTGAAAATGAGCATTCAGGCATATGTACACATCTTAGTTCAGAATTGGAATATTTGGGATTGCATCATGTATGTATGATTTTAATGCAGTCATTTGCATGCAGACTTTGGAGTGGATTTTTTTACTAGGTTGTAATAATGGGTTGACTTAAAATAGACAAATTAAATTTAGTGTTTTTAAAAACCTGGCATGATTGTTCATCTATTAAAAATAATAATTCACTTATGGGCAAAGTGCAAGAAATAAATTGCTGCATACGTTTTTCTTAGTTTCTTTGTATTTTATGCATTGTAAAAATTTTATATGGAGATAATCTAAAATTGAATTTGTTTCTTCTCAGTTTCTAAACATAGGGAATAAACTTTCACTGCAAGAGCATAAACCACCTAAAATACACTTTTGTAATGTTAGTGGGATGTGACTTCAAATATGAGTTCTTCTGTAATTCCTGGTGTCAGACAATGTCCTCTCATCAGTGTGCTTGAAACTGATGAAAAGTTTGTCTGTAAGTGCAAATTCTGCTTTGCAGAAATATTTTCCATTTTGGTGCAAATAGACTTTCCTGAAATATGATTGATTTCTGTTTATGTGCATCCTTTCCATCAACTTAGATGTGCTTTGGCTTGTGCCTGAGAATATATTTTTTTCAGTGACAAGTCTGGTTCTAGTTTCAGCCAGCAGTTCAGTGGAGAATCTCTGTCTCCCCAAAATGTTCAAACCCAGCTCCTAAGGCATGGTTGCAGTGTGTGAATAACTGTCCATGGCAGGTCCCTCTACCCTTCCACACCTTTATTCCCTGTGTGAGGGCAAACAAAGCATCTGAGGCTGTGTCCTGTGGATCTGACTGGGTCTGGTACTGAAGTCTCAAACTCCCACCTCGGGCCATGCTTGTACCAATGGCCACAGTGAGAATACTGAAGTATAAGATCAAAGAAAGGGGCTTGAGCACCAAACAACTCCCTTTTTTTCCCAAGGAAACAGGGGGGAAACTTGAGGAGGAAAGCAGAGGCCGGGAGGGGGTGCCAAGGGATGTCCTTGCCAAGTAGAGCAATGGAGATTTGGTACCTGCATTGCCTCTTTACCACAGCATTAAAAAGTCCAGGCTGCAGGCTGGAATTACCTGTTCTGTGAGGCTGAGGGCAGCATTTTGGTGAGGGGGTAATCTATACCCAAGTGCATGGACTCTGACACGTGGAACTGCAATATAGAAACCAGTGTGCAATTTCTGCACAAAGAGGTGTAGAAAGGTACTTGTAGAATTGTTTGGCCTGGCTAACCAGCATTGCCTAAATTCTTTAGCTTGTCTCTTTGCTGCAAAGGTTTCTAGGTTCTGTGGCTGAGCTTGATACCACCAAACTCAGGGCAGGAGCTCAGACTTGCTGCAATTATTTCTGCTTAATGTGGCTATTAAGACTTGTGCAGCTGCTACTGTGGGACCTCTGGGCAGAAGGCTTCAAAATGAAGTTCAGAGCTATTAAAATTATTTTTTAAGACTTTATGCATGCAGGCTCGTGTGGTGGTGCCCCTATATTAGATATTCATTGCCAAATGAGAGAACTATACAGGCATCCTGTATTTTTCAAAAGGAAGTAATGACTCTGATGTCACAGTATTTCTGAAAGTGGACTTTCAAACATGTGACTATTTTTAGCCAGATCCAGTTCTGCCATTCTCAACCCCTCAGTATAGCTCAGCCTCTGAGCATAATGAACCTATTAGTATTTTATGAATTCAACTCTTTTTCTCCTGGGGGAGGGAGGGCCCCCTGAGTATGTTAAGCAAAGCAGAATTCATATGAATCATATGGCTGAATTACAGTTCATCAACTTCTGCCCTTGAACTTTATGATCTGCTGCAAAAGACACGAACATTTGTAAAGGCATGGGAAAGGTAGGAACTGGGATCAGCACTCAATATGTCAAATATTAATTAAAGCTGAAGAAATGCACGTTTGTTGTGGAAACTAAGAGAAACACAGAACAGAGTCTGCTGGAACCCAAGTCCCTGAGATAATCAGGAATCCTGCTTTGAGAGTCTTATAACCACCTTTCAAAATACATTGGCTAGAAGTTCTCCAGCGTTTTTTCTTTCTGTATTTTAAATTCTGTTTGGAAAATCCAGACTCCCTTTACCTTTAAATTTAATGTTGATACACATTCCTGAAGCACAAAAAGGATTTGAAACTATGAAGCCTAATGATACTGCTTTGGATTTTTAGCTTTAATGAATAAAACTTCTTTCATGGCTGATGATATAAGTTAGCTTGATACTTCTTGTTTTGCTTAGTTTTTTTTCTTAAAAGTGTGGGTGTTAGTTGTTTCTCCCCTGCCCCCCTGTTTTTGCTTTTTGGGTTTTTTGGGGTTTTTTTTAATGTATATGTGTATTGTGGTTTTTTTTTTTTTTTTTTTTAACCTGTGTTCCCATTATGGCCAAATAAAATTCACCACAGCTGCTTTGGCAGAGGCTGTGCTATTTTGAGAACTTCGATTTTAGCCATGTCCTTTTTGTTATCATATTTTGAATCATAAGATATACTTGAGGATTTCTGCCTGTGACTTTTGGAATTTTAACATTTTAAACAATGGGCTCTTGGGTCTGAAGGACTGATTTTTTTTTTTTTTTTAATTTTTTTTTTATTCAGAGCCTTTGGCCTCCTTAGCTTTTATTTACACAACATTATTCCTGTAATTTGCAGATTCAAATGGTAATAAAGGTTCTCTTTTTGCTGGACAAAGAAGCTTAAAATTTGCACTCTCATTCACACAGCAGTGTGGCACATGACCCAAGTGGCTCCCAAGTGGAAGCCTGGTAAAGCACAGGAACTTTAAAAGTGCACGTCTGTTTTCTTAAATCTGCACAACACGATTCGCTGTGAAGACAGCATTCAGCTGCATTTGCTCAGAGAGCACACTGATAGACAGATGGGCTTGGAGAACAGAAGTGACAAATGTCATAAATTTCTCTTAAAGAAAAGTGCTATCATTTCTGCTACTTGCTTACATATGTTTTCAAGCATGACTGTCTTAAGTGTTGCTAAGTTACATCGCACTGATAATTCAGTTGCACCTTGGGGCTCTCAAGCAAGGGTTAAATTCTATAAAAATTCTGTTACTCTGAGTTTTCCTACTGATTCACACTCAGTTGATGCAGTCAGAGCAAGATTATTCAAGTGACCCTGCTCACTGGACAGATAATTACACTCTGAAAGAATACACATTGTCATGGTTTGTTTGGGTTTGTTTTTTCAGTTTTCAAATGGAGCAGATTGCTGTGAGTGTTGTCTATTTTTGAAAGGTTTTTCTGAGCACAAGTATAAACAGGCCCTTTTTTAGATTGTTCTCACTTGCTATGAACTCCTTCTAGCTCAGGAAGTTGATGACTTCTCTCTTGTGCTCCCAGAGAGCATTGTAAAGTATGCTAATAGAACCTTGCCTACTCAATTGTATTTGCTCTGGGTTTCCTTTCTTAGAACCCCCTCCTTTATTAGAGGAGACCTTGGTCCAAAGAAAAAACCCAAGGAAACACCTCCCTTGTGTCATCTTCTTTTATTTCATAACCTCAACATTAGCAATTTAATTTCCCTTGAACTCATAAACCACCTGACCAAGAGCTGCCTCCTGCAGTGTCGGAGGGGAGCAAACATTCGAGCTGTCCTAAGATGAATTTTCCTTCAGGAAAGATCAGGTGGAAGGTTACCCAGACTGGCTGAACTTGCTCAAGGCTTCTGTGGGCTACCACTCCACAATGAAGGCTTGGGATTATGCAGCTGCAGGTGTGTGTACTCACCCTGGTTGTGTTTAAAGCAGGGTTCCCATCTGGAACTGTCTGGGTGTTTGCTCATCCCTGAGCCTGTAAACTTGTGGTGATGTGAGGGATCTTTCTATTCAGACTGAGGAGTGCAGTAACTTTCAAACTGAAAAAATATTTTCTCCATCTGACTAGGAGAGTTTACTGTGTTTTTAGAGTTGGTTTGATGGGAATTGTAGATAAGTGCCCACCTAAACCAAGTGACACCCAGGAATGTTATGTATCCAGGCAGCTGAGCCGTGACAAGTGAAAGTGGGAATTATTTCACTTTCCTTTGCCTGAAGCATACACAGGTGAAACAGCCAGATTAGATCATTCCCCCTTTGTTTCTTCAGTGCCTAAAGGGTGCATTCTCTCTTGTATGTGTACAACTTCCAGAGGAGATAATATGGGATACTTGAATTTGACTGGGCTCTCAAATTTATGATTGAATAGTACTGTTAGTATGAGACATAAGGAAGAAATGCTACATAACCTGTGCTCATTAAAAGTCCTTTTCAAATGTAAAGTGTATGATTGTGACAGTGATTTGTCACATAGTAGAGATTTGGACAAATAAAGACCATTTGTTAGTACGCTTTGGAATTATTTCTTTAAATAATTTTGATACTAAAATGTGGTCTGATAATTACTGCTAACCTTTGAAGCATTGTCAAGCATAATGTTACATTATTTAGGTCAGGGACAGTGTTAAAAAGGAATAGTTTTAAAAGGAAAAGATGCTTTCCATAGCTGTTTGCTGATGGCAAAAGATAACTGAGATATGGAGAACTGTAAAAGTGCAGAAAATGTGTTCAAATACAATCCTCATGGACATCTTCTTTCTCTTAAATTTGCTCTTACAGTATCATATGCAATGTACAATATCCTGTGGGACAATTAACAGTGCTGATATGCAGGGAATAACCAAATTTCCTGGTCCATCATGGGTCTGATGTAGGTAGTGCAAGATATTTATAGTCCTTGCAAGGGAAATAAATGCAGACTGTTTCTCCTTTTAGGTGTGGCATTCACTGTTTTTTTTCTCAGTAAAAGGCAGCATTGGGCAGAAGGTAACAGCAGTGGACCTGAGCTTGGTGTAAGTTAATTGTGGCTTCTGCTAAGGTGCTGTCTGCATGGGTAGCTCTGAGCTTTTCTGGCCAGCGTAAAACTTATCTTTTTTTTTCTTTTTTTCCTTTTTTTTTTTTTTTTTATGGTTGGGTTTTTTTTGTTGTTGTGCAAGTGTGGAAGGCAAGAATCTCAGGCGATGACATTACTGTCACCTGCTTAAAACAGTATGAAGTTCTTCAAGAATCGGCTTAATCTCCAGGGCTCCCTGTTTTCCGTGAAGGCATTTATTTCAGTCAAAATACTTCACGTTCTTCTCTACACAGACATTTCAAGAAAAGTTAAAAACATGCCATTTTAAAGGGGAACCTTACCTTTCTTTGCAGATATACCTGATTTAAGTAGATTTTACCACTGTGGAATAAAATCGCAGAACTTATTAGGCACATATCATACACGTGGAAGGTAAAATAAACTGAGATGCTTCTAATAAAAGTTGTAATTGAAACAGTTTTCGATTGGTGAACAAGACTTTCTGTTCACCTTCTTGATTTTTAATTTATTGTTTTATCTAACATCTTCCTCAGTAACCTAGCCCTTAATTCTGTTTAAATTAAAACGAAGATAACATCTCCTTTTTTTTTTTTTCCCTTGCTTTATTTTTTATTTTATACGTGTGATTTGCCCTCTCAGAGCAAGGGGAAACAATCTCGCCCATCTGCTTGTAAAAGCATGATGAATCTTTTGAATATGCGAATGTAAGATCTGTTGTTCAAGATGTCATGTTTTTCCCTCTGTTGTTAGCTGGGAGACAACAAGGAATACCCTGATTTACCTGTGTAATCCCAGTGTGTCTCAGGTGCCAGGGCTTGCTGTTGAGATCAGCATGTCTCCTGTCAGAAATGGTTGGAGTGAGACAGGGACGGCGCGACCACTGGGCGCAGGAAGCGGCAGAGGTCAGGTTTCAAGGACAGCCAGTGTGGCAGTGATGTGGCAGTGACAAGTTGTCAAGCGAGCAAATATGAAAGTGGGCTTGGGAGGGAGGGAGGAGGAAAAAAATCTTGTCATTCCTGATGAAATATTCAGCGTAGCAGGTAGCACTGGGCTGGATGGGGTTGCACTCATGAGTTTGGGGATGGCTTGCAGTGGAGAGGTGTCCTGGGGTTGTGAGGGCTCCTTGCTGCCCTGGTGGCTCTCCACGAGAGATGCCCAGCACAAATTGCCTGCTTTAAATTTTTGATTAAACATTGCACTCCTGTTTATAAGAGTAGCAACATCAGGCTTGGGTCAGACACCTTTTAGAGCCCTAAACTGCTGGTAAGTCATCCATATAGATCCTTGAGCTGCTATGGAGCGCCGTGTTGTAGAGAAATTTGGAAGGAGAACTGTAACAGTGATGCCAGTTCTGAACAATCATAAATAATCATCATTAACAACTCTGCTGTGTAATTTTGTTGGTTTGTTTTCAGACACTTTTCCTTTTATTTTGAATTTTTCATATTGTGTTGAGTTGAAACACTTCTGGTTGTAGTTCTGTGTATTCCATAGTATGTGAGATAATAGCATACTTTATTTGTCCCTGAAACAGACTGCAGTAATATGGTGACTTTTATCTCCTGGCATATTTGCAGAGTTCTTGATACCAGTTTTCTTAATGGTAAGAGCTTTTCACTACATGCACATTGTTCCTTGGATCAGTAAGACTTTCCCCAGCCTGCATATGTGTACACGCACACTAATCCTGCATGTGTATGCAGAATAAATGTTAATTTAAGCTTGATTAGTGTAATCTCATTAAGAATAAATACTACAAGAAGTGTCATGATTCCCAGTGAAGTCCTTGAAGAGCTTGCTGTAATATGAGGAAAAATGGTGTATTCCTCTGCTGCAAGTATGCCTGCATGTTCTGCAAAGTGGGATTTAGCAATTTAGCAATCACAGTTCTTTTTGTTAATGTGCACAATTGTTCTTAAACTAGTAAACAATATCCAATGTTTTACTGTGAATATACATGGAAAAATGGTTTAAATATATCTTGTGTATTAAATTTCTTCAGGGTGTGTGTTTAACTGCCATCAGTTACTTTTAAGTTTAACTTTTCATTTCTGTACATGAGGGAGCAGCTGTATATTGACAACTAGTGATGCTGAAGGGAGAAATAGAAAGTTCTCTTTACCATCCTGCTCTCTTCTTTCTATCTAAAACAATTTAATTATTTTTTAATTCATCTGCAGCTGCTTAGGTTATAGTTGTGGTAGTGGAGGGATAGAAAGAATGAAAACAGCCTAAATCCATAGTCAATAAGTCAGTATTTAAAAATGGATAAATATTACTTTTTAGCCTTACAGAAACAGGCTTAGTTGCTTGAGAACATAGATGGAAGGAAAAATTCCTGAGGCAAAATGGTCTTGGAATGAAAAGAGAAAACAAGTTTAACTGAAAACAAAGCTATGAAAACATTTAATGATTCAATATGAGTTTGTCTCATGAAAGAGCAATACAGCTAAAGAATAACCTTAGCAGTTTAAATATAAAAACAGACAAGAAAAATGACAGAAGTCAGTGTGCAGAGTGACTGAGAGGGGCTTGTGTGGGGCCTGTCAGCTGGGATCTCACCCACCTGAGGGCTGGGGAGCATCAGCATCTCTGCCACAGCAATGCTGGGAGAGCCGCGCTCGCAGCCAAATCCCCGCGTCTGCCGTGCTGCGGGATCCTGGCAGCGCCTCCTCGGAGCTGCAGGCTGGCTCTCACACTGCCATGTGCTCTCACTCCCTGCTGATGCATACTGCAGGTGATAGCACAAGGATATCAAAGACTTTGCAGTCAGTCTCCCCCTCCAGAGCACCGTGGCTTCCAAGTGAAACAAAAAAAAAAGAGTGAAACGGAGGTTTTTGAGGTGGACTAAAGGGAAAGACCCCAAATGATAAATGTTGAAATCCAGCAGAGAAGTTGTACAATATTGATAGCCTGGGTATGTGAGATGTTCTTTTCTCAGCATCAGGTTGGTGTCTGAAGTGCCTGTAAAAGGGAATTTGGGCTCTGATTTTTAAAATGCAGATTTCTAGTTTTTTTACTCATGAAGTTTCCTTGGAAATGTAAACTTGTGCTTCCCAATAATTTGAAGACCTTTTGAGTTACCCCGTTATGAAATAGAAAATCTTTCCTTCCTTTCATTTGTAGAAAAGGAGGAATTGTGAAGGGTGCTCACCTCCTGCTTCAGAGGACTGCTCCTACCCCTTTGTACCCCCTCTATTTCACTGATTGTTTAGGCACCCTGTAAGAAGTTGTAAATTTGTGTATATTCCTTAAAAATTGTGAGAACTGCCCCTTAGTTACGACTTACAAATACACTAATTGACCACTTAATTTCTGCTGTAAGAAGGGCTGAAATTGATTTTTTTTTTAATTTAACATTGAGAGCCTTCACACCCTCCCATTATGTACTAGGGGAGGATGTGGTGTAGTCTCTGGCCTTGTCTGAGAGTTAATGTGCTTCCAGTTTTGTTAGTTTGGCTCTTGCAGCAGAATAATCGAGTACCTGCAGTTTTTAGACACTTGTTCCTGATGGGTCTTGCTGTCCCCAATGTTCACCTTGTGAAGACTGCTTTCACAAGTTTCTTTTTCTATGAATAAGTGATAAAGTGCCAGTCAGTGCTGTCTTTAGGGTCACTTAGGAATTCAGCTTTCTGAAAGATGGCTGGTAAGGGATATTTTCATCCATATGGGAATGGAAAGTTGCTGCAGCAATCTCATGTGTATTTCTTCTGTGCCTGATGCAAGCAAAAATACTGGGAGAGACAGAAAACTCTGCTTGTCTGTAGCCTATTTACTTCTCTGTTTTTAGAAATCATGAATGCTTTGCAACCTTGTGAGTTTTACCTGGGAGAACTTACAAATCCTACCAGGTGTCTGTGTCACATTACACAGTGACTGCTCTGGCCTTTGTGTGGAGAAGCACAGCAGAGGTTGTTTAGCATAATCTCCATAATTTCCTTATTTTAAGTCTCTGACTTGGTCAAGTATTTAAGCACGTGCTGACTTAGGGCTGTTTTGTTTCACATCAATGAGTTTTTTTTTTTGTTGTTGTTGTTGTTTGTTTTTTTTTTTTTAACACATCTAAGAAATCAGAGGCCTCTAAAAATCTAAATATAAATCTGTAGGGAATTCAGCAAAACTGTCATTTCACCAAATCCTGTTATTGCTCAGTGAAATCTTGTTTGAGTCCTGTCTTATAGCAAAAGGACACCTTGTAGGTAATGTGTGTCCTGGCTTGCCAAGCTGGTTAAAAAAATCCCTCGTTGTCTGCACTGTAACATTCAGTCGTGTGTACTACTAATAGAATAAAATGAAAAATGTATTTCTTTAACACTGTCATCTCTCTCTCTGACATGCATCTTGAGATGATTTGCAAATGCTCAGTTGTGTAAGTGGCTTACAGAGGAAAATCAGTTAGCCTCTAATATTATGCTGATGCATGGCCAGTTGCTTGAACCCATTAATGAACTAATCTCTGATACTCTAGTAAATGCTATTCTTGCTCTTGGATACTGCACATTTTGTTTCAGGTAAAATCAACATTAAAAAAAAGAATATTAAATGGATTATGGCCCTTATTCTACCTTTTTCTCATATGTACTTTGAGAGAAATTAAGAAGTTTGCTATCCAAAGCAGAATGTTGCTGTATTTTTTTTTGTGCTAAGGCAAGATGACTAAAATTTTCACTTTGCTTTTGGCTGACCACTGAAGCTAAATAAAATCCTCTACACACAGAAAAATCTTTTAAAACAATATACCAGGACACTTGTATTAAGCACAAGGTAATTTTTCTTTATTTCCCTTTCTATCATCACTGATTATGAAAATAGTTTTGTGTAAGTACAGATTCTCTCTCCCTTATAATCAGCTACCTCCTGCCTGATTCCTTAATTAATGACATAATTCAGTGTTCTGGACATCACAATCACTTCCAGGGTAGTGAAATATGATCAGAGCTGCCTGGAATGTGTGTAGCGAGCCCCCCAAGCGAAGGTCGTGCCTCTGTTGTGTTTTCCTATCCACAGAAAAGAATACCTTCTCAATCTGGATGGTTTTCATCTTTAGATTAAAGAAAGAACAACTGAAAACCTCCAGAGTGAGAGAAAAAGTATAAAACTTCCTAGAAACAGGAAAAGCTCTGGTAATCTTCCTTTTTAAGCTGTCTCAGAAGTCTGAGTGCCTGGCAGTGCTGCTCACTGCAGAGTGTGGGAAATCAAATCAAATAAATCTCCATGTGTCACTTGTCTCGTTTTTTGGTTTCTTTGGAGGCTTTTTTTTTTTTTTTTTTTTTTTGTGGGTGTTTTTTTTTTTTTTTTTTTTTTTTTTTTTTTTTTTTTTTTAAATCTGCCAGGCCAGGGCTGAGGAGTTCCAGTGTGTTTCACTTTGCAGTGGCAAACCGTTTATCAGCAGTTCTTTCATGGTTTATCCCCAGCTGGGCACCACCCAACTGCTCACTCCCTGCCCAGCTGGTGGGACAGGGAGAGAAGGAGAACAGGAAAATTGAGAGAGCTCATGGACTGAGGTGAAGACAGTGTAAAGGGTAAAGTAAAAGCCACACACATAAGCAAAGAAAGGAATTCATGCCCTGGTTCCCATGGGCATCAGGCAGGTGTTCAACCTTCTCTAGGAAATCTGGGCTCCATCCCACACAGAAGGACTTGGGAAGGCAAACACAGTCCTTCCCACCCTGTCCCCACTCTCTGTCACCTCCTTCCCCCATATTTCCAGCATGGATGTGTGGGACTCAATTATCTTAGATGTCTTTTCCAACCAAAATTATTTTCTATGGTGTGAAATGCACCTTGGGTCAGCTGTCCCAGCTGTGTCCCCTCCCAGCCCCTGGGACACCCAGATCCACTCGCTACTTTTGGGTGCTGGGAGAAGCACAAAAGGCCCTGCCCAGCAACAGTGAGAACATCTCTGTGTTATCAACAGTTTTCAGCACAATCCAAACCACAGCCCCACAGTAGCTATGAGGAGCATTAACTCTGTCCCAGCCAAAACCAGCACACTTTGCCCTGAAGGCTTTTGGCTTGTCTGCTTAAATGTCAGGGGCAGGATAGAGGGAGTAGTTAGTGCTTCACTCCACAGGTATTGACAACCAGTTGCTAGAAGCCCTGGGGGAGGGGGAAAATCCAAATCCTAAAATCATTCAGTATCTCAGTGGAGTTTATCTAATGCACATATATTTTTCTAGAGTGCATCTTTTCCTCTAGTCTGTAGAAATGTTTCCAGTAGAGCTCCAGAATAATTTTCAGCACTGCCCCCAAAATCCCCAAATCTGCTGTTCTGTGTCTCTACACCCTTCAAGCTCCATCATATGGTGCTGTTGTTTCATTGCTGGTACTGAATGTGTAAATCCATGTATTTCCTCAGTGAGAAACCACCACAGAGCAGTGCAGAGCTCCTGAGATTTTGCACTGTGAGTGCCAAGGTACTTTACTTCCTGTCTTAGTTTCTTTTCTTGGGACGTGCAAGACCTGCAGCTCATGTTTAAACTGCCTCTGGTTTAGGTAAATCTTTTCACTTGCTTCCTATATTGATGAATTTGTTCTAATGCCTGTTCACAAATCTAGCCATAAAGGCACAAATTTTATTCCACTTTGCCATAGTTCCCCTCATCTTCATGTTTATTTTGATGAAGATGTAAAGTTGAATGATAGTAAATACCTCTCAGATAAAATGCAGTGAGTTTGGACTTATGTATCATTGACTAACTTAAAAAAATTGTCAGAAAGCCTGGGGAGTTCCTTAGAAAACAGCTGTTTAGTACTTTGCAAAATGTTTAGGTGACCTTTTTATTTTATTTTTAAAATTTTTCTCAGAGTTACTGTATTGGCTTTTCAATGTGAGTATTCCTAATTTTATATAACTGGTGAGAACACAAAGAGCAAGATTTCATAAAAGTCAATGGAAAGCTTGCAAACTTCTTTTTTTCCTTTCTTGAAATAGTTAGAAGCTGCATTAGGCCATGACTGGCATGGGGATTACATTTCTGAGAAGAAAAGAGAAGTCTAATGGCAAATGCAAAAAATATTAGCTGGAAACATTATTAGCAATATTTTGCACACTTCTTAAATAATTTCTCTGTCTGTGTAAAATGGGGATTTTTCTCTTCCATCTACTCCTTTTTTTTTTTCCTGTCTACCTCAAGTCTCTGAACAGGTTTAGTTAATCAGTGCTTATATCAATATGTAATTCAGATATGGTGGTTGCAAATTTGGATTCCCATTTCTTGTGAGTTCCTTGACGAGAGAGAAGTAGCTGGGGAATGGTTCTTATAAAATTATACATCAAAAGTAGTGCAGGCACAGTGGAAATATTAATGAACATGATTGTTTTGACACATAAGAATTAGAGCATGTTTAAATATTATACATAGTGTATGAACTGCTGGCACAAAATTAGAAACGTGGGATTTTTTTTTTTTTGTCTAGCAAATATAGCTCAACTTTAAGTTCATCTCAGACTTCAAGAAGTCAGTTTACTTAAGTCAGCTTTTTAGGCCTTTTAAAGTCTCTGTATTTTAGGTTAAATGCAGCCAAGGAGCGCACACAAGAGTGGTTTGGTGAACTCCAAAGCTCTGGATGTCTCAATTCTAAAAACCAGGTTAATCCACCCTAATTTACTCTATGCTCCATTTTCATGTTTATAAAATGAAATTTACTGTTGCTTTTTGGCAGTCTTAAAATTTACATTTGGTAAATTCTATACTTTTGGCATAATATATACTTTTTACTCTTTTGACCAGTTTTTTTTTTAATGCAAATAATAGCAGAAATACAACGCATTTGTCTGATGTCCTAAAATAAAATGCAGAATTTACAGGGTTATAAAACCATGGGTTAGAAAAGATTTAGAGGATCTTGAGCCAGGGCTATTTTCAGATGTTTGTAATTGGGGTGCGTGGGATTTGCAGGATGTTTTATGCTAAGAGCTTTTCAAAGTGTTTGTTTAGTAAAACTGTCTGTTGTGGTCTTTGCATGTTTTACAAACTGTCCTTGTTTTAAATGGCTAGATATGATCCCAAAATTTTAATGGCCAAATCTGTCCTAGAAAGTATTAAAATATTCAGCTATGATTGGAACAGTCAGTGGGCTGATGAGTATATATCTTTTTACATTTGGGCTTCATGATGGAATTCTGTTTCTTAGCTTCATTAATGGAGGCATTTGGACTTTTTAAAAAATAATAGAGTTTGAGATATGGAAATTTGTGCTGGAAGGCTTTTTTTTTTAGTAGGAAACTAAATATGTCTTAAAGGATAACTTTGTTTAAATGACTGAAGTTATGAATGGTATATACTTGACCTGCTTTTAAAATTACTCATATTTCTTTATAATACAA
Source organism: Drymodes brunneopygia (assembly GCA_013400955.1). Lineage (NCBI taxonomy): Eukaryota > Metazoa > Chordata > Aves > Passeriformes > Petroicidae > Drymodes > Drymodes brunneopygia. Next base: position 226,470 of record VZTZ01003781.1, on the reverse strand, counting down.
TGTAATTCATGCTGTTAGCGTGTCCTGTTTTTGAAAATTGAAAACTCAAGTATGTTCATCAGCCAGTTCACACTTCTCTTCATAGACATCTCTATGGAACAGTGTCATCTTGGTATACTGATCATTCTGGGATGAGACAGAACTCTATGAATTACTGGTTCACTCAGATCACTGGATGACAATGCAGTGTAGTTAGTAGAGATAAAAGTGCCTAGTGGAAGGTGGTCAAATAAACAAGGATGAAAGTGCAATAGAAGAGTTTAAATTTCTTAAAGAATGTTATGCTTTTTTTCTCACTTTTATTTAAGTAAACAGAGATGGTTCATCGAGTATCTATTCCAAAGCCTGTTGATTTTAAACAGCAGAGTTTCCCTCGTGTTCTGTGTCAAAGTACAGACAGCTTTATCCTGGTGGTTATCCTGTATGCCAGCTCTAGGTTCAAATGCTGCACAGCCCAGGTAGCTCTGTCAGGGTTGCACAGAGCTTTCGTGTGGTCTCTGGATGTTCCTCTTGGTCTCTTGCCTCTCCAGCCCAGGTGTCTGACATTCTGCTCAAGAATTCAGAGAATTTGCACAGCCAGTAGTTAAGATGCTTTCTACTGGCTTGTTTGATTGTCCAGATGATTGTTCAACCTTTAATAACTTGTTCAGCCAGGAACTGTCTTTTATGAGGTCTGAAATTCAGCTTTCCTTGGCAGAATTTCACTTAAGTGTTGCAGGAAGAAAAAACATTTTTGGTAGAAGACACAACCACTGAGATTTCTTTACTGAGTGCTGGACAGTGACAAGTGGATGTGCTCAGGCCCAAAATACCTATGTGGAATAGTTTGGAATATCTTTTAAAATTAATCTTTTCATCTTCCCTTTTCCTCCATAACTGCATGCTTTGTCAGGTGACGTTCACCAGTAAATTCCACTAGAGGATGACTTATGTGCTTCATTAAGTTTCTGGATTATATCTTAGACTACACTCAATCTGTGTAGCAGATGCACGTCCTCGGTTTCTGGTCCTCATCAGTTGTTCCAAAGAAAATTTAGTTGTTCAACTCCATGACTTTGGCTCACAGGAGGAAAGGCTGAGAAAGGTGAGATGATCTTGGCTTTCATTGTAAGACAGGTACTTACCTGCACCCAGAAATGAAGTGCTCTGAATTCTGTAAGTTATGAATAGTTGTAGTTATTGTGCAGGGATAAATAGTTTTGCAGCTCTCTTAGGTTCCTGCTGTTTACCTGGGTTGCATAATTCCCTGGGTTTGGTTTCTGTTTTATCAAGCTGAGTAGATGTGCAGAGATCAGCTGAACCTGACAGAAACTGTAGCAGGAGACCAACTTGCTTCCTGCAGGACGTGTGATCTGCAGGTGTGAGGTTACCTGTGGCCTGGCTTGGGAGAGCTGGTTCTTTCCTTGGTGTGAGTTCAGGCCCATTTGGGGACAGAACAGGAGGTTTCAGGGTGTTTAATCCACTGAACACACACACAGGTGATGGCTGTGCCTCAGAGTACCAAATCCCAGCAAATCAATGGATTTGCTCCTCGATGCCACCCATGGTGGCAGCTGTGTGATCCAGGGCCATGAGGTCAGGAGAGGGGTCTGTGTGCAGCAAGGAACTTTGCTGCTCAATTTTTGAAAGCTCTTGGCCTGGTGTGTTTTTCCCATTGCTGAGATAGCTCTAATCTGTTTAGTATCTGGCATTTCTTTGTTTGACATCATCATGGTGCTCCTAAAAGGAGCACGTTTCGCCCCTTGGAAAAATAAGAAATTCTTATTTCTTGGCTGTAATTAAAAACCCCAAACCAAAAAAAAACAATGAAACAAAACTGAAACCAAAATCCCCCAAGAAATCTAAACAACCACCCAAACACAGAAATACAGTGACTCATTTACGTAGAAATAATAATTTTTCTTTCTTTTTGATATTTTTCTCCCTGTGGCGTATGGATGTGCCACACTGAGGTTTGTGGTGGTTTATTTTGTTACTTACATTCCAGATAACTGCAGGCACTGATGTTAAGAGTGAAGTTTGTTTGTCTTTTGTTTACATTCTTCTTATTAAATCTATTGGCTGTTTGTTTTCAGATTGGTTTCACTTATTTACTGTTTTTCCTTAAATGATATTTTGATGCTATTTTTCTCTCTGCTGTAGCTCCTGATGGTTTGGTATTTATTGGAATGCAGGAATCATGGTGAGGATATTGATCTGTGCTGGTCTTTTTTTTTCATTCTTTCACGTGGTCATTTAGATTGAGCCATCTGCTTGCCTAATAGTGAGAATGCTGAAGAAAGACATTTTCTTTTCAGCTCACATGTGAATTGTACTTTCATATAAAGGTTATTCACTTGCAAATAAGAAGATTGAACTATGATTTGCTGACATAATGTATAAAATCATGAAAAATAAATCATGTTCCTCCAAAATATATTCTTTGATGTTGGTTCTTTGTCACTGCTCCACAATGGATTCAAACTGTGGCGTGTGAGGTGCATCTTTTCTGTAATCACTGCTACATGTGGGCAAGAGAAAGGACCATCTTTATTCTAATAATTTTTATTTTAATACAAGAAAAAAACTTTGATAAATGCTGCCCATCCAAGGGTCTGAAATACTTTGCAAGAGGGTTTTGTAGCATTGTGGATTAGGAGAGAGAGTGGGACACATCTCCTGGAAAGAACCCACACAACCTGACTCCTGGGCCCCACCCACTTTAGAGAACTGAAATTTATTTTAAGCAAAATTTATGTAAAATAAATCTTCAACACTTCAAAGTCTGAAACCAATGAAATATTTTGTGTCCACTCCGACTGAATAATTAAGTGGGAAAATAGCAAAGGTAGGAGATGATGTGGTGGATGTGTTTTAGCCTGATCTCCATTTCATTCCTGGTGAACTGAACAGGTTCCTCTGTGCATTGGTCATGGAATTGGCCACAGGCTGTCCCAATGAGGGCTCCAGTAGGTTCTCTAGAGAGGTGCTCAGGCAAGTTTGTTATTTATGAAATAGCAGGGGGGTGGAGGCAGGGCAGAGGTCTCCAGAATATTCCTGACCTCTTTCTCCTCTAGGCTGTAACGTGGTAGTTTCCTGACTTTCTTTGAGAGTCTGGGGATGCAAAGGCTCTGTTGGCATCTGTCTGGAGTAGCCCCCATTACCAAGCTCTAGACTCACAATTGTCCTCTCAGGAGGAAATATTTCTGCTTTCCAGATGAAACCTGTGCAATCTGCCAAATGAGATGTGTGAGTTTGGATTGTCAGGAATGTCAGTAGTGCTGTTGAATGAAATCCTTCAGTAGTTTGCTGAACAATATGAGTAAATCTGGTTCACGTTTATTTTCCACTAAGCTGTGTCTTACCTGTTTGCTGTCCCATTCTTACCTGGCAAAGCTCTGTAATTTCTAGCCCAACATTTGGGAAGATTTCCTGGGATGCAGTGTGGTTGTCTTAAAATTCTTGTTCTTTGTAACATCTTAGCCCTCTTTCATGATGTGTCTCAAACTCTGGATTCCCTTCTGATGTCTCCAGTGGAAAAGGGTGGGGAAGCATGTCTGAGATTCCACTTCTGCCAATCCTTCTGCTTGTAGTTACTTCTACAAGTAATCCCTTTGAAATCAATAGGGAATTTTCCCAGTAGTGAAGTTAAAGAGTCTGAAATGTCTTACACAATAAAGCCTAAGGCTGGGAAACATTACAGAATGTTGTATGACTTCATTATAGAGGGCATCACCACAAAAAAAAAAACAAACCCCATCTTAAGTAACCACTAATGAACTTATGTTCAGAAAGTGGGACAGTAAGTAATTTTGGAAACTATTTGATTTTCTAGTTGTCTTTATTTACAATATCAACAGGGGCATTGTTAAAACATCAGCTTAAATATTTCAACTTTGCAATAGTGCTTGTTTCAAGAACACATGAGAAAAATCAAATATGATCTTTGATAGATTCTATGCAAAGTTTTATGTCCTCACTTACAATCTACTGTGGCCACTTCCCATCCATTGGTTTTACTTCATTGCCTCCCAACCCAATCACCACCAGCTGTGCTGGTGGGTGTGTTGCTCTGATATCTACAAGCATTCTTTTGGATTTTTATAAAATTTAATACATAGAAAAGAAGTATTTTACAAGTGACCTGTTTTAACCAAATACTGAAGTAAATAAGAGCACTTTGAAAAGCAGCTCTTAATCAGGATTTCAGTAAATCACAGTTTAATCAGCAAGGCCAAATTATGTCTGGTAACACATTTGTAAACTTTGGTAGAAACTGCTCCTGTAGATCTGGAGTAACAGTACCTGTGTCACGTATTTTGTTTTCCTTTGATAACAAATTTTTAGAGGCCCCAAATTTTGGTTTGAATTTTTCTATTGAGTATAGGGGAGGCTTTTCATGCTGCTGGAGAGGAAAACATTTGGCCCAGATTATGTATGATGTGAAATCATGAGTGAAAATACAGAAATCTCTTTCCAAATCCTCAAAAGCTGAATAATGATTCAGTAGAAATGCCCACATGCAGTGAATGGAACCTGAAGCTTATGGCTGAGAACCCCTTTTTGATGAAAAAATAGAGGTGAAAATGCTGATTTCTAGGTGGTGAAATAATTTTGTGCAACAACCTGTAGTTTGTGTTTGAGCCGACACATTTTCATGTTACAACTATGAAGCAAACCAGAGAATTCATAAAGTATAAAGGAAAAAAAGTTCTACTCTATTTTTAAATAGTAATTTCTATAATGCCCAGTTGACAGCCCATAGAAATATAATACTATAAAACTGAGGTGGCAGATATGTATGAATGCCACTAAATACAATTTTATAATGAAAATTTTGTCTTATGAAGGTGAAACTTTTAGATCATATTAGAATTCTAAATTTTTTATGCATAGCAATCAAATGACCTCTCCATATTGCCACATAAAGTATAGATTTAAAGTTAAATGATCCAGTCAGTCATTTAGCATTTTCTTAGGCCATCTTTTGCCAGTAACTGCTGTTGTTTACACAGGGTTCTGTTGTTTCTGTGTTTGTATTACTTACATTTTAAGAACTGAAGAAAGAATGACACTTTAAAAAACTGTTTTTAATAGCCTTTGTTTATTTTTAATACGTAGTGTTCCAGGCTCTTGCTCTAATGATTTTTTTCACACTGCATTGATAATTAAATTCATTCATTTTCCTGGCTGCACAATTCTTTTTAAATAAAAAGTTATGGGTAATAATACCTATTATGTTGGAAGTACAGAGGAGAAAAGGGCAGACCCACAGCTTTTAGTTCAGGGAGAGCCGATGGATTTAGCAAGTTACAGGTTTAAATAAAATCAGAAACCTGGAGTCCTTTCTGTGCACTGCAGGATTGGGGATCTCAAAGCATTGTATTGTTTTTCCCATGCAATCGTGTGTGTGCTGTGTTTTCCCCAGTGAAACAGGAGCTCTGGGGATGTGGTGTGTGATCCCTTGCAGGATCTTTATTTATAGTAATTTCAGAAATGGTGCTAAGTGTTGGTCCTCTTGGATGACTGGAGCCTGTTTGTGTGCTGCTACCCCCTCACATCCACATGGTAGCAAAAATCTTCACACCTCTTCCACTCCCCCCTGCCAGAGTGATTTCATGTCAATACATTGGGGACAATATTGTGAACATGTGAAATGCTGGGAACAGAAGATGCATATAATAAAAAAATCACCCCATTCTGATCTTATTTATTGGCTTATAAAGCCTCTGCAATTTTTATCTGTTTAATGAGATTTTAGATTTTGCAATTCTTAATTTATGCAAAAGGAGTTTACTACTTAATTACTAATAGAGAGGACATTCTTAGCCTCATATTTATTTTTTTGTCATGTTTACAGAACTCAGGAAGAAAAAACATTATGTCCATTTGGTCAAACACATACTTTAATTGTATTTTGAAAAAAATCAGTGCAAATGAGTAAAGAAATAAAAAATTTAAAATACCTCATAATCTCATTTTATAAAATTTACTTTGTGAGCTGGAATATCATCAGTTTTCAAAAGCAATTCACAAAAAGTAATTTTGAAATTGTGATAAATAAAATGCTTGAATGGAAAGTGAGAGAAATCTCAATCAATTTGTAGGTGTTGCTTCTCAGCATCTGAACCCAGATTCATGAATTTTTTTGGACTCAGTTGGGTGGAATTTTTTATTCTTGTCTACCCCTGGGTATATGGTCCTTGACAGGCTGAGCATCTCTTCCTCTGAAATAGCTTTTTTATTTTTTTAAGCCCTCCTCTCCTCCTTTCTGTCTGTCTCTTTACCTTTGGCATTGTATTTGCATTCTATTTCTTTCCTTGATCAATTCTCAGTGTAAGTTTGACCCTTAGGGTAAAAGGGCTGGTAGAGCCATTGGAGTAGAGTCTTGGGGAGACCTTTGGTGGAGTTTCAACATTAAAAGCCCCTTTAGAGGATTCCTTACCTGCTTTCTTGCAGGTACATGGAAGGTATGAACGAATGCACTGTCACAAGTCTTCATCCCACTTTCCTCTTCTGTTGGAAGGCTGCTGATATAATTTTCTCCCAGCACTGAGTTCCATGAGATTTAGATGTTGACCATGGATGATGAAAATATGCTTTGGCTGAAGATTGCTACCCAGCCTTATCTAATTTTATTTAATATGATGTCCCAGTTAGAGAGTAAATATTCAAATCTTCTATTACTTCAGGAGTTGAAAATGTTTTGTTCCTGTCATTTTCTTATTTAAATATATCTGCTGCCTGTATTACCTTTAGTAATTCTCAGCAAGCATCTCATAACTTTTCATACATACCTGTAATTAGTGTGGATGGTTCTGCCTTGGGTATCCTCAATTCACAAACTTGTTAAGAACAAATGAGTGACTTACAGGAGATCTGAGCAATAATCACTGATCCCCAAGTTGAACACCACAAGACCTGTACCAGTGTCAAGTGCCAACACTGATGTATTTGAAAAGGCAAAGACTGAGGTGCCATCTGAGACACTTGTCCTGTACTCAGGAACAGGATGTTCTCCCCACTGCCTAAGGTCCATCACAGAGGGAGTCATGAGGGAGCCCAGATGATCTTTTTAACTCATCTGCTTATGTGTGCTGGTATTATGATCTCCTGTCTCAATTATTTCTGCTAGACATGCCTGAGTGTTCTTTCAGAGCTAAAGACAAGGGTGTTACACTGAGCTCCTGCTCGTGTGTTGGTGCAGATAATGAACTCCCAGATGCTGAATCTTTGAGTTTGTCAGAAGTTGTAAGTCAAATCCTGTAGGAGTACTGAGAGCATTCCTCATGGAAGTCTAGAATCAAAGTAGGTTTGAATCAGCATCATCAAGTTGGATGCATGGCTCCTGTTTGGGTTGACTTCTAATGAAAAGCTTATGAATTAAAAAGAATCAGCCTGAAAGGGAAAGGGCAGGTAAGAGGAACGAGGCTCAGGAACACTGAAAGTATCAAACCCAGTAAAATTTAAGCTAACTTTTAATGAATGTGTTGTGAGGGACTTCAGACTATTAGGTAGTGTGATATTGAACAATTCTATTAATAGTGGCAAAACAGGCTTTTCTGAATGACACTTTGTAAATGAGTGAACTGAAGTGAATGTCTGCTTGAAACCCTATGGGGAATGTGACTTGGGGAATTCTAACAGGAAATTTGACCTCTTTATCACAAAAGGCTGACCAGTTTGTAACAATTCCAAGCAGGCTTGAGGTTTGGCAGAAATCTGATTATAAACTGTTTGATTTTGTAACTGCATATTGTCCTTCAAAGGGTGGGAAAGCTGAAAATTGCAGGTAATTTAATTATTGATTTGTTTTTCTAATGGCTGGAATTGGTACATACTGTATAGGGTCATTGTCCTGTGAATTTCCCTAATGACACCATATAAGAAAGGGATTTTGGTGCACAAATTAGGCAACAATTGAGGAAAGGTGAGCATAAGCTTTGCAGTGAGAGGTGCCTGAGGAGGATCCCTGCTCCTTCAATAAACTAAGATCAGTCTAATGTGGAGGGCAAACTTTGTGGCATCTAGACCACGTGTGCATAAATGTGCTTGTTTCAAACTGTAGTTTGCTGCTTTTTAAAGAATTACTAATTCTTTTGAAACAATCTCCAAATACCCACTGACAAATCTTTGGATTCTCAGGAAGATGTGGGGAGCTATGTATGCATTCCTTTCTGCACCGTTTCCAGTAAATAATGTTCATCCAGCCTGTGAAACTTGTTTGGTCTAGAATTGTGACATCTTATTGTGGAATATGCTGAAGTTTTAGGGAGATGGGACTGGACTGTGGCATTCAAAAATGAAATGTCACTCCTTTCTCTACAAAGTGAGAAGCAAGGATCTGCCTCCTGCAGCATGTGCATGGAAGGGGGAGACGTCATATCACAGTACTTGAAGGTCCCTTCTATTGCCTGGAATTTTCCTGACAGAAAGAGCTTGGACTACACTCAGTTTCTTCCCCCTTTACACAGTTAAAGATGTTTTTGGAGTGGGACATTGGCTCCTATTGAGGGGAAAGGCTCAGGGGCCTCTGACCTCCTGCAGGTCCTGCCTGAGCCTGTAGCATCCTGGGCCCTGAGCTTTCCTCAGCCTGCAGGAGATGTCCTGCCTACAGGGGATTTTCACTTAAAAACACTAAGTTCCTTTAACAAAAGGAAGTCTCTTCCAATTTTGCAGGGTCTGTAAAATCTCAAGTACAAGGACCTTATATCACACTGTGCAAATATTCTCAAAAAACCCTCTGTAAGTTTGCTTTGCAGAAATGTATCAAGGCTTAAAGAAAAAGGGAACGTACTGAAGAATCCTTTGTGGATTTAACAACCCTCAGTATATTCTTCGGGCTGAAATGTGATTTTGTTACAATACATGTGTGAAAACCCAATTTTGCTATGCAGTGTTGTGTTTATCCTAATAACTAGTTATTTCACTGGCTTCCTCAACAAAGAGAAATAAAAAACAGGAAGAAATTATCCAGTTGGTGGTAAAATCACAGTGCAGGCATACTTACAAGAGCAGAATTACTACAAGTCTTGTTTCTTTGATGAGGGAGTTTTGTAAATTAGCTCATTTTTGTATTCTTGCAACAGACGCATGCAGAGAACTCTACCCTGCATCCTTCCTGCATTAATAAATAATCATCCTGCATGTTTTTGGCTCTAATCACTTATGCAGACAAAGGCAACTTTAGTGAGAAAAATGTTCCTGTGGAAAGTATTTGCGTAGCTGTGACTGCAGGTGAGAAATCTGTGTTCTGTGCCAAGTGCTGTCTTTTCCTAACATTTCTGGTGCTTGATCTGTGCTCCAGTGAGTTGGTGTTTCAGTGCATCTCTTGCTTCACAGTTTCTCAACTTTTCTTTGTGAGCAATGAATGTCAGTAAAAAGGGCAAAACCATTCCCCAGCAAATTACCCTCCTTAAATCCAGTCTATGGCAGCATTATGTTGCCTTATATCAGAAGTATTTTTGCAAAAGTTATAAGAAATAATATGTTAATTTGCTTTATGTTAGTGTAATGCAGTATTTTCAACAAGAGTGTATCAAATTCCTCACATTTAAAGTATCTGGCTAATAGGCTGTTAAAATGATTATTCCATCAAAATATATGACCAGTTAACAGTTCATGATTAGCATCCCATGGTTGATACTCAAAATTTATGCCCATGTATATTTTTAAATGCTGTGTTATTGCTTAATTCAGCCTTGGAAATACTGCAAGTGTGATTAGTAGAAAGAGAAGTATTTTTTGTCTAAGAAGCAACTGATTGTTGATAATATGAAAAAGTCTTATCCTATTATCTTTATAATTCTAGTGAAGGTGTGCAACTGATAGCTGAATTTCTCATGTGAATATATTTCACTTCTGTGCATATTCCAAAAATACAACTTCAGCTGTTTCAGAATGCTTTAGAAATAAATTCTCTTCCCCCGTTTTGCATGATTTTTATAAAATTAGGTCAAAGGAATTTTCAATTGAAAACAGTACTTTGTCATATTATCTACAACACATGTCTAGCAAATTTATAAATCCAGGGCTCATTTGAGTAAAGTTCCAAATCATAATGAATGGTTTAGATAGCATTATCATCAATTTCCTACAGGTGCAGCTGTGGAAATCAGTGATTTCAATCAAAAGCCTCTGTCAAGTTTCACTGCACTGTCATTTTTTACATTCAGGTTTTGCTGAAATTAAAAAAAAAAAAAAGACAATTCTGTAAATGTCTTTACATTCCTTCTACCTTTGGGTGGTGCTTTTGAGCAGTGCTGTGAGGTTGTTTCTGTTCAAAGAATTTAACAGCACTCATATTTTTACACTTTATACTAACACTGTATTTCTTTCGTGATATTATGGAGTTAAAATTGCACTGTGTGTTTTAACACACATTACAACAACCTCTTAAGGCAAAAAAGTAAATTCATGCAAATGAGTTATGGAAAGTGAAAAGAATTGTGCTGCTTCATTCATTGCAGGGATAGTTATTGGAAACAGGCATTTTCCTTCTGTGGACTCTGTGCTTACTGTGTCTCATGCAAGTGTCCATTGATAAGTTATCTTTTGAATACCAGTCTTTAAAGGGTTTATAAAAGGGCATGAAGAAAGAATACCTGGTCAGTATAGCTTGCTTTAAATAATTCCATTTTTTTCACTTGTGTCTTTGAAATATTGTTGATACAGCTTGTTCCTGTTGCTTTGCTAGCATCTGAAATTTGGAATAAAGGAGAAAATTCATATTACTGAGTTAGTGGTACATTTCCTAGTTTATACTACTTCATGTGCCACTGGCTTTCTAGAGCCTTCCTATATAAAACACTGCAATTAAAATCCAGTAGCATTCAATAGAAATACAATGCTGATTTTTTTAAGCATTCCCAGTGTCCAGAAAAGTGAAGTTACACTGAGCTGACCCCCTGCACCTTGTGCAGCCCAGGGCTTCTCCTGCCTGCAGGCACAGGAGGAAACAACCTACACTTCCCACCAAATCCACTTCCAAATGACAGCTCTGTCTCTGGATGTGGGAAACCACTTGTTGCCAGCTAAACCTTTTTGTAAAGCTGTAGAAACTTTAAATCTTGAGGAGTTCCTGCTCTTTCCCCGTGGGTAGATAGTTTGAGCTCTGCTAAATTTCAGGGATTGTCATTAGGTTGTGGAGATAAATCTTTATTTTGCTAATGCTTTCTGACTTATTTGCTGTTTTGTTTTTCCCTTTCAAGTGCTTGTGTTTTCTTGCTTCATGCAGTGCTCCTGCAACTTTTTGACAGGAATTTAAAAAGTTTTAGGCTGTGAACATTTAAATTGTGTTACAGATGGAAGAGCTGCCAAACTTTTTCTATTTTAGACTTCATTGTAAAGGCTATAAATTGTAAATTAATGATTTTTTTTTTACTTTTTTAAAACTTTTATGTATATAGAATATGATAATTGACAATTTTTATTAATTGGCAATGCTACCTTTCCAGTATTGGAGTAGGGTTCCTTTCTGTGTAAAGTTGAGGGCTACCTGTTTGTGTCTCCCCTTTCCACACCCTCCTGGAGAGAGCAGCTGGAACAGCCAGGCTCCTGTGGTATCACCTCGCCCTTTAAACTGTCTGGGCCACTGTGAAATTCTTCTTAATTAAAGGAAAGCCTGTAAAAGGTAAAAACCATTGAGTTCATATGTGATTAACTTTTAGAATATTCGATTTCTGCTGCGTTTTTCTGCAGTTAGGCAGTGATGGCAGCTTTACTCCAGGCTGCCCTGAGAAGAGCTGTGCACTGGTTAATCCATGTAAGGGTTTGCAGGATGGGGCTCCTTTTTGCATTCCCAATTCTGTAACATCAGGCCTCTTCTGCAACACAACAGTTCTTTGTTTTGTGCCCTTGCTGAATTCTGTTTCGTGTTAAATGGTCTTGCCTATTTGTCTTGTGTCATTCAGTAACAACCCTTTGAAATCTCTCTTAACTGCTTTGCTTTACTTTGTTACCGTGTTCAAGTTTAATCTGAAAATAATGTCTGATTCCTTCATCCTCCCTAATGAGTTATGAGTCTTCTCTGCTTTTTTTTTTTTTATGGCCAAAATATAAAGCATCTGTGTGCTGTAATTCTCTTAATACTTAAATAAATGATGTTTAAGAATATTAAGAAGTACTTGGAAGAAAAATCTAGTGTCCATAAATCAATTAAACTAATGCATACAAAATAATCAACAGTATATAGGGCCTGACATTTCAAACATTTCTCTTTTTTTTCTGAAACATGTTGATAATTCAGTATATCTCCCTTTTTTCCTGTGCTGCATAGAGATTTGTGTGCTGAACTGATGCTGTCTCAGTTAGTAGGTGAGGAAGAGCATTTATATCTTAAACCATTTTAAAGAAAAGGCATTAATGTAATGTTTGCAAAATAGTAACCCAAAAGAAAGAATTTCTCAAACTAAGCATTCAAATCTGTTTATTTAATAGGGTCTTTTTTGGGGAGGGGGAGGGGAATCTCCGCTCCCTCTTTAGGAGTGTAGCAGCACCCAGGTATGCTGGGATATCAGCAAAAGTGTTGACCACGCAGAATGTGAGGAGACAAATGTCTTCTCATTGTGTGAAGCATGAAGGCCATGATAGATGATTTCAAACAACAAAGCGCAGCCACTGAGACAAAATTAGTGTTGTTTTAATTACCAGTGTCTGTAATGTTATCTATCCATAACTGTCTTGAAATAGACTGTCAACAGAAAGAACAGAAAGAGATTGACTTAATACTTACATGTAGTATTTCTTATATTTCTGAAGTTGCAACTGTGTGCCTCTATATAAAGCATTTAAAGCTTTCTTTGAAACATTTGCTTATAGCTTAAAAAAAAAAAGTTCTGTACTTTAGGAGAAGTGTAATATTATCTTTCTAAGCAAAGAAGTAGGCAGTTTCTATTAAATGCTCTTTGGAAATCAGGGTCAGGGGTAGAAAATGGAACTTGGCCTGACATTTTTCAAGCAAAGTTTACACTCAGTGAGCTGTGTTTTTTGTCAGTCACAAATAGCATTATGACACTAATAGTAAAGAAGATTCTTTATTCCTGAAATATCCTCGAGCTGAGGTGGGGTGTTCTTCATATATTAGTAAGTGTATATATTGTGAAGATGAAGCATTTCTTACTTTCTGAGCTTGCAGGAGATGAAAGATAGGCCAGCTTTTGAAAATGGTCTACATGGCACATGCTACAAATGAGCAGGGAAAGCAATCGAGCTAATAGATTACAGTAATTATCCAATCTTTGGCTAGTTTGTATTGGCAAACTATAAATACAGTACACATTAGAACAAGGTGCTTACAGAATGTACATGAAAGGTCAATGTAATTTGCAAGTCGCTAGTCATTAGAATATGCTAAAAACCATTGCTTCAGGGCTCAGATTTTAATGATGAATACATTGATTATTAAGTAGCAGAGGAAAAATGTAGCAGAGCTACTGTGGTGTAATGATAGGTCGCTTTATTTTGGGAAGGAAATCAACTAAGCTTCAGGACGCATGCATTGAGAAATATAATTGCAGCGAGGAAAATTCCTCAGAGGAGCTTGGCACATATTAAAAGCAAAAACTTGAGACATGTTTGTGATAAGATTACTAATAAATCTCTGGTAAGTCTTAGACTCCTGACAATAACACAGCAACAGAGCACTTCATCTTCTCCATGCTTTAGAATTTAAGATCGGTCACAAACAATCTAAATTACGACTGATACTAGGCAGATGCAGTGCTGCGCTGTGCTGCTCGTCATAAATCTCCTGTTCCTTATATGCAAATTAAACTCCATTTTAAAAGATAATTTTTCACATGGTGATCTCCTTTATTTGTGAAATACCAGTGGTTCTTAATGTTAGGAGAGCCATCTCAGGAGTAGTGTAACCATTGCTTAGGGAGAAGAGAAAAAGGAGGGAAGTTTGTTTGGAATAGTTTGGACATCAGTTCATGGGATGTTTCAAATAACTTATTAAGTTAGACACAGCACTAACACTGTTTGCAGTTTAGCTGTGGCCTTGTTTTCTTCAGCAGCTGCCTGAGTAACTTATCTTTGACTTTAAAATTCTGTCTTGTTTATATCAAATCTTCAAGGTTCTTTAACTCTTACAACAGTAGAACAGATCATAACCAAGCTGTGTAGGCAAAAATGTTAATATTCATCAGCAAACAATAACCCCCTTCAGCTCTTCATTTAAACCAGCAAGTTTATCTCCCTTCAATGTTTTGAAAATAGTTGTGTGTGTATTGCTGGTTTTCTCTCTGCCTCATGCAGACACAGAGTTATGGGATGGGATATAGAAAATGTAGATTTAGTTAATTGTTATACAGGTGTTATCAAAACAGGCCATGTCTTACAGGAGTGAGATCTGAAATGCAAGAAATTTTGCATGTGGGGCAAAAGATGTCAAAAACTTTATGAATTTCCTTAAAAAATTGTTAATAATCTGCTTTCATGAAAAGATTTTAAACGCTGCTGTGAATCATAACTTGTGTACTGTAAAGGGAAAGAAATGTGTAATAGCAAAGTACAGTGCATATCAAAACTGTTCTTTCACTTGGCATGTTTGATAAGTCTTTAAAACAACTCATGCTAAATTGAATCAAGCTATATGTTGTACATTTTGAGACACGAGGAGAGAATGGATAGGATTGAGGAGCACTTAGCAGAACATTAATCAGACAGGCCCCATTCTCCTTGGTATAACTAATTCTTGCTCCTTTGACACCACTGGTCTGCAGCACTTAAAATTCTGATCTGGCTAAGGTGGGTTGGTCTGTGGGTAATAGTTGATGTTGGTGTCAACATACTGAGTATTTTGTATTTCTTGGGAATTGGAATAAGTCCTGTCTCTTAGTCATGTTTTTAGAACTTGACATGTGATAGCTGCAGGTTAGGAAACTTTTTAGAGAGTAAAACAAGTGAAAGTATCTGTTGAAAAATAAACAAACAAACCCCTACTATTGAAATGAATTAGAATTATTTTTAAGTAACCAGTGTTAGGTCAGTAACCCAGTAAAAGTCTTTATGTTTTCAGACTGTCATATATCCATAGATGTTTCTCACAGTGTGATGTCCTTGATCACACTTCCAGTTTTTTCTTTTGAAACTTGTTGGCAAATCCCTACTTCTGAAACAGCAAACTGTGCTGTAAAAAGATTAGATTATGCATACTTAAGAGTGTTTTTGGAAGCAAATACAGGCTATTGGTCTCCCTGAGTGATTTTGTTGTTGACTGTCTGGCTGAGGTGGGTATGTGATTACAGTCACAGTAAATTTCACATTCAAAAGCAAATGAGCACTGGTTTTAGTTCCCTTGTTCCTTATTTGCCCTATTGAAACAGATACTCCTGTACCTAGTGCTGTGTAGTACAATGATGTGAATTCATCAAAACATGCATTAAGGGGCAACACTGCACAAGGGTAAGGATATAAATATATTTTACAATTCTTAGCTTCCTATCATAAGAATAGTTCAAGAGTGAATGTAAATTTACAGTAGGTGCTTATCAAATGTGAAAATGCTTGCAAATCAGGAACAAACTTTGGGACTATAAACATATTTCAATGATAGTTCATGCAAAGAATATGTTTGATGGTAAGAAATAATGTTCTCTTTTAGTTTCTACATGAAGCAGGTTGACACATTATTGTGTATGGAGAATTATAACACCTGTGAGTCAGAACACTGCACACATGCTTTAATCCTTTAATCAGAATGCTTATTATTAGGGAACATGTAATGACATAAAATATTATTATTTATTTATAAAGCAAGAAAAGAGCATTATCAAGAATAAAGGGATAATAAAGAGAAAGTGCCATTAAATCAGTTGATTTTACTTCTGTCTTCCAAGCAGCAGTGACATACAAGCTATGATTCTTCTATGTTTTTTAAAATATTTAATAGAAATATTGAAAGATGCTAATTTCTTGCATAAAAAAAGTTATCTGACTTCTGAAACTAAGTTTTGAATACCACTGTGACCAAGTGGTTTTAAAAATACTCGATGAAAATATTGAAATATGCTAATATCTTGCATAAAAGAAAGTTATTTGACCTCTGAAAGTAAGTTCTGAATACCACTGTGACTTGTACATGTGCCCCATGTACATGTGGGTTGGAATATTTTATTCCACTAAAGTAAAACCCTATAAAATCTTTTGGGTTTGACTGTAAGATGCACTTGTACAGACAGTAATTGGCCTGTTACAGAGATATTAATTAACATGTTAGAAATGTTTTCTTTATTAATGAGAAATTCACACATACTATTTAAATTAATTTGTATAGTTTAAAATTAATTTATTGTGGCCTTTGATGACCTCGAATCTACTAAGACAAAGCTGGAGTATTGTACTAACTGTTAAACCATTCATTAAACATTTTATGCAAATAGTGTTTGTTTATAAACAAATTAACTGCAAGGATTTTCAAAACAGGTGCTGTGTTGTGAATGCGTACTAAATGATGTGGTACTGAAAGAATTAATTAGACCTTCAGATGTAATTAGTTGCAATAATTTGCGTGATTAGCGGCTTGGTTAAGAAGTAAGACACACACATTGTAATGCATGGAAGAGTCACTGCAGTAGCTTTGTCTTTCATACGGTGAAGATGAGATTTCCTCATGTTTAGGAAATTTTTCAAAAAATTGCTGACATAGCTGGAGTTAATTGCCAAGTATCCTGTAGGGGGTAACGTGGTTTTTTTTTTCCCTTGGCTTGTTGCAATGCATATGCATTGGAAGCAATACCATTTGTTTGTACCTCAATGAATTTTTAAAACAGAAGGCTGTTAACCCTAGATCTTCAAGTCTCCAGAGGAAGAACTGATGCTTAACATGTTCGGGGTTAAAAGATAGGCTGTGTAAGCCATATGAAACAGGTCCAGTGTTTCAGGATCAGTTCTAAATATTCATGTAATTTTTTCCCCCCTTGCAACCAGAGTTCTGATTTTTCTTCTTGTGTATCCAACAGTGCAGCCAGCCATTGGAGGTACATGGAGAACACCTTGGAAACTGGCATTAGTCAAAACCAATTAAAAAGAAAGTCATGATTACTGATACTTAATTTATGATGATCCCGTTCCTAGTTATAATAAATGTACAGTACCTGTGTGACTTGCAAGAAAGCTTTTTCCTCTTGATAATGCCTTGATGCCCAGTGACAATGTTAGAGAGGGAGCTTGAAATGGATTAATGTGGGGGCTGGATTGACAGTAAACCACAATAGAGCCACTTTAGTGGTCACTGGTGGAACTTGCTGCTGCTTTGCTATTTGAAAAGAAAAGGATTTTGGGGCTTGAGGCATCATGAATGCAAAAATATTAAAGTAATGCACACTTTGACAAAATTTATTCTCTGGCAATACCCTCTTAATAGTTAGAAACACACTTGGGGAGCCTGCATGTGTATTTTGGAAGAACAGGTATGTTCTCTGTGAATCACATTGTCAGAAAAAGCAAAGGTTTCTAGAAAGAAGATTACAGAAGAAAAAGAAACAAAGGAAGTTTATTGAATCAGTTATAAAGTAAACAAGTGACATTAGCAGTATACAAAATATGAGGCTTCTCAGAATAACAGACTTGCCTGTGGTGAGTGCTAGAAATATTCCATAGAGGTGATGCTGAATGATCCAAGGAATTTGAATTTAAGCTTTTTTTACTATGGAATTTTGTTTGATCAGTTAAGCTCTGGCAGTTTGTGAGGTGAGATGTGGGGGAACTTTGTTTCATCTCAGATGGAAGTGGTCGCATTACACCTTGTTTGTTTTATGAATTAATGTAACTTTCCTGAGGTGTGAGGTAGGAGAGACCTTGTTTAGAAGCTGAGCCTTGCTGCAGTTACCAAATTGTTTATGTTCTTTTAAGTTCTTGCCATATGATTTCCAGGAGTTTTTATGTAGCTGCAAATCTGACATAAGCAGCAAGAGGCAGCAGGAGATCTCTGGTTAAATGATGACCACAATGATACTGTATTTGGATTAGTCACTGCAAAGTATTAGTGGCCACATATCTAAAAGAAAGTAAAACCTGAGCTTTTTATTGCAAACTCAGTGTGGAACACAGTTTATCTTAGCATAGAGGCAGAACATAAGTGCAGTACTTCTTGCTACTTCTTTTCTCCAACAAAATAGCTATTTACACTTTTAATTTACACTCTCAACTTTTTTTTTATTTCCTTTTAGAAGCGTGGAAGGGAAATTGAATAAAATAAATATTAAAAATGACAAAAGAAGAACAAAAAGCATCATTAACTGCTGCACAGCTGCTGTGTGTCTGCTGTCACGGGGATTACCCTTAATTACTATGGATGAAGTTTGCTATCATTGGTTCTTTGGATGCCTCACAATTGGTTTGTTTTTAAAGGAGTTCTTTCTATGTATGTTTTAATAGAATATGCAGCTGTTAAAGTTGCAAGGAAAGAAAACGCTGTCTTAGACTTGAAGAGCCTGAAAATCATTTGACAGAGCTAACATAGGGATCCACTTGAATGAATTTATTTTTTTGCTTTCTTTAGTCTGTTCAATGCAGTTCTTTTAAGTGTGATGTTTGCAAAGTAGTCTTTAAAATGGGCTCTTCTCTATTGTGTTTGAATTTGAACAAAATTAACATTTGTATGTCATCAGTAGCTGCAATGCATAGCTCAAGGCAATGAAGGAGAAAGTCAAAGATATGGGAAATTTGATTAAAATGAATGAGCAGTAGAAGGTCTTAAGGGTGGACATAGCTTACTAGTTGATTTATTTGTATTGTTTCTTGAGGCAAAAGAAGTTAATTCCACGGGATGTTGAGAAAATAGCTTTTAAGTATGAAAATAAAAAGGTGTTAAAGGCACTAAAACTGGGTTTTAGACAACATAATCTGGAGACTTCCCTACTTATGTATCTAAGTCCTACTTTGTAAAGGGGGCACAATGCTGAGCAGGTGAATGTTTTCTGAGAGAACCTTACTCTGAAGAATTTTCCCTGTACCTGTTACAATTTGGGGTCAGATGGATGTTTATAATGTTTTGCTTCATTTCACTCATTAGGACAGGGATTTCTTGGTGGATAATTTAAGAGTTTGCAAGCCTCCCCTGGCCTTGCATTTTGAGGCCTTGCTTTCCCTTTGGTCTCAGTATTCTGAACAGTCCCCATAGCAACTTTTGAGTCTCCTTGGTGGATTGACATTAGGTGCCTTTTCCATGTTTTGGGATCTTTCTTGTCAGCATTTTCTTTCCTTGGTATATCAGAGCTGGAAATCTGAAATGCTTTGCCTTTTAGTTTCTTGCTGGGGTGTTTAATGCAGCAGAGTAGTTTTTGCAAGAGAGTTTTACATGCAAAATCATGTAAAGTGAAAATCTGAGGCAGAGGATCCATATTGCTGGTACAAGTGAAAATCCAGTCCATAGCTTAGTCAAATAAAAGATTCCCAAGTAATTTCCCTGCCATAATCATCTTTGAATAATAAAAAAATATGGTTAACTGGTTTGTATCACCTTGATTAAATTTTTTTCTAAAGGAACAGAATAAGGAAACAATTGGAAACATTTGAATGTATATCCATAGATATTTGTTTCTGATATGGATATTACTTTTTCTTAGTGCCTTGTTGCAGTCTAAAAATAAAGGACAGAGAGAATGCAGGTGATTAATGGACCTGGAAAATGTTTTTATAGATTCAGCTCTCCCAAACCCCCTCCCCAACCCCACGAAATAAGCAGC
Source organism: Drymodes brunneopygia (assembly GCA_013400955.1). Classification (NCBI taxonomy): domain Eukaryota; kingdom Metazoa; phylum Chordata; class Aves; order Passeriformes; family Petroicidae; genus Drymodes; species Drymodes brunneopygia. The sequence continues at coordinate 206,800 of VZTZ01003781.1, read as the reverse complement.
CCTAAGAATCCTAATGGATGTGGTTTTTTGCCAGAGTTAAACAGGGAAATTTGAGAATTCTACTGTTTGTGGAGAAGCCAAAGTTATAACACTGCCCAGACAAGTCCTTCCAATTTCCATTTAATATTTAATGCCAAATAAAGATAGCTTAAAATGAAGAAAAATTAATGCTAAACAATTATTTTTAAAATATCCCCTCAAAATCTCACGTGATGTCTAATGCCAAAATATGCAAATGAGCTATTGAAGCTCTTACAGGAAGGATGATGAGTGTAGGATTTTACACTTCAAAGACAAGTTCAGCCTTGGAATTGGGAAATGACTCCCTTATGTTGGTCTTAGGTTTTTTGTATTTTTGTAGTGTAAAGAGCTTCTTCCACTGAAGGCTCCTCCCCTGCCATGGTGAATATTGGACCATTCCCTGCTCAGCCCCACTGAGTCTGTGAAAGGCAAGGAGCTGTTATTCCAAGGAAATGTCTGTTATATCCATTTGTAAAGGGAGGGAGCTGAGACAGAAAGCTGAACTGGCTGGAGTAATTTCTTGCCTTGAGACTGAGAAGGTTGCACCACTGTCCTACATGGAACAGGTGGAACTTTTGTGTAGTACAAACTGCTTTACAGCCAGATGCTGCTTCAGAATGGGACAATTTCATAATCTGAAATATATGTGATTCTGTGTGGATGTTTCTTCTGGAATTTTTCTTTTGTTTTCATTTCTGGAGATCTAGGAGGACCCCACATGCCCAAATTCTCATATTATAAGCTGTCTAGATATTTTTTCATTTATCTTTTTCTGATTCTGTCATGAAACCTGGAATTCAGGTTTCAGAAACTTGCTAAGTCTGGATTTCTTTTTCCACTGATTGCCAAAGTAGACAATTAATGTGTGTAACAGCTCTCCATTACCAAGGAATTAAATTTCTGAAACTCAAGGTGCTCTTCCTTCAATTCAGCTCTTTGAAAATCCATAAATGCTTTCCAGATACACTTTTGTTTGGCTGAACTCCATTAGAGGTGATCCCTCTAAGAGCAGCCCTCACAACCTGGACTTCTTTTTGTGTCCCCAAATTGTTGCCATAAAAAGAGAAAATGACCTAAAACATGTGTCTTCAACAGGAAAACAGTATCTCCAGTGTGGTCTATATTCTGCATTTGTTCATTTTTTGTGATTTCAGAAATACCAGTAACACACACACAGAGGGGACATCAATTATTTCACTGGCAGACATGACTGTACAACTATCAGACCAATGGGGCATTTACCTCTCCTATTTGGATATTAATGTATGGAAACTGATGGCTTTTGTGTGTTAGGCACTTTGTAAGGGGAGTGAGATGATTCACAATTTAATTTTATCAGTTACAGTCCTCAAATTTGTAATTCTGGTTACAGCTAATTTATTTTGGAGTGAAATTTTCCATGTAAAATACTTAGCCCTGAGAAGAAACTACTACTGTACAAATCACTTTGTGATACTGCTGTTCTTCACATGCCTGTGCATGTGACAATTGTTGAAATCCCTGTCTTGTTCCTATGAATTGTAATTTTATTGTGCATTTGTTGCTTTATTGGAATTTTCCATAAGCGTAGGATTTTATGCTCAGAAACCATCTGTAAACAATCCTGTAATTTTTAAACATGCAAGGAAAGCTGCAGTCATATTTTTTCCAGTGCTCTCCTATAAGTCTGACTCTGCATGGAGAGCCTCAGTCTGTCCTTTCCTTTTCCAAATGCCCTGGACTGCTGAAAGCAGCAACTTCACCAACAGTAAATCTCAGACAGCTATTGGGCAGCAGACCACCAGCAGGACACTGATATTTTAAATTTTATTCTGCTTTTAGTGAGATTCAGAATTGAAAATCTTCAAACGTAGTGGCTGCTCATTGTGTATTGTCCCTGTTTTCTGTACAGCTGAAGTATCAAGAAGTTTTAGGGAAACATGGCTGGGCAAACCAAGGTGTGATCACCAGGCTGAACGAGCTTCTTGTGTGTAGGAGGGGCAGCTTTCAGTTGCTTTAAATAAGGTTAAGTTCTAGATAGATTCTGTGAAATTAGAGTCTTGACATCCCCATGAAGGCAAAGCAACCTGGGCAGGGAAGCCAAGCAGAAGATCACTCTGTGCATTTGTCCATTTCATCTTTTCCTCAAATACCTGCAACAAATTGAGACGCTGCAGCTTTTTGGAGCAGCTGAACTTTTGTAGCCACTGAAGAGTTCATTTCACACAAGGAACACTTCTGTTTTTCAGTTTAGAAATATGGAAGATGGGAAGAACTGAGATCAGCTCATCTTGTTAAGATGGGTGATCTCCCAGCTAACCAGGAATGATGGAAGAATTGAGGTATTGTCAAATTTTAGCTAAGAATAGTGCTAGATACTTATGAATAGAGCAGTACAATTGACTTCCAATTCTTGACTGAATAAAGACCTAGAAAAATATTTTGAGTGTTCTGCAACTATTTTAAACGACAAATGTGAAATTTCTTAGTCTACTTTCATGCTTTGGCTTAAACATACTAAATAGAAGCAATTTCATAATTTCAGTTGAAATTAAGCTGCATTTCTTTTTTGATCAAAAAGCAACCCTCTTCACCCCTAGGCAAATTAAAACCATTTGTAAAGTACCTGTCCATCATTCCTAATGCTTTCCATCAAATGTGACAAAGAATGTGGCTTGTAAATATTAAGTGGAGATGTCATTTTTAGTGACTGAACTGAACTCGGGGTTGCCTGTGAGCTGCTGGTTCATGTTTCATGTGCTTTGTGACTCTGCAGAAGTTTTCCAGAGTTCAGAAGCTTTGTGTTTTAAATTCATCTGTGACAAATAAGAACATCTAAGTGCAAACCCGTCAGTAGTAAACCATAAACCTAATATGAATCAGTGGATAAAATGACTCTCAAATAAAGGAATAAAAGAGAGTGGAGGATCATACTCTTCAGGGCAAATTTGGGAGGCAAAATAGAAGCACTCTAATTGGAATTCAGCCAATCTACAGTTGAATAGTGTTTATTGGGAAAAATACATTGTCAACATCTGAATATTTATGATAGCAATACTAATGATTAAAAGAACCATGGAAATATTTAATGAGCCCAAGTCAGTGCAACCCTAGTTTGTCTCACTGCAAGTTTGGCACTGTCACTGCATGAACAGCATTGTTTGTTAACAGTCTGAGATATGGCTTCAATGCAAACAAGGTGAAAACAATCTCTGGGTGTTGAGAAATAATGTTACTGCAACATGAAGATGTTTGACATATCCTCCATGCAAAGAGGTCCTGACCAGTTCTGACAGAGTAAGGAAGCCAAGACTGATCTATTACAGAGTTTTTTCTTAATTGGCACGGATGTTTCTGATGTAAATTTGGAGCTAATTTCTACAAGGAAGATTATTTGGAAAAACTGTTGCTAGACAGAATAATTGCAGGCTTTTCCTACATGTGCCAAAATCAGAATTCCATTTCATTTTTATTTTAAAATTTCTGTATTGTAATAAATGAAATTTTATATTTTGAAAAAGGAACGTAGATTCAGGTTTGGCATGGTTAGTCCCATTGACTTTGGTGAGATTACAGAAGATTTCCATGGAGGGAATTGTGCCTGATATATTCATCACATCCTATTTCTCTGTTCAGGTTCTTTACAGTGAAGCCATTCTCAAAGTATTGGTTACCTTTGTTCTAATTGTATTGTGCTTAAAATTAAAGTGCGTGTTCCCCTGACAGACATTTTACACGCAAATAGTTTTGTATTGCTGTAAATACTTTGTATCTTAGATATGCAGTGTTTGCTATCTAAGTGGAGATCATAATTTTTGTAAGCTGAATTTGCTCCAGATGATAGAGAAATTATAGGCTACGATATGTGATCAAACAGCAATATGGAAATCTTAAACAGAATGCGCCCTAAGGACAAAGGCTGGTTAAGACTATGGGGGATAGAATAAATGGGAGCTTTAGTAAAGCTATCTCTGATTCCAACAGATAAATTATGCTCTGCCTTTTTTGTATCTCTTTGGGACTGTACTACATAAATTATGACCAAGTATAATTTAGGCTTTCAGCCTATATTTCTGAACATCCATCTTGTACATTTTAAGTACAAAATTACCATTTTGCAGAAATATGAAATTGAGACAAATTTTTTTCATCTGTGCATTTAACTTCTGCATACTTGATAGCAGCCAAAGGCTTGGAGAGGACCTCATTACTATCCAGAGGACGATGTTGGCCAGATGATTGCATAACTGTGTTAAGATCCACATAAGCATCGTTTGGGGGACAGAAAAGTGTAGAATTGGATGTTATTTCAGAATAGATCTCTACTGCAGCTTTAAGTAATAAATAACATGCTTTTCTGAATAAAAAGTAATCCTCTGTAAATCCAAATTCTTTACTTGTTATCAGTTACATTTAAAAAGCTATATGTAGGATTTCCTTTTGAAGTGCAGTTGCAGTTTTGTGACCTGAGCTTTGGCACACCTGGAGACCAGGGAGTGCAGACCCTCAGGGCACTTGTGAGGTCACAGTTTGCATGGGAAGGTCAGGGTGTGTGTGTGAATAAAGCAATCGATCCTCAGAGCCCTATTTTCTGTCACTCATCCCAGCACTACATTCTGTAGCTTGAATTTCTGTATAAAATCAGCTGGGAACTGTAGAGTGCATTTCTCCCATTGTAGTATGCAATGTTGTAACAGTAACTGGAATTCTGAAACTAGGAATACCTACATGGTGCATCCTGGTGAGGGTGTGTAGCTGTTTTGCACAGGGATAGAATATAGAAAAACAAAGAAACTCCTCTTTTGAGGAAGGTCAACTTTCAAGAAATGTAGATTTTTGGCAATGAAGCAGAATTTAAAACTGACCCAAGTTAACTTTAAACAACATGCTAATAGCTTTCAATGATTTTTTTTTTTTAATTCAGAGAAATAGAGAACAGTCCCTTTAGAAAGATGGAACTCTTTCTGTATTTAGTATGAGAAATATCCATCACTTTTCCTCATGCACACAAGGGCCACACTTGTATTTGCAGAGGTTTGAAACCATAAGACTTGGTAGGTGTGTGTAGCAAGGTGAGTTTTTTTGGCTGGGTTTTGCATCTATTTGATGATTCCAGCTTTGGGAATTCAACAGTAGCTTCCATGAGGTGGGAATAATAAATAGAGAAAATGTCTATTGTAGAAGTCAAACGAATAATAGTGTAGCAGAATAAAATTCCCCCCTAAAACACAATAGGTCACTTTTCTCTCTGTTACAGATTTCCTATCCATTAACTTGCTGCTGCTCAAACGCCCAGTGTTGGGCCATTGCAATGTTTACCTTTTTCTGTAATTGATATTCCATTTAAATCCACTGCCATTCACTGGACTGCTGCCTTTCCCTGCTTTCTTCAGTGAGTAGAGGCAAAACTGAAACTCAAGCAGTAATGCTAATTGCTAATAAAGATTTTAATGGCAATCACTTTAACTGATGGTAGAGATTAGTCTACTATCACAGACACTATCAGAGGCAGCACCAATAGCTTGTCACCTTACCTTCTGTAAGGAAAAAAAGGTGATTCTGTTATCTATGTGAAATGGTGGAATATTTAAGTTTGAAATGTGTGAGAATGTTGTAGATTCAATCATAATTTTCACCTTTTTTTTTTTTTTACCAGAAAAAGTAAATTGAGTAGAGGAATAACAGAAAGTAAGATTTCAATACCGCTGTCCTCCATTGTTTAACCTTTTTCAATACCTTCTAAAGTAAAAATGGAACAAAAAATGAGGTTGTTTCCCTGGTTCCTTCATTGAAATTTTAAAAAATACAGTCTTTATTCTTTTTTTTTTTTCACTGAAAAGTGAATGAAATTGGAAAAGGAAATTTTTTCACTCTAGGACCACCGTCACCTTGTTGCTGCATGATTTTATTTTCTGGGACAGGACTAAACATTTGTCTTTGAACTGTGCATTGCATCTTCAATAGTTACATTTAATTTGGTTACTCTGTCTCCTAAAGTTCTCTTGGTCAAAGACCCAATTGCTTAAGGATATTACTGTTGACATTACACTATAATCTTAGTTTTTCAGGAGGTAATCTCATCTCTTCCTTCACTAGTCAAGATTCTTCCCAAAATAATGTAACATCTACAGACCCTATCATTGATTTTTGCAAATTATGACTGGGAAGATGAACTTGTATCAGAGGTCAGACTGTTCCAATGTGTGGTAGGAGAGGATGAAATGAACTCTGTTAAATGTTACAAGCTCCTTTTGTCATTAATTATACTGTGTATTTTAATTTTTGGGTCGTGGGCTTTTAGAGCCAACATCTGAATGCAAAAGGAGGCTTGAGTAAGCTACAATAGGGTTAAATTCTGTTTGAGTTGTTACTGAATGATTTCATGTCCAGAGAGCCTTCAAATCAGGATGTGCAACATTTATCTGCCTAAAATTAAAAGGAAATGAAAGAGATTTATTAGGGCTTGTTTCTTGAAGATGGTTCTCCCTTTTTGGATTGGTTGAATGATTGAGGATAAAAGGCTTTCATAACGATGTTGCAGTGTACAAATGAGCTCTAACCAGAAGTGCTGTCCTAAATGCTGCTGACTTAAGGATAAAAGTACTAAGAAGAGAGGATGGACACTCTGCAATTAAAGTTGGAACCAAAATCCTCTTCTAAAATTCAAATTTAACTGGTATAGTTAAGGCTGAGGTGACCATGTGAAATACAATGTGTTTGGACTGAAGTTTAAGGAAAGAAATTTTAAAAATGGTCCAATGGATTTTGAGGTACCAACAGGCTGATCATTAGTAAAACTGATGGTGTGGGCAGGGGTGCTGCAGTTTTTGGACTGAAGGCATCCAGAAAGGACAGAGATGTTTTTAGAGAATGTGAGGGGTAAAAAATCAAACAGTGTAAGTGAAGCTAGGGAGAAGTAAGTGCATATTTACCTTGAAAACCTTGTTTTCTTTAGATGGTTTAGGCATTCTGATGGGTTATAAATCCTTTCTAAAGATGTGAAGGAGAAATTCAGCATTCAAAAAATCAGTAATACAAAAGTATATTGGGAAAGTGAACATCATAAATTTTACTCTCCTCACATAAATATGGATTTTTTTGCAAGTAACAAGAAATGTATGTGCTTCATAATATCAAAATTCCAACCAAAAAAGAACTTCAATTTTGTCATTGACAGTGGTTCTTTAAGGGCTTCTTGATAAGAAAGACACACTGTAAGATATATTGATATCAGTTTCCTAGGCAAGAGCTCAAATTGTCATGTAACTTTATCATAATGATCACATAATGATAGTAGAGATAGTTCAGTAATTTCTTGTGAACCATAGATAAATGTTATAATTTCTGTTTCCTGAGATAGAACCCATTTTCCCAAATTCTACTTTTTGTAGCCAAATCAGCTGTTTAACTGTAATCTGAAATCTTCAAACACAAAAATGAAGGTACCAAAAGTGATGAAAAATTGAAATAATTTGTCTGTGTACCGTATGCCTTTCACTTTTTGACAAAAACATCCCCCATTAGTGTTGGTGCCCCAGTCCTTGTGCTCTGCTTGGGTGTGGTCAGGGTTGGAAGAGGAGCTGCTGTGGGATCCTGATGCAGATCAGATTTGGGGCAGGCACTGTTCTCAGCAGCACATGCTCTTGCTGGTGCATGACCCATAAAGGGCTGCTGCATGTGGTGTGTGAATTGGGAAATCCAGGTGCCAGCTAATTTCAGGAACTGGGAAGGACAAATTGTGGGTTAAGGTTCTGTCTCAATTGCTGTGCAACAGACGTGTGGATTTAGGGCCAGTGTATGGTGCTGTTTGCCAAAAATCCCTTTACTGAACTGGCTTTACTGAACTTCAAAATATTTTTTTTTCTAGTAGTGTTATACTATATTATGGTTAACATTGTGAATATATTCTGAGATACATATACAGGGAGATATTAAAGCAATCTTTTTTTTTCCCTTTTGAATTTTCAGTAAACTCCTCATGAATGGGAGGGTTATTTGCATTAATTAGCATTGTTCTAGGTTCTATGGTAAGTATTTACATGTGGCTTTTTTTGTGAAGTTTTTTTTGGTATTCACAATTCAGTAATTAATTTGTGTGATTTGTCACTCTTCCCAGTTTGCTTTCTGACTGAAGGCTTCTAGCATTTATTAATATGTGTACCCCTGAATGTCTTCCTGAGGGTTGGCCCTTTCTCAGTGTAGGCATTATAAGGAAGATGTATATGAAAAAAAAAATAAGTCTAAGGAATAGTATGAATTTTTGAAACATTCAGTTCTAATTTTCTTTCAAAACACTCTAATTTTCTCCTAGTGACTAATTTAAATATATGATTATGATTCTAGCAGTTACCTCCAAGGAAGTGCAGATACAAAGATTCAGAGTCAAGGCATGAAAAAGAACAGTTAAGTTGTATCCTGAATGCCTATGTGACCTTTACTTGATGGTTCAAATGGTGACATCTTTATGGCTGAACACGGTTTTTAAAAATTAGAATTATAAACTTAAACTGTAATAATATTTAAGTTCTTAGATTACGTTAAGAAGGTAAACTGGGCTTATTATTTCTTGATTTTTATTCATAAAAAAGTATAATGTCAGTCTGTTAATACAGGTCATGGTACCTCTGATAATTTCTCTGTAGCTGGGCCAGATCTATAGATGCAGTCTACCCCTCTGAGTTTGTATTTGGGGATGAAACTCCTGTATAACAGAGCTGTTTTGTTTCAAAAGCTACTAATCAAAAGGATTTTATTTTTGAAAATATCAACAGTCCTGCAGCACAATTCTCAAGTCTTTTTTTGTCTTTGCAATACTGTCTTCTGTGATGTCTTTTCCTCCCATTGTTTAATTATTATTGTTCCTGTCATATGGATGTCACTTAATGATCTGTGCTGTGTGATATGCCATGACAATAACACACTCTGTGTTCAGCTGGGTTTTCCTGTGGGATTTACAGTGTGTTTGGCAAAAAGTGAGCATATTACACAATTAAAGATCAAAACTTTTGCTATTAAAAAGGTGGATTACTTACTGAGAAAGCCTTAATGTGAAAATTCTGAAAAAACCCCCAAGCCAGTGTGTCATGAGTGGCACCCACCTAGGATTTGGAAAGAAGGATGTTGTAAAGGGCACAAATGAGGTGCTCCTGCTCACGGGCAATGTTAACACTCAAGTGCTGCTCCACTGAGGAAAAAGATCTTTTGGGATATTGGGTCCAAAACCGTGATTTCGTGTGATGCTGTGCAAGTTTCTGGGGTAGCTGGAAGAAATCAGAGAGCCCCACATAGCTAATTCATTTGCCTAGTAATTTATTGATCTTAAAATTATGAGCTAGATCTGGTCATCAGACTGATGATTTGCATGTGTAGAGAGGTTTCTGGGGTTTGTTTGGGAGGAACACAGAGAATTTTGAATAGTCCACTTAGCTTTGCATGGCACTGGCAGAAAAATTGCCATTGCCAGTGAAACAACTTCACAAACATGCTCATGCTGTTTACTGAAGTTTGCTTTTGCTTGGCTTCTGCCAGTGGAACAGGGGAAAGTTTGCCCAGGAAAACACCGATAACAAGTGCCGAATCAGAGTTTAAAAACTACTTAAAAATGTGACTCTTCGGAAAATGGTCAGAAGCACAGTTTGATCTGATGAGAATCTCAACAATTTACTCTATGCTTCAAGTAAAGCTGAAGACTTAAGTAGCTCTAATACTGTATTGTGTGCCATAAAACCGCTCCAGGCCTATTAAGTGGCAGCACTAAAAAATGCAAGCACTAAAGTGGGGTAACTCAAATTGGAGCTTAATAAAATATCACCCCGTGTTTGTTCCTTGTGTAGAACAATGACCTCTCATAAGCCATTGCTTTCTTACTTTTCTAAGGGTTACTCTGTTGCCTTGATTCCTCCCCTGATTATCTTGAAGCCTGTCAAGTTGGAAAGCTCTCCCCTCCCTTGCTCTTTCTTCCTAATAGACATGAAACAGTCCAGTCAATAATATTTTACTTGTCTTCCCACTGCGTGTCTCTTCCTCTGATCAGTTTAGGCGGGTTTGACTGCAAAAAGTCAGAAGGGAGGTTAAGATCTGAAAGTTCAGCCAAATGTTATCAGCCACAGAGATGTTGCTAAGGGAAAGGCCTTGCAGCCCCTAAGACCGGAGCCAATAATAGCTGCACATAACTGATAACATCAACAGCTGTCAAAGATCCAGGCATTTGTGGTTCGTCTGTAAACTCAAACACCTGTACTCAGTCAAGCTTTGATTGTTATCCCCTCTTTTCCTGTCATTTTGATTCGTTCCTTGAAGGTGCTGCCAGGATATTCCAAGCTGCTAGTTGATTTATAAAGTGAAAGAGCCCTTCGAAAGTTTGGCACAGTTTGAAAAATCGACTGGGGCTCTCATTCATAGGGTGACAAGTTACTTTGACATTGATATTGACAGCATTCTTTTAATTAAGGTTTAGGCGACGTCAGGCCGGGTTCAGACCCTTGAAAGCACGGGTTAAAAGTGGGATAACAGCTTCAGCATGTGTCACTTAGGAGAACATTATGTACTTTAAGATGGTTTCTTTTGTGATGAATTAGATCAAAGTGACTAATAAACATTCTCCATGAAAGCTCTTCAGAACACAGTATATACATGTTTGAGATATTTAAAAGATAGAGTTTCAAGGACCAGGCTGTAAACTAACCTAAAATAACTTAAATGGACAGCTGATACTGTTGTCTCCCTATTACAAATTAATATGCAGCACAGGAAAAAAGGAGAATTTTTATGTTTAAAGGGAAGGTCGTGGTAAATGATGCAAAGGTGCTTCTCCTGTACTGATCCTGTAGGGAACGTGTGCACATTTGTGCACAAATGTGTGTCCTGCAAACTGGCAGAATGTGCAGTTTTGAATGGCTGGACTACCATGGTAGGATCAGATATATAAATTATAATTTTTTTGAATTAACTCAAACTACTGCAGTTCTATTGGCTTCCTCTGGCCTGTGCCTTGTAGTAAACTAAGGAGTGTGGTTACAATCAAGTGCAATGGAGTTGATGTTTTGGCTGTGTTCCCATACTCTCTTTTTTGTTTGTTTGGTTTTTTGTCAATTCTTAAATAGTACAATTTTCTATCTTACTCATCTTCATTATTTGTGACTTTATAACAAAGAAGTGGTGGAGGCTGTGGTGACAGCTGAGAAAAAACATGATTTTAAAATAATTAATTTTACTTCTGGTATATATTGAATTTTCCAGGAAAAATATTTTCAGCTAGTGCTAGGTGCCTTCAGAATGGAAATGTTTCCTTTTTAAAGAGCTTGTGGTGATTAAAATGATAAAAATGTTACAAAAAAAATCATGGGAGAGGTTGCATGGGCTGTTTTTGGCTCGTTGACATTACTGTTTTTTGTCTGCAGTTTTAGAGGACCAGTCTTTTGCAAACTGAGTTCAGAACATTAAATGAACTTGTGTGTGGGACTGAGCACAGAGCTGAGAAACTTCTCTGAGTTAATAATCATAGCTGTGAAATCATGAGGCTGCAAACTGCAAGCTGATTTTTGTCAATTATTTCTAGATAGAACAACAAAGAAACTATAAGAGAGCAACCTAATTCTTAGTCAAAAAGCTCTTTTTCTGAGATTCATTATTATTCCTTAATTGGTGTCTCTTTTACCTCTCAAGTTGCAGGAATGCAGATGAAAACACGGGCTGAAATGCTGAGAGCCTCAAAGTCAGTGAGACTATGACAGGCTCAGAATTTAAGGTCTGCCTTTTGTTCTGGTTAGAAAACATCAGTTAGCAGCTAAAAATTTCTTACATTCTGAAATGTAACGGTGTGCAGGGCCAGCCTTTTGGTGAATGCTTCCCTCGTGCTCCTGAAGGCTTCTACAGTTGGGTGAATAAAAGAGTTTAATGTTTTTGTGTGAAAGCAGGAAGGAGTATGTGAGCTGGGGAATGGAGAGAAAGGGATAAAATATCCAGAGCTTTTGGTAAACCAGATGTTGATACTTAGCACCACTCTAGCCTGGGAAGCAAAACTCAGAATGACTTTAATGGTGGTGGCAGACTCAGCTTTTCTGCGGTGCTGAGCAATCCTGCTCATGTGGAATTGCTGCACAGCTCTTTCCTTCTTCTGCTGTTTCCTTTTCTTTTCCAGCTGTTTCCCCTTCTGGCTCCAGAGGGATGGTTTAGAGGCAAGCCCAGCTTTCTGATGCTATTCTCAGCAAGAAGTTGGAGTACTGGAGGATCATGTGAGAAAAATATATTTTTGTTATTTTATTTAATTTTTTCCCCCTCTACACTTCCCTTCCCAAGAAAACAGAATAAATTATGCTTCCTGCAAATATGACTGTGGAAAAAGTGGAAAAAATTTCTGCAACTCATACTTCAAAAAATAACTTAATTTCAGAAGAAAATGTGACAGGAGGTTTGCAGATACACACAAAACTCTACTATTTTGTAACATGGATGGAGTAAAAAGAAAGGAAAGAATAATTCCAGTGTAGTTTAGCAGACATATCCCACCTGTTTACATTTATCTTTATGGAAAGTTAAGGCCAGAATTGTGAGCTTGCACGCTGTCACTGCACTGCAGCTGCCTGTCAGTTTGCCATCCATATGGAAAGTAGCCACCAAGGTAAATTTAGAAATATTATCTCAACTCCTTATTTGTGCTATTGTTGGTGTTGTGTTTTTTTCTTTTTAATCCACAGTTAATGGTGTTGAGTGGATTCTCAAACATGTTCCTTGATTTTTTTGAAAAAACTGTCTTTGTTTTTATTTGTCAGAGGAAAAGAATCTAGAAAAAAATCTAGAAGTGTGGATCAAAGTGGTCTATAATTATTATATAAACAGTAATTTTATTGGCTTTGGGTGCAGTAATAGCTCAGGCTGTGCTTTATATTTAAGAGTGTGAACTCTGACTTTAGGGAAGCTTTTTGATTTTGGAATTGGTCACATTCTGTAGAAGTTGGGGAAAGACAACAGAAATACTACTGCAGTAGTGTTCAGCCCTCTTTCAACCTTTGCAGCACAGGAATGTGTTCATTATGCTTTTGTCATCCTTTCCACACAGGAATTAGTGTGATATCCCAGTAGCATGCAATACTGTCTTCAGTTAAAGCCCATATTTCCTTGGGAATGTGCAACTTATTTCCAAACATACTGAAACCATCAACTGTGAGTCTAATTTTCTGAAATTGTACTGAGATTCCTAGATGCTTCTGTTGCAAAAAATAAGCTGGAGAGTTTTCCAGGGTGCCTTTACCCCTTAAATTTTTAATAAGTTTACTTTTTTCTTAATTTTAGTTGTACTGGGACACTTTTGAAGTGATTGAGTGACTGTATGAGGGACAAGAAAACAGGTTTGATATGCAGATGAAATAGTGAAAAAAAATGGAATTAAGATGAATCAAACTAGGGAACATGAACTAGGATAGAGCAATACTGTGGGTTTTCTTGGATTGTTGATAATATATTAGCTTTGTCTATCTGTACTCTGTTGTGAGGATTAAGTTATACGGCTTTTTTAATTTTTATTTTCACTTTGAAGTCCTTTGTGAAATATGGATGTACTGAAATGATGTACAAATAATTCCAAATGATTAAACTTTCTTGTTTGATTTTGCATAAGTATTCTAATTATCCTCTTGCCTACTGCAGAAATGGTCAAAAATTATTTGAATCCTCCTTTGAAGCCAGTTTATTTGTGACTGTCCTTTTTTAAGCTTGGAAAGCTCAATCCTCAATCTTTCTATTCACTAGCACATCTGTATCAGGCTCTTGAAAAAGAGTTTGTGAGATGGTGATGAAGCTTGGAGCAGAACACTCAGGAGCCAGGGTGAATGACAGGATGTTTCACATCCCTAAGTTAAGGCAGCACCTTTGAACACCTATTTATTTAGCTGTTTATTTGGTTAGGTCATTAGTTATTTATTTATAATGGGAATTTTCCAAAGCAAAGCATTTTGGAAGAATGGCAGGTCTCTGGCATGGGGATGAGTTTTCAGCATTAATCTTACACACTGTGCTGATGTGTTCTGTACACCAGGGACCTAAAATATTGCTGGGACTCTTCAATGGAGCACATTAACTCCTTCCTGGGATTCCACTGAGGTGGAGGTTCCAATCCTACCAGCTCCCTAGTGTGAAAATATTCTTACATTTGCACATTGCAGCAGCTGGGCTGGTGCATTGACACAGGTATTGTATATTCATTTTTAATACATGGAATTTTTAATGTCTCATTTCCCATATTCAATAAGTGACGGAGGGAACTAAAGCATTTCAGTGGCCATAAGATGGATTTTTGGTAGGGCAAAGGTTAAATTTCATGGCTTCCTGTCTTCCAGTATCTATTCCTTTAGAATGATGATTTATTTGTAGGATATTTTCCATCTTTCCAGCAATATACCAATTGGAGTGAAGTATGTGTGTGTACTCTTAACTTCTTATAAGGCACATATAAAATTCCAGGTAAGTGGGAATCCTGTGACTGGCAAGGGGAATAAAAGTTCTCTTCACCATTCTGCTTCAAAATAGAATTATTGTGCCACCTAATTTGTTGTTTTTCCTATTTCTTACAGAGAAAAAGAAAATTGCGTGACAAAGGTTAATATAACAATCTTCTCTTATTACAATGATTTATGTATGCTGAGCATTAACAGCAGAATGTCATCCAGCTCTCCTTTAATTTGCAGACATCTGGATTTTTCTTTGTTGGGATCACAGTGGTAGATGACAAAGCTGCACTCTTGAGAAATAGGAGAGAGCACTGTCATTCAGAGCTTGTTATACCACAAACACTGAACTCTTAACAGTTATCTCTGGCAAGTCAGTGGACTTCAAAAATAGAGCTCTGTTTTTATCCAAATGATCCTCACTAATGAAATACATGGGGAAGAATATTATATTCGTCTTAAAATTATTCTGATCCCATAATATGTCAAATGACTGTAGATAGTGGTTCAAACAACCTAAATGTGAATTCTCTCGCAATTTTAATTCAGAGGTGTCAATGCTGCAATTTGCAATGATTATGGTTTAAAGCAGCCAGTTTTGTTTCTTTCTGTAATGTGAGCTCTAATTTATGTTTTAGAAATGTTTGAAAAGTGAAGGGCAGGGTAGTTTGATTAAAGCAAAATGCATTTTGACATGTTTGAATCAATTGTAATGAGAATTTTTCATTTTATTGGTGTTTTAACCCAGAATGATCTTGATGCTGTACAAAGGTATGGCTTGTAAAAAACAATATTTCATTATCCTGGGTTTCACTGCTCCCTCTGTAGATCAGCCACCTCTGACATGAAATGCAGGTTTCAAGCATTACAGTTCAATGGAAAATGATCATTTAGCAAACGGAATATTCTTATCTGAGAAGCAAGATGAGAATTTTGGCTTGCATTAAATAAATATGAGCTGAAATTTAAGTGCAGTATAAATGCTTACAGCAGCCACAAGACATATCTTAGCATTTTTAGCACCTTCACTCATCAGTTCTAATTGTTGTAACAACCACAGGGTTTGCTTTCTTCTCCTCAAACTAATTTATGATATTTTATAAGGTAATAGTTTTTAAGTTGAAAAAGATCCTGTTCTTGAAGGACTGTCCACATCAGTAATCCTGGTAACATCAAAGTATGGAGGGAAGAAATTGCATTTCATATGTACTTGATTCAGAAAATGAAATCTCCCATTTTCTCTCTTATGAGAGAGTCTTAATTTGCAGGTTTTTGTCAGGCTTCTTTTGTTATTTATTTTAAATATTTTGTGGCTATGTTTTAAATTTTTCTGCTTCATAAAGTGTAATGAAGATTTGATGCAAGAGAAAGTTCAGCAAGTCCAAAGGCATCCTTTTGCAATGTGACTCAAAGTTGAATTCCTTTTTGTGCGAACAAGTTTGGCTTTCAGAATGTTTTACCCCGTGTTTAGCACCCAGGTAGCTTTGAATTCTGGTTCAATTGCTGTAAAACACAATGGTAATAACTACACCAAAATCTTCTCAGCAAAACTCTTCCCAATGTCATCAGAAAGACTTTTAACAGAAGGGGGAAAACTAATTTCTAAATTCACAAAATGCAGTTTATGACCCTTCCTGAAGTGGAAATTGCATGTTGTCTGCCCAAGCCTGCACACTTTGCTCCTGTTTTCTCTTTACCTTCTGATTAGTTATAGAAACTCCTGCCTTTCTGGGATCTGCCTTAGCTTTGCTCTACAGGTAGTGGGACATTGGTCTTGTTACTTACTGAGCAATGTTTCTTGAGTAATATTTCTATTTTTTGATGGGATAAGTTCACTGGTTTAATATGATTGCACAAAACTCGACTCAAGATTTTCTAACCACATTTTAATCTGAGCAAAAACTGATATAAAGTTAAAATAACAGTGATGAAGACCATGAGAGGCAGACAGAAGATTTTTTTCTTATTTTGCTGTGATGTCTCTCTATGCCCATGAGAGAAAAAGCTAAACTTTTTTCATAACAGAGATAGTAATCAGGAATGTATTTTATAGCACAACTGGAAAGGTAAATTGGGGTGTAAGAAAAGAGCACAGACTGTTCTTCTTTTTGAACTAAAATCATTGTTCCAGGACATATGTTTCATATGTAGCTAATCCATGCAGTTGGCTACTGTTTGTTATTTAACACTCAGTGTGTGCTTTGTAAGCATACAGCTGGATTAATCAAATCAACATTATTTTGCTCCCATGCAAAACTTACTCTTTTCAAGTACAGGCTATTAAGGAAGAGGAAAAGAAAAGAAACTCACTGATGTTGTAAATGAAGAGAGATAATTTAACACTAAAATTAAGTTAAGAATATGCAGCACCATGAGGTGCTGTATGAAATATCAACTTTTGGGAAAAAAAGGGAAACAAACCAATTAAAGAGAGAGCTTTCCTTTGTGAAATGCCCCATGTGATGGATTTTGAAATGTTCAGGAACACCTGATCAAGCAAAACACAAGGCACTTTGTTTTTTAAGCTTTTCTAAGGGAAAAGTTACTTGGAAATCTTACCTGTGCTTCTCTGGTAAAAGCTCCATGAGCATGTGAACCCAGCATGTGCATTGGCTGATGCCTAGATAATATTGTTGAAAATCTGTTTGCTATATCAGTGTCAAACAGTACTTGTTTTACTTCACTATCTCCTTTACTTGTAGCCCATTGCAGTCGTGTGCAGAAAATTTGACAAATTTTTTTTCTTATTAGACAGTGAAGAAGAAATTGCTTCTGACTGTCTTTAAGAAAACCATTATGTTGACCTTAGGATGAAATAGAAATAAGAAATTAGAGAAGTTGCATCTGGTTTCATTCACAAAAAGACTTTTGTTGCATAAATAAATCTGGGTGATGTTGCAACTTCTTTCTTCCTCATCATCAAGTATGAAGTTAACTTGCTGTGCCTGTCAATTCACTAAATGGAAATTTTGCTGACTGACAATAGCCCCATTTCAGAAAAAAAGCAGAGAAGTTTGAACTCCTCTCTGTTTGGGGAATGTGAAATAAAAAAAAATAAACATTTTTATGAAATAACTCCTGACTTATGCCCCCATTCTCCCTATGACCCTTCTCCCCTCTTGTCATAGCAAAATAAAGCCCTTCCCAGCCTAACGTCATGTTACAGCATTAGCGTGATTCCTCCAGTAATTAATAGAATTTGGGCTCCAGCGTGGTCAGTTTTGATTAGGCAAACATTAAATTAATTCAATCTGCAAACACTTAACTCTGTTAGGGCTATTGAGGGGAGAGAGCATTTGGATGGACGGCGGGACGCGTCTTCATCGGATTGCGCGGCACCTGCGAGTAGTTAACGGGGGGATCAATACAGCTCCTCCAGCTATAATAAAATGGCTTCGACAAGCTCATCTGGGGCTGGGAACACAGTATACACATTGATTTCCTGGCCTGATATAACCCATTTACCTATTCAGCTAGTCCGTTAAGGAAGGTGTAAGGCTACAAAGGCCCAAGGGAGCAATGATGCCTGTAAGTAGGTTAGCAAATACTTGGAAATGTCTTAATTTGTTTTACAGTTGCTGCTACTTCAGGGAGATGTATTTTTTATTTTTTGTTTTAAAGGAAAAGTTTTATGTGTAATTCTTTATTGTTTTCTAATGGTTTTTAATTTGGGAGATATAGAGTGCTCTTTGCCTAATTTGTGTCTTTGTCGAGGTCCTCACTGTTCTCAGGAGCTTGGATATCTGTGGTCCCCAAAACTGTGACTTCTCTCCCTTCCAGCTCTGAAATGTACACATTATAAAGAACATGCCAAGCCAAAACTTACCCTCTATCTGTCATCCTCTACTTTTTCATTCACTTGGCTTTCTTTCTTGAGTCTGATAGAGAAAAAGGGACAGAAAGGGATTTTCTTTATGGGGATCCATGAATCATTATTACGTTGTTCCAAGGTGACTTCTTGCATTTCTGGTTATTTCTTTATTGTCACTTTCTGAGATCCAAGTTGCAGATCTGGAGACTGGGAAGGGTGATTCTAGTCCAGCTGTACTCTCAGATTCTGGTCAATTCTGTTCCCTGCCTGTGAGCCTGTGGCTACAGGAGAGGGGAAGCAACCAGAACCTTGTGGTGTCTGCTGGTAAATACTGAATTTGAGTGTTCCAGCCAAGGGTAGTTTCCTGTGAAAGCAGCCTGTTAAGTGCCTTAGAGAACTCTCCAATTCTTCCCAACCTCCACTTTTATGCCAGATATGAAGTGACCAGTATAATTTCCAGTAGCCATTCTCCTATCATTTCAAATGTTGTCCTATCTAGAAATGAAAAGACTGATATTTGTGATACCATGCCCTAAAATACATGTCTAGGTATGTGAAAAAGCTGGGTTTTTTTCATGTTTATTCCCTTCATTGCTCTCAAACTAGATTTTTTGTTTCTGTTTCGTTACTGGCTTCTTTTATTCCCTCTGTGCTTCTGTACTGAGCAGGTGGATACTCAAACCATTCATGAGGAAAGATATATTGAAAAAGACAGAATGGTAAAGCAGCTGATAGGCAGTTATTAGATTCAGATAAACTGTAATCTTAAGTCATCTTATGAGCATGCTAATTACACAATGACATTACCTACATAGAGTGCCATTGCTTTGTTAACATGTTATGCAAGGTCCTTTATTAACACTGCAAGAAAGGACTTCCTCTCATTAGATGGTTATGCAAAACTGTAATTATACTTGCCTGTGAAAAATGGTGAAGTTATGAAAGGCTTGCTTCTGGAGGGCTTTGCTGCCCCCCCTTGCAGATTATAATCACTCTTTCTGTGGAGTGAGGGTGACACAATTTAAAGTAAGAAATTTGTTTCCATCTCAGGTTTAGAATTCAGTAATCTCTTTATCTTTCTGCTAAGATAACTATCATCTGTGTTATTGGAACATTAAAATAATAAGAATTCTGTGCTAACTTGGCATCTGTAATTTTAAAGAGAAATTTGGGTGCTGTCACTGGGGAGAAAATTAGCAGTGAATGACTCAATTTTAAAATTTCTTTGCTATAGAAACAAAATATTTTGGATGTGATCTTGACTAGTGGCTTCAAAAAACGCTTTTTTTGATTGAAAAGCACTTTTTTGGTACTGAATGCACCTTTGCCTTTTTAGGTTTGTAAAACTGTGATATGGCCCTCCTGTGAAAATCCTGCATTGTGCAAGCAGTACCCCCAAGCTCTTCAGCAGTAATGCCATTGTCCTCTCTGAAATGCAGTATAACTGTAGATAGCCTTAAACAGACAAGAAGAGGGATTTCAGATCAGTTTTCACCCATAACACAATGGCCACAAAGCTTTAGCCTTGTGCTTTGTAAGGCTTATTTGGAGAGCTCTTCATAAAGTGAACATTTGCCCACACCTGGCTTTCCTGGGATCATTCTGGTGACTCAGGTGGTCAAAATGGCTTTTACAGTTTTGCAAGAGAGTGCTTAGATCTTATTTATCTATTTACTTTTTATTTTGCCTGTTTTCTTTTTCAGGACAAGTCTGTGAAGCCCCTCTTCAAAGCTTTCTTTTGGAGTTGTCATGCTAAGGGAGGATTTAATTAACATCCTGTATGTGCATTTCCAATGGAAATGGTCACACTTGGGTTTTGTTTCTATTTTGTTTCTATGCCAGTAGTATCTCAGTATTTTAATAGGTTTTTTGTCCACATAAATTTTACACCTCTTATGAAAATATTCCATGTCCTTAAAATCAAGCTATCTTAAATTTAATTATAGATTAAGGGTCTTAGGTCTATGCTATCAAGTTTCAAAATTTGGTTGCAGCATTTTGTTTGAACAATGCATGGGTTTTATACTAATTATGTAAATTAGAAACACTACTGCTTCTACTTTTACTTTATTAATTATGAGATGAAATTATGGTAATTGAAGTTTGAAGGCATTGCACTCAGAAATTTTCAATGTACTTGTAAGGCCAGTGAGCTGCACAATGAAGATATTTTGAGAAAGGCAGAGGAATCCTTTGGTGTTTTAATTGAAGCAGTTTTGCCCACATCTTATTTATCATTGGCTTCAGGTTGGCAGGTGACCCTGTGCTGTAGGTCAGTGTGAGGGGCTGGAGGCCTCTGCCAGGATTATGGACAGATATAATTTCAGGGTACAAGACAAGCTTAGTGGACACTGAGCAGCTGATGCTCCTTTCTGATTATCCTAAAATGTAGAAGAAGTAAAATGAAATACAGCAGAGGAATATCCATTATATGAGATGTTAGAGAGAAGGCAATCAAGTGTGAAATGACAGCAGGAGAAGCCAAAAGAGAAGAGGCAACTGATGAAGAGTTAGTGGTACTGAGGAAATAATCTGAGCTGGGGCCTAGGGGCAGACTAGAAAATGTTACACCACTCAGTGCAAGTGGAAATGAACATTTCAGGAGAATTTAATTGTTGAGAGAGAAGAATATTGGTACTGTGAAGTTTGGAAGTGTAAGTTGAGAGATTTGCTTTATGGGAGATGTTTGGTGGTCATTAGCAAAGAATGGAAGTGAAATCAAGGGTGTGATAATACTGAACACTTCCATAATGAAGCAGAAGAGTTGTAGAAGAATTTCTAGGATGCTTTCCTGGCAGCCTGGTGAAAATAATCCAGAAATAACAGAGAAGGTCTTATTTGGATTAATTTACCTTGATGAACTACACCACTGTTTAACAGTAGAGCTCATGAAACTAACTCAGGCTCTCACTTCCTTTCATGCTTTCCCAATAAACATTTCGTTTACTGGCTATAAACATCAAGGTGGATCGTGTTTTCCACATAGTATGGACCAACATTCTCAATTGTCAGTAGCAAAAGACAGCACCTATTTCGAGTGAGTGTGAGGGCTGCCTGAGACAGAATGGAAACGACACAGAGCACTGATCCTGCTGTGGCCTCAAGCAAATACAGAAGTCATACACCAAAACAGTGCACTGCTAGAGGCAACCAGTACAGCACTAGCACAAAAACTAATAGGCTGGAAAAAACCAGCACTAAGAATATCCCTAATGGCTCACAGGAATGCACCTCACTTTGTGCCAGGGCCGTGTTTAACTCAGCTGCAGAACGGGACTGACAGAGAAACTAATACTAAAAGTGGGAAAAATCTGAGTAAGGAAGTCATTCCTGGAAATCTGGCAAAGGACATGAGAGCCCAGGAACATCAACCAGAAGTCTTGTCTTTCAGTACATGACTCTAATCACAGCTCCTTTGTCTTTGAAGATGTTGGGGATGTGAATAGCTTATTAAAACAAATATGTTGAATATTAGCGATGAAAAGAATGGAAGATTTTATGACGAGGTTAAAGGTTTGGACACAGGCATTTCTTAAATACTCTGTGTGTGTAGTTTTATCCTGGGCTATCAGGTTAAAATATCAGTGAAGATTTTGAAAATGGCTGAACTCCTTTCCTTTTGTAGCTTATCTTGTAATTTAATATTTTCATGGAAGGTTTCATTGTTAGCCAGCCTGAGTTTTAGAAGACATCAGCTCCATTTGAGGTAACAGATAGTGAAATATCTCAGCTTTTGAATGGAATCACCACATAACATAAGGAGCTTGATATCTACTAAGACTGTTTAAAAATACTGACAAAACAGGACTGTTTGAAATAGCAGGTCTTTGGGTCTTTCTGAGAGGCAGAAGTTAATTTTGCCTAGGTTTCACTGTATAAATTGGGTCATATTACATGGGAGCTGCTGAAGCATGGCCAGGTTTTGTATCTGTTCACGTTATGGTTTTTTGTGTGGAATAACTCTCGTGTACAAGTTACCATGGCTTGGTTCACTTAAATGTTTTGCAAATCTTCACAGACCTTTTTGAATGATCTCATTTTTTAGGGCTCAGCTTATGATTTTCGTGGTTTAGAGCATTTTTGTGAATACTTAGCATGGTTATACTCAGCCTTTGTGAGTCAGTGACTTAGATTGCAAATATAAGTGATTTAACTTCTGCTTGAATAGTACCCATCATATAAGCCAAGACATTCTTTTAATAAGTGAGACTAATAAATAAAGCAAAAGGATTGGAGTCAGAGGGTCCAGAGCCCTGCCGTCAGTCTGACTCAACTCAAGCAATTACCTAAGTAATGCAGCAATAAACAAAAAGAAATCAAATGGATTTTTCACTTCAGAATTAAAAAAAAAATGTTTTGTTTCTTTTATCCTTGACTTCTAAGGCCACAGCCACACACAGAGCTAGGGCAGCAACTGCACCTCGCACTTCATAGAGAGAGGCATACAGACTGCCTGGGAAACAAAACATCTTACTTGGAATAAAAAAAAGCAGTCTGGAAATTAATAACAAGGAAAGTACATTTTCTTTCTTTCTTTCCCTCCTCCTTTCTTCCTCCTGAGCCCTACAATGTATAAAAGAGAAACAATTATTATGAAGAAAAAAAAAGTAATAAATAATTTCAAAGGCAAAGAAAGCAGGATTCAAAAAAACTGAGGCATAGAAGAGTGAACTTCTCTATGCATGGCGGTGACACATTGACAGAGGTGACACATTAATTTCTGTGGTGAAAAAATTTCATAGGTAAAAATTCATTCATCAAGAATATAAAAGTTTCAAGTCAAATATTCTGGGGTTAATTGTAACTTTATGGTATGTTTTCACAAGATTTGCTAGGTAGCTGTGGATCATGAATTCTGACATGTTCTTCAACTTGCTTTTTTCTTTTTACTATAGGGTAAATTATTTTACTTTTGTATCAAAGTCCACCTTGCTTATGAGTCTGTTGTTTTTTCCAGAGAAGAGGAGATAAAGACCCTCTTGCTTTGCTCTCCTCAGCTAATTTGGAGAACACTTGATGGGCTGTGGTCCTTGGTATCTGCCATGGCCACAGTCTCAGCACTGAAAATCTCTGTGCAGCAGTAGGGGGACCACATTCTCATGGGGGACAACTGGTCTTCTAAAGCACACACTTTAGGAAAAAACTTAAAGTAGGAAAGCTTTCATCATATTCCTTAAATGTGTGCTTTAAAAATAGTCAAAAATAGTTTTCCAAAAATGTCCTTTTTAATGTGTTCTTTTTAAAACCATAGTTTTCAAAAAATGGCCCTTTTGGATGATGTTCCCAGGTCACAGGTCTGTGTATGGTATTACAGTAAAACAGGTTGGTGACTGACAGACCCTAGTGTGGCATCCAAGTACTTATACCATATTTTTTTTTTACATTTTCCTGAGCATGCAGCCGTATTTTTCTTCAAAATTTTGAAATGAACCCTGAATTCCCCATTCTCCTTGTCTGTTATCCTCCTCTCTGCTTCTCAGAGGTGGGACCATTCCGTTCAGCAGGATTTTTGTGGCTGTGATTAAACACAAAAGCAGAGATATAGGGAGCTGATAGCAGCAGCAGGTAGCATGGATATAACTGGGTCATGGAACACTTCTCCAGTGTTTCCAGGTTTTCCCAGTGTCTCTTTTCCAAACAGTGTCTATGGGAACAGGGAGCTTAATGAGCTGGTTATGACACAGGATGCATGGGCAGACCTTGCTGTTATCTGTTTGGTTCTGGAGAAACACTCAATCACAATTGAATGCAAGAATTGGCATTGGAAATTTGGCAGAAAGCAATACTGTCCTAATGGCAAGATTTAAAATGAATATTTCAATTTTGATGCCAGAATATAGTAACTAGTGGATGAAATTGCTCATAAAGCATTCAGCAGCCTCATTAAGATGGGTCATATTGTCTGCAGGCAGAAGTAGGCTTGGAAGATGAATCTTTCCCTGTCCTTAGAACTGTTGTTTAAGGAGTACAATCCAGCATCTGGTACTAATTTAAAGCCTTGTCCATGCTGTAGAATTAGGGTCTTAGCCAATTATTTGAAAGTTTTCATTTTGGTTTCTAATGGGCAGTGGTGCAGCTCATAGATGTTGCAGTAATTTAGGTGTGTACCACAAAGGCTCAGGTAATTGAGGCAGTTCTGTAAATGTGTGCTTACCTTTAGGTGTATGAGTAGTAAAATGAACTGGAATGGGATTACTTTACTTTTGTGGTAAACACTGTTTCTCCCTAATTTGTGCTGAAATAATCATCTTGTCAGTTACATAGCAAGTAAAGATACTTCCAGTAGTTTTGCTTTATTGGCATGACCAAAAAGAAAAGGCTTTTTTTTTGATGGTGAAAAAGCAAAACAGGGACTCGTAAACCATACAATCTCTTATGTAGACTACCCATGTAAGTTTGAAATGCAAAGGTTATTTATTTGAAAACTCAATGTGCCCTGTCCTGAGGAATATAAGATCGTAGCCTTCTCTTTCTGCCAGCGTCGTGTTGATCCATGGAGAAGTCTCTGGCGGTGAGTTTAACCAATCTCTTTTCTTTGCTAACTTTCCCAAGTAGTCATGGATCACTCTAATAAAACTAATAATAGAAATTGAATATGTATGAGATTCCTGTTCGTCCCTTCTGCAGCGAGCAGCGCAAGCAGAAGCCATTGATATCTGGAGAGTATCAAAATTAATAGGAGAAAAGCTCGGTTAAAATGTTTACTTAAAAATATTTCAGTAGCTTTTATGGAGCTGCCTCGCGGTCCCGCTGCAGCGAGGGAAGTGCTCTCACACACGCATAGAGATGTCACGCTGAGCTCTGCTGCAACGTTCTGGGGCTGCCTCACAACCCCACGCTGCTATTAGAGTAGAAAACATGTAATGTGTTATTTGGTTTGAAACCATAAAAATGATTTTTGTTTGTCATGCTCTGCTCTGCACGGTCTCAAGGTACTTTGCTGTTTAACTCGAGTTTTCAGATCCTTACGGCGTGCGGTGGAAATGTTACAGTCGTGTTTTTTTTCTTCTTCTTCTTCTTTTTCTTATCTACATAAACAACATAACTTTGTCAGAAAATTGAAAATGTGCACTTTGTCCCATCAGCTAAAATGGGCTGTCAGATAATGCTTTTTTTTCTCCATTGCATCAGATGAATGATGTAAATGGTTTTTGGCTTTGGAGTTTTTTGCAAGGCACTAGAGTAAATGATCAGAGTAGTAACATTTTTAACCTTATCTATCATACTGAAACATTTTTTCTGCCTCCAATAAAACATGTCAGAGTCGATTAAGGACATTCTTCAATGAGGTATAATTCACAGATTTTAGTAGCGAATCCAAGAGCACTGAAGTATTAAAGAGGCTGTGAATACTTAATTACGGATATGTTGCCATCCTACCTTTTACTGAATTCCCTTAACACTTTGGTGCTCTGTATCTGAAAATGCTCTTTTCCTCTGATGGTGAGGTAAAAGGAAAAGCCAGGTACAATGGCAGAGCATATGTCACATTGTATCTAGTGACAGTGCAGTGAGAGATACTGCTGTTCTAGTACATTCAGCTGTGCTTATCTGGTACATGAGTGCACATTACTTTCCATGGGCTTGGATCACTTTGGACAGTATCATTAAATGCCACGTCATTACCTGTTATGGAGTAGTGCTTTTGCTTGAAGTGCCTCCTGGGATACATGCAACAGTAGGAAGAATGATGGGTAAAGATGGAAGCAGCATTAAATTTTCAATGGGAACACTATTGACTTTGACTTTTCAGAAGCCTTATCTGTTAGATGGTGTTTGTCACAGAACCTGTAAAGCCGTGGATGTTCGTCAGTTGAAAGTTGCAGGCAGTTGAACGATGTGGACAGGTGAAGGCTCCAGAGGGATCAGCTGGGCTAGCATCGAGCTGGAGGGGGTAAATTGAAGGTTTATTTATCCAATTCACTGTCAAGGTCAGCTTGCTGGAGAGCTGTCCTATGTGTGCTTACAAAATGCCAAAATCCTGGCAAATTGTCTGAAAGAGCCTCCAAATCACTGACCTTTGCACTGCTCACATCAACATGCCACTGTCTTTTAACAGTATCCTTAGAGTGCATTAAGCAGTTTGTAAAATCAAGCTTTTAATGTCAGCAGAAGTAACTTTTTATTTTCAGCAATAAGGAAAGAATAAAAGATACCTAATGGTGATAGAAAGAAACATATGAAATAGAGAAGCTGTTTCATCTGAAATACTTTTAGCATCTACTGCTTTTTCAAAGTGTTCTTTAGAGCATGCTTTAGAGAGGCTGTTGTTTCTTTTCCTCAACAGATAAAACATCTAAAACATTTGGATTTTTTTTCCTCTTTCAAATGTGTGGTCTTTAGCATACTTCTATTGCAAAATCTAGATTTGCCTTTAGCCTTCTTTAACTCTCTCAGGTGAGTTGCTCAGATTTTAAGCTAATTAGAGCCTAATTTATTCTTTTAATTAGTTACAAGAGTTTTTAATGGTCTTGTTTCATGTGTTTCTCCTGTATCTGGGTTAGGTATCTGATAAAAACAGGTCAAGTTTTTTTACTGATAAGTAGATATACTCTAAGTAGCTTATATGCATCACTTTGGTAACTACGCAGTGTTTAAAAGTGATTTTTTCTTTTCTTAAATATACAGGAGTCCTTTTGCATATAAGGAGTATAAATCTCTGCATAATACCTACCCCTGGAATTTACACTGGGGAAAAAGTGGGATGTACCCCAGTTTACTGTGAAGAATGCATCCCCCTGTTCCAAAGCCCTTTAAATGGTCTATGCTTAACTGAAGTAACATGAAAATAAAAACACAGCAGGTTTAACCATAATTGGCTTAGTCTTATAAAGGGGTAATGGCACATTTGGCTCTTTAGTGAATGGTTTTTCACTGGCTTTGTAGTAGGTCTTGTTTCCATTTAAATATACAAGACTCATCATAGCCAAGTGAAAGGCAGATATGTGTTGAGCTTTTCTTTTACATTTTGGTATTTTGCATTGTGCTTCTGGTTTTGTTTTCTCATTTTTTTTTTCTCATTTTTTTTTTCTTCCCCCCCCCCCCCAATTCATTAATGAGATAGCCAAACAAGTATTTTTCTGAATTCAACTTTGTAATTTTCCTTTTTCTTCCCCTAGTTGTTTGTTACCTCTCTGTGAAAACTCAATTTTGAAGTAAGACAGCTCAACTTGCATTTTTCTCAAAAAGGAATATTAGTGCCAACACTCCACACAGCTCTTATGGCATGGGTGAAAATTATTGACTGGGAATGGATGAACTGGAAAATCAATTTTAGCCCTATTTTGAGAACATTCACATGAAACTCTCTTACTACTTTAAACTAATTTCTAATTACAATTGTATGTGAATGCAGAGTTTATTTCCAAATTTTATCAAAATCTATTTCAATGCTTTGATACCCTGTTGTTGATTTATATTTTATTAGTATATGGATGTATCTCTGAACATTCTCAAAGTTTGAAACAGAAATAGTTTTTGTAAGAACAAAAAAAAAAATGAGCCCTTGAAGCTTCATAACTAGAGCACAAATACAAATTTTGGTGTATGTACAAGTTTGGAATATATGTAATTCCTATTAATTTTATGACTTGTGTGTAAATCATTGTTTAAGTACTTTTTAGACCACAGAGATTTGGTATGATGGCTGCTGAGAGCTGCCTTTGAGCCATAACACACAGTCACGTGAACCTGCTGTGGTTCACAGATCACTGACTTGACAGAACTTTATTATTATTTAATATTTATGTTACAATATTGCCCAGAGTCCCCAGCCTTAGACAATGCCCTGTTACAGTGGGTATTGTACAAACATCAATGTAGACATGATCAATGTCTCAAGCAGCTCTGAGCTGTTGTAGTTATAAGGTCACGCTGCAATGAAGTTAAAGTCTATGTAAACTTTGCAAGAAAGTTTTGCAATATGCCAGCTTTGAAGTAGAAGAGATCAAATCAAAGAGAGTGGAGAGACAAGGATTCCACCTGTGTAACAAAGCAGAGCCTGCCTTTATTGTTGGTGAGTACACATTTAGACAGAAAGCAAGACTGAATTATGACACAGTGCCTTAGGGTACCACTGCATTTCAAATTCAGCCATTAGCCTATGTTTTATATGCTTTATATTCTACTTTCATTGAAATTGCTGCATTTTCAGGTTGAGATTTAGCAGATAAAAGAAGGAAAAGATATTTCCCAGATAGCATGTCTGAATTGCATAAGTGCTTTTCTGCGCTCCTGGCAGTCATGGTTTGCTTTAAAAGGGTTAACAGGTATGATCTCCACTGGGCTTGGCAAAATGGGAAATTTGTGCTCTGAGTCTGTGTTCTGTTCTGGAAATGTTGATCATGAAAACGGAAATGTTACTGAACAGAGTTTGTGTCCCTCTCAGACTATATTTTCAGTTTAAACTTAGCCTTTTCACGTGGCATTAATGAATAGAAAACAAATGCAGAGTAGAGATACAGAGCTGCCATATTTTCTACCCTTCAAGTTTTGTCTTAGTTCTTTCCTCTTGGTCCAGTCTTGAGATGCTGAGCAAGAAAGATTCCCTTTGGGGTTTTTTTTTTTTTTCTGTTGTTGAAATAGTAGGATTTGGTAAAACCTCCTTGGTGTCCTAATATTCCTCTAGCAGAATGGGAAAGTTTCCCCTTCTGGGTGAGACACACTGCCTCTCATTAAGAAGTTGGATGTTTATGATGAAATAGAGAGGATTTCTTCTATTGTTCAAAAATACTTTGTTTACTATTTCTTTTGCTTTATACTAAACTATAAGTAATGTTCAGGCTCTGATTTCCTCTGGAACTAATTTAAAACATACCATTTTTGCAGTAATTCTTACTATGTAATATTTTAGTGGCAACAAAGTATGTTTAAGGAATCTTGAACTAGCAATAATATTATCTTTTAGGGGAGTCTTGGTTAAACAGAGGGAGGAAATTGCCATGTAGGGTCCTCTGGATGTTGGGGGTGAATTATAGCAGCTCTGAGGATAACTCAGTTGGCTCCTTTCTCTTTTAGCTAACCAACCCATTGACAGAAAAAGTTCATGTGTTTTTGAGCTCTTCCTCTTATTCTTGCAGAGTAGCTGAAGCATTAAGAGTTTGGTTCAGAGTTCAGACACAAATGTGGTTTCTGAAGGCAGGATTGCTGGGTGTGGGATATGGGCTCTGGTAGGAAGAACTCCAGGGCCAGGAATGCTCACAGAATACCCAGGCCTGCTCAGTTTGTTTATGGCTGTTCACAGCTCTGAAATACTGGTTCAACAGTCCATGTTATCACACAGCATGAGCAAGTTTCCCTTTTACATGCATGATCCATGTGCTAATCTGTGGAAATGCACAGAAACTCCTGTGCCAGCCTGATGACCCTATGGATTCTGCAACCCAGGGGTCTCATAAAAACACAAAACATCTGAGCCATAAAGAATGATATTTTTTTCTTTTTTCCCCTTCCTGTGAAATGTTAGGATACTTTGTCTGTTTTCCCCTTAAATTTGGATGGAACAAGCTTCTTTGACATATCACATGCTCCTCCTCTTGTGCTTGCTTCCTGTGACTTTCTCCAAGTGCGATTCTGCTCTCACTGAGCTTGAAGCTCTCTTTCAACAATAGTGCCTAAAACAGAGAGGCTTTAGGCACTGTTGTTTATGAACACTTTCCTTTTGCAATGACACCTTTTTCTGGACTGGTGTTGGTAGAGGAAAAGCAGTGTACAGTACCCAAACTAAGAACCTCTCTCCATCCCACAGCAGCCAGCAGAGTTCTGTGAGCTCTGGCATGGGGGATTTCATCTTTGGATGTTGGTGGTTTGAGCACCTTGGTGTGTGCTGTGATGTTTGAGAGCATCCCTTGCTCCTTTTGCTTGGAAGTCTGCAGAGGCTGGAATGACATTGTATAAGCACAATGGCTTTTAGAGAATGAGGGTGCAGTAATAGGGCCATCATGAACATGCTGAGGAGTCAGTCCTAATAATGCACCATAAAATGAATATGTACCTGTACAGCAGCTGCTGAGGGTGGCTGCTTCTTTGCAGATCAATTGGATATAGTGTTCTGTGTGCACAGGACTTGTGCAGTTCATTTTCTGTGGTTAAAAAAGCAGACATTCTGGATTGTGTGACAGAATTTGATGATTTTGATAATCCATTAACATTTAAAATAAGAGGAAAGTACAAAGCTGAAAAGAGACCTTAGTATGAATTCGAGGACATTTGATGAAAGGTCTAAATTTAATATTATATCTTATTATTGTCAGAGCCATCTGGGGTTTTCTTTGTAGCTTCCACATTGCTGAATGAATTCTCATCATACAAGTTCTTTTTTTAAATATGCAATTTTATTTCAAGACAAATCTGCCAAATGTAGATATTAGACAATTACTGTTCAAGAATGTAGGAAATGGGAGAGATTACCTGCAATGATTATGGGATGTGAAGATCTTAATCTCTTGGGCTAAGCAAGGAAGAATGGATATATTAGGTCTTTAATGCCCCCAAAAATAGATGTATATGTATATGAAGCTTTGGAACCGAACTTGATCTACTTCATGTACCCAGAGTGTGATGGATACATCAGTTTATTCATGATCAGAGAAAGAACTCCTAGATCACTGGGTGAAATATCATCAGTGTCAGTAGGGCCAAAAGGAAAAGTTGCCCTGTGAACAGTGAATTCAGGTTTGTTGAAACAAGTTCACTGGACTGATGCTTTTATTTAAAAAAACCCAAAACCCAACAACAACAAAACCCCAACCCAGCAGCTGTGGAGGACCCCGCTCAGTGCAGGTGTCTGGGGGCAGCTGCAGGCTGAGTCTGGGTGGGAGTCCTGACCTGCAGACCCTTGGCATGCCAAAGAGCCCAGGGTTCTGTGGCACAGCTGGGTCAGGGACACCAGAGCCAGGGCAGGAGCCCAGCAGAAAGATCCCAGGCTACAGAGCTTTGGACTGCAAAGGGATCAAAGCCCAGGGGTCCCTTTTTGGGGTCCCAGCCAGTTTGGGCTGTTTCTTGTCACTGCTCTGTCATTCTGCTGTTTAAAGGATACAGAGGACTGGGACTGTGCTATGAGGAACTTTGGGGTCAGGGTGGTGAGGAAGCTTGTTCTGGCTGTGAGTGGGGTGTGTGGAGCCCAGTGGGACCTGCTGGGTCACCAGAGCCACCCCTTGGTCCCAGCAGTGACAGTCTGGGGTGGTGGGGGTGTGGCTGGCAGGGTGGCTCCTGGATGGGCAGACAGAAAGTTCTCACCTGGGCCTGGGTCCTAATCACAGAAGTTAAGGAACATTTCCTGTTTTATCAGATAGACCTGTGTCTATTTATAGCTTGGAGCTGGGGCTGAAGGAGAAAGAAATTCAAATCTGTAGGTGAAGAATTTTTTCTTTTGCATCCATCTATTTGTGATTTCAGGATATGCATCCATCTATTTGTGATTTCAGGAAAAGTCAAATGACAGATACATCCACACTTTGAAAGACTACATGTTTTATGACACAGAGAGTCTCAGAAGAGACTATTTGAACATTATGACTTTATGCCTAACTGTGGTGCAGTCAAGACAAAGCATAATGTTTTCACATCTAAAATTTAACTACACTGTATTTATTGTTTTGCTCAAGAACATTAAAGGAATCTTATCTGTCAACATACAAGAGCAATGAATGAACAACTTAAATTACAAGAGTAAATTAAATGTCAACTTTATTTCACCAAAACAGGCTGTTCTTTTCTGTTAGCAGAGGTTATAAACCACTGTCTTGAAATATTTGCTGTTGAAAAATGATTGACAAGTGTGGACAGAAGTGTGTAAATCCAACAGGTTTTTAATTTACTTGATTATCATATTTATTGCAAGCATACGTGTAAGTTTGAAAAAAATAATTTCATTGTAGTGCTATGTTAGCTCAAGTCTCCTGCATTCACTGTAGTTTCAAACTTTACTGCTCTCTCTGTTCTCATATTGGGCATGTTTTTGTAACTAGAGTATAGCTCTGTGTTTTATTTTATACCAGTAAATCACTGAGACCCAGTAAAAATGTAAAAAACCCTAATAGATAAAAATGATATATACTTTTGGCTTAGAGTGTATGATCTATTTCTCCAAAGTATTTTGAAGACCTCTTCAAATTCTGTATGTGCTTGTAAATTGAGTGTTATTAAAATAACTCTTTTAGGTGTAATGAAAAGAAAGGAAAAGAAGTTATAAAATAGTGTCCATATTGCTGTTGAAACCTCCCTCACCTGTATGTCTGTATTTGTTTGCTGGTCTTTGAGAGCAGAAATTTCTTGGAGCAAGGCTATATGCAGCTGTATACTGGGATTAGTGAATTACATTTCTTAGGGAAGGTTCAGGAAGACATAACAGATAAGTGAAATGTTATTTCACAAGGTCTGCTTCGTTGTGTGGGATATTTCTCCTTGACGGGAACATATAAAAGTGTTTATCTAATGTATCCACAGTGTGTATAGTGAAAGAAAAGGGAGTAACAGGTCTTTATCAAAACTATTCACATGGAAGGGCATGGTGTAGTATAAACCAAAGGAGGAGTTTATTTGTGGCAAAATTATGGGCAACTCTCATGCCTTTCATCTCCAACAAATGCACGTTTGCCTGCGTTGTGTTCATAAATGAGTGCTCTGCCTGCCTGGAATATGGAGTCCCAGAATCAAACAACTTGAACTGGATGAAAAATGAGAGGGCTAAAAATTATGCTGCTGAACAAGGCAGTATTTATCCTTGTGGTCAGAGCTATATGAGAAAAGTCCTCAATCTGCAGTTTTCAATATATCTGTTCTGGGTGAAGATAAAAGAATTGCTAATTGAGTTTACAGTATGTAAGGCTGGGCTATGTAAGGGTAAGTTATCATTACCTCTGTGTTGTCAGTTGTAAATCTCACTGCTTCTGTGGTCTAGAAAGTCTCTTCCCATAAAATGATGGTCCAGTATTTTTTGAGCCAAGATGTTCTCTCTCCAGCACATGTCAGAAATAGTGACATAAGACAGAAACTCTCATAATACTAGCCATGAACCAAAAGGAATGTGTCTTGTTAACAACTTTGGAAAGACCCAGTTCTCATTGTAACTGCCTTCCAGCAGCTACATGGAAGAGAGGATAAAAATTATAAAATATAATCGTGATGTATTTTCCTGACGAAGCAATAGTTTATAGTGATAGTCACTATAAAGTTAATTTTTACTTGAACAGAGCTGAGCTTAATGGTTTTCAATTTTACTAATTTGAGTCATGGGTTTAGTTCATGTGGATTTTGCAACCCCTGGGTTTTGCTTTTATGTCTTCTCCCTTAAATGCTTGGCTTCTTTTTTTGCATTATGCCCTTCCCATTCTCTTTTAGCAGGGAACATCAGGCAGTGATGGGATGGCTCCATCCCCTTCCATTTGCATCAGAATTTAATCTTCTGTGAGGAAGATGATTAAACATGTAATTTGAAAATAAGGTCTCAGGTTCCAAATGGCTTTGTCATCGGGCACGTGCTCAAGGAAGAACGTTCAAAAGTTTGTCACCTTACTCTGACAGAGGTTGGAATCTCTATTTCACCTAAGTTTTCCTAAAGCACTCTCTGCATTGGCAAGGAACTAGGCTCCTTATAAATGCATCAGTTAAACTGATTTGGGCTGAGGGTTCGTATCAACAGTAAGTATGTTTTGGGATTTTTTCTTTAGACTATGGTTACTGTGGTCACTGGAACCAAATGTCCCTATCATGTCTACATTTGAAGATTGAAAAACAGTTGTTGATTTGCACCTTTTACTTACATTGACTAATGGAGCACATCTGGTACACATCTGGTAAAGCTTCTGATTTTTTTTTGTTTTGGCCTACAAAAGGAATCTGGAGTCAGGTCATCAAAACAGTTTTATTAACGAAGCCAGCTACAATAAGAGGGAATAAATGCACCCAAAGCTGTACCACTGTTCTGGACTGAAATGCTGGTGCAGGCACAGCCTATGACCAGTGCCATGATGAGTCTGAACAGAGGGTGAGAAATTCTTTGTTACATCTTTTGCCTGTTATGCCTCTCTGACACTACTGCCAAATATTAATATGTGTAATTTCTTTCTGATTTTTCGTTTGTTTGTATTATAAATCCCATGTCCTTTCTCCAATGTCTTGGTCCTTTTTATTTTTTTTTTAACTTCACCCCTAACCTCTCCCAGTAGAGATTGCTGCAGGCTGTGTCCCTGTATCTTCATTCAAGCACAGAGTTTGCCAGTGTTGGCCACAAACCCAGTGGCCACTGTTTTTGAGAGTGTACATTTGCATTAAAGACAACAGAGCACCTCTGGGGCTCCACCCTTTGTGGAGTTTGAGGAACTGTGGTATTCATCTACTGATTTAAATGGTCTCTGTCTCAGCTTTCCTTTTTAGAAAGGCCATGTTTAGAGGTATGGAAGTAAAAGAAAAAGAAGGAAAGTCAGTCCCCCCCTTCAGATGTGGCTGCAGAGACATGGTCACTCACTTTGTGTGGGAAGGCTTTTGGATGTTGAGAAAAGAAGGTCTGGTTAAAATCTCTGGTCAGGGGTGTCTGCAAGTCTTAACCTCAGCTTTTGTCCTTGCATTTAACAAAAGCTTTCCAGTGGCATAAACAACATCTACCACATAGTTTCAGGAATTCATTCGCTATTTAGTCTCATTTTTATTTCATGTTTCCTTAGAAGTATGCTTTTTACCTCATAAAAAATGTTAATAAATTCTATCATTATAATTTGCTTTGATGGCATATTTAAGGGTATGTCCTCATGGAATGTCTCTTGGAGAGATGATACCCTGGAAAGAATATGTCTAGAATGGACAGTACTGTCTGACCTCATTAGCCAGCAGTCCAGGGAGCAATTGCAAAAGACCTAGATTGCAGTAAAACCTTGTTTCTCTCCAAGACAGGCAGTAGATTGTATGACTGGGGTGTCACCTTGGTTGTGTCCTGCAGCTTTCAATCTGCAACACATGGACAAGCCTTGAACAGGCACTGTGTCAAGCAAATAGCGTCAGAGTTTGTCATGGGTGCCATGCTTTATTACTTTCTTGATGAAATGGGCATTTGTCCAGTAAGAACTTGAGTTGTGCCTCTGATTTATTCTGCCTGAACTATTTAAGTTACCCTACCTGGTGCAAATTTGGGCTGGATTTGTGCTAGAGGAGAAAGGCTCCACGTCTACTTTTTATGTAACTGTAATCTTCAATCCATGGTTGGCTAAAACATTAGATGTGTTCACTGACCTCTTTGACATCAATAAGGATATAGTATCTAAATCAGTTAAGATTCCATTTATTCATATACATTATATGCATTTTAATATCGACAAGAGAAGACAGGTCTTATCATTAAAATGATCTTGGATGTAATGTTTTCAAATTGTTACCATAATAGTTCATGACATGCTGGATCTGTTTTGAGTAACATAAATCATAGCAACTGATGGGAGAGGAAAGAGCAGCAGTTAGAGAACTATGAAAGAAAGAAATAATTTTAAAAAATAGGTTAAATACTGTTTACTGTCAAAAAGAGGACAGGAATATGGTACTTTTCAATTACCTTTTACCTGCTTCTTGAGTTTGGCTGAGCTATATACTGATTAAATGTGGAGGAGAGTGGGGTATTCTTTTGGGCTGCAGATTCATCTAAAGTTGAGAACACATGGTAACTGTTGCTTTTATTGTGTGGAGAGATCTTTTTGTCCTAACCTAGCTCATACTGCATTTCCTGAAAATATTTAGGCTTGCTCTGTTTAAAATGTATATCATCTTCCTGATAAATGGTGTCTTTCAAGCAGTACATTTACTTTTTGCTTGCATCATTTCTTTGAATGATGTGGGTTTTGCAATCCAAAGCCAGTCCTTTTTTCTTAAATATGATCTAACTTGTAATGCAGATCAATATGTATCAATATAACCTTTAAGAAAAACTCCATATATTTGCCTTTGAACTTCAAGGTATCCTTTTTACTGGGTGAAAGAACAAGCTAAACAATGAAATGTTATTAATACATTTTTTTCAGTATTTTTTGGCTAAAACTTAAATTGAACTACACAGATAAAATGCTCTGATCATTTTAAATATTTATCTTGGGGTGTGAAGAAACCAAAATTAGAAAAGAGATTTGGATTTTTGGTTGGTGCTTTGTTGTGGGTTTATTTTGTTTGTTTTGTTTTGTTTTGTTTTGTTTTGTTTTGTTTTTTTTTGTGGCTGAAGGCAATTATATCTTTATTGACCCTCTGCATTCACTCCCTCCTTCAATGTCAGGTACTTGCTTATTATTATCAACATGACATCTCCTTTCTTTGAAAGGTTGTCCGTCACACTTTGAATCACCTCTCTCCATGGTTACATTTTCTAATCAGTTCACATGATTGAGCCTACATCAAGTGATGCTTTACTTAATTCCTTTCCGTTTGTGTGGTGTGATTCTTGGAGGGACTCTCGTCAAAATTTTGGAGGGCCCTGTCAGTTTGAAAAGAACATGACCTTTAAATTGTATCAGTATGTTTGCTGGTGCATAAGGGAAAGGAAAAGGTTTGTAGTGATGGAAAACCACTCTAAAAATGAAAAGTAATTCTCTCAGAAGCAACATGCATAGGAAGTTAATTTGTTTATATTTAACTGATTTTAAAAAAGACAGAATGAGGGGAACATGTTCTTTGAGCAATAAGGGGTCCAGACAGTGTGTCCTTAAATTTGGCTTAGAAAATACCTATTGTTCTTGCTTTTCTGCATTTATAATAATAGACAAAAATAGAAATATTCAAATGTGTCAGAATAAAGGTGTAATTCTTTGAAATTATCAGAGCTGTTACTTTGCTGCATTTTCGTAACTATCTGTGGCCATGCTATAATTAGTAATTGACAATGCTAATTATTGTACAGTCTGTCACTGACTGAAGTGGCAGAGTTAGATTTTATGTGGGTATAAATATGTATACCTTTATGTGTGTGTGAGAGGATACTTCAAGTTAACATAGAATTTTGCATTGTGAATGCAGGCAGTCTGAAAACAAGGAAAATCCACCTGGAATGCCTGACACGGATAGCTGAGGAATAAAATACATGTACATGCTGGATAATGCTGGGAACTTAATAAAGTTTTGCAACCTTTTTTAAGTATACAAACTGTGGATGATCAAATACCTTGTAAAACTGAATCTGGGATATTGACTGTTCTCATCTCCTTTCCTCCATGCTTTGAGGTACATTACTCTTAGGCAGTTTTTACAAATGTCAAAATGTGTAGTGTTACTGGAGCTGTTGAAGTCTGGTTTGCCATGCATTTATATGTTATTGTTACTTGATGTTCAGAAACTGTTTGTCCTCTGGCTTTTTTTCTATATTTGGAGTATTTTTAATCGCACCACTACAGATTCTTTGATATCTGATAAGGTATGAAGTGATTCTGAAAGTTTTCCCAAGGTCACTAAAAGGATTCTTCTTTTCTTTGTGGATATGGTCTGCTCAAAAAATGGGTAGGAACTTGATTATCCTTGAACTTTTCACCCTTCTGTCAACTTTGTTGAAATGGGCCTGTAGATTCCAAAGTTACAGGGTGGAGATGCACAGGAGGGGTGTGATCACACAAAATTGCTGTAGTGAAGGTGTTTGTGCTGCTCCCTTGTCACCCTAAGTCACCTGCCACTCTCTTGAAACTTAATTGTGTTCTCACTGAATCCTAAGGAGGATCTAGGCTCTTCTGCCAAAGATCTTGTTTCTTGGTACTGGATCTCATTCTTGCTTCAGGAAATCGACCTACTTGAGTCAATCTGACAAAATCCAAGTTGACAGAGCTCTTGTTTTGGGTGTGGCTGGAAAGAGATGGACAGGTTAATCCTTAATCTGAGTTTGTGTTTAGACAGCACTGTGTGAGAGTCAAATTCTGGTCTTTGTTCCCTGATTTTTCAGCTTAAGGAGTAGAAAAAAGGACACCAAAAGTTAATCACTTTCTACTTTGTCACTCTCCCCAAGAAGTGTCCCAAGGGTCAGCTCCAGGCTTTTATGCTCTCAGACTCTGCCCCTTTAACTCAGCAGCTGTGGGCTGGTCCTAGACCTTGAGAGCAGAGAGCTCACCTCTGAAATCTGCCCTGAGTTTAATTATTTGGCATGTTTCATTTTCCTAATGATAGTGGCAAAGCCCTGATTGTTTGCATCTAAAATTAAGGCTGCTCAGAGTTCAGATACGTAGGTTTTTGCAGCATTATGGTGTGCCAACTTTCATGCTGGAGTTGTTTAGTTCAGGATACACAAATTGCAGGTGGATATGACACTTGGCAATGGCACACACACTGTGCAGCATTAGACATCCCCGTGTAAAATCTGGAATGATATAGTTTGTGGATTTGAGATGCTGAAGGAGATCAAGGCAGCTGTAGCTGGGTACAGGCATGCACGTTATCTGCATTTCATAGAGGCATTTTGCGTAGGATTGGATTTTAGCATTTTGTGCTAATTCGGGTTTCATGATTCATTCATACATTTAACCCGTTAATGCAGTTCTAACCTTTCCCTGATTGCTCAGATAAAAGTGTTTTCTCTGTGTTTCAGAGAGTATGAAATAAGGTGGCAGAATGATAAATACCAATAGCAGATTTCTGGGTTGGTAGCAATATTCAGTAGTGTATAACATGGCTTTCACTTACACAAAGAAAGGTCATACATTTTCATCTGTGACGTATCACGTTGGCTGAGACATGAACTTCACAGATAGGTGAAGCCACTATATTCTACACTTGTTTTCTTCTGGGCCACAACCTCTGGGTTTTAGTTGCTGTAACGTGATGGAGCCCCAGGCTTGTGTTATTGGGGGCAAGTGGTGTTTGGCATCTCCTACTGGAAATCTCCCTTTTGATAGGCTGCTTTGCTCTTTAGGATGTGTGAAACCTCAGAAATCCTGCAAATCACATTCTCTGTTTGAAAACAAAAACGAAACCACAGATCACAAATTAAATATCAAAAATTAGGCCTTGACAGAGACTAAGGACTTCTGATTTTGGATGACAATTGCTGTTATTTTGTCCTACCAGAGGTGAGCTAGAAATGCTTACATGGCATGGTATATTTTTAAAGAGCAAGTATAACACAAAATCTGTGCAGCCTTAAGATACTAATACATGTTTTTCTTTATGCTCCATTTTTTCCTTAGGAAGTTGATAACAGAAATTGTGCATCACTTCAGGTTCTTACGGCTCAACCTCAAAACATTTATTTATTTGTTTACTTCTTCCCCAGCTTTTTGACTCCTGCTCTGGCTAATTACTCTCCTCTTTCCCTTAAAAGAATAAAATTGTGTGTTTTAACACATTCAATTTCCTACAAGCTAAGGGGCTCCCATTGTAATGCTTTTCTCGCTTTCCCTCTTATGGATATGTGAAATATAATTTCATATCTTGAATTGTCTAACACACAGAGTAATAGCCTGTGTTCCTACAGCCTTATCAACTTGATTGGAATTTTCCACATGGAGCAAACGCAGTGCTGAACCCCTAAGGAGCATCATGGGGACTAGATCCCAGAGTTCCAACCTGCTCCTTGCTTAATCACAGGCAGTATTCATTCAAAAGCCTCTCTTAAATTAATTGAGAGTATTGCCAGAGAGGGGCTGAAAGATTGGGATCATTCTGAACAGCAATGTACTTGTGCTATACTGTTAAAGGATGCCATGTCTTAAATATACTGGAAGTCATAAACACGGCATTATAATAAATTACAAAGCAGACTTTTGGAAGATTTGTTCCACCTTTCACAAAATGCTAATGTTTATTTTGCTTTCATTTCATCGTATTGTCTTTCATTTAAAAATTACAGCTTTACTACAGTGAGCTAATTTCATAATACTGTATTAACTTAATATTATATAAATTATGTTTGTCAGATTTGGGCATTGTTGTAGATGTACAAAGCCCAAATTTACTACCAA
The DNA here is from genome assembly GCA_013400955.1 of Drymodes brunneopygia. Classification (NCBI taxonomy): domain Eukaryota; kingdom Metazoa; phylum Chordata; class Aves; order Passeriformes; family Petroicidae; genus Drymodes; species Drymodes brunneopygia. The sequence continues at coordinate 166,643 of VZTZ01003781.1, read as the reverse complement.
AGCTCTCCAAACACATGTATTCATAATTTGCTACAATGAACCATATGCCACAAAATAGTATTAAGGAATTACACATTCTAATGCCAGGCACAAATCCTGCTGCTCTTTCTGCAACTGTTCTAGGTACAAATAGAAACAATATATTTCTAGCCTTTTTTTTCCCCTCTAGTTGCAATTATGAGCAAAAAATGTTACAGTGTGGGAATATTTTAGCCACCTGCACTTTGTTGTCTGACTAATTTTTAGCTGCGTGTTGCCTTTGAACATTATTGAAAATATGCAGAGATTGCAGCAGTTCCTGGGTATATTTTCTCTGCAGACTATTACAACTTTAGGCCTGGAAGGAAAAGGTAATAGAAACTGGCACAAGGAATATTACAGAGCACGGAGAGCTACAGCTTTCTGTTAGTGGAGAATGGGAACGCTCCTGCCTAAGAGGTTTAATTGCTGCTGCCTGCAGTTTTGCATGTGGTGTTTTCCACTTGCAAGGTGTAAGGTTCTGCAGTGTAACCTGGCTTATTCTCTCCATTCAAACAAAGAGCAGAAATGCACTCTGTGAAGGGAAGGGGAGAGCTTGTGCAATTGTGGAACATCTATAGGTTTTTAAACACACACTGTCTAATCAGCCTCTGACAGATCCATTGTAAATCAAAGGTCTGGTAAGTGGGGATGCCAGAAATGTTTGATCTCATTCCAAGCCTTGAAACAACTTGCTTATTTTTTCTGCAGTTTGGCTCCTCACTAAAATAAAACATTGAGAGATGAATGTTCTGACAGGTCATTGTGTGTCAAACTGTCACTCTGTAATGGTTACATATTTCAGCTGGATTGAGGTGGTGGTGGTTGGGGGAGGTCTGAGAGAAAGAGAAAAAGAGGGAGAGAAAGAGACAAAGAATAACAAGATTTCTGCTCCTTCTTATGGCTGATCTTCATTTAAACCAAACACTTGTCATGTTCAGGGGAAGTTTTATAAATTTTTAATGATGTTGGGTACAACTGGTGCTTTGAAATTTGCTGTACTTTAATTTTTTCTTCGTTAGCAAAGGTTCGCTAATGCATTGAAGTGCTAAGAGCGTGTCCTAGGGATGCCATGATAATTGTGTTGTTAATAATATTGTGGCACTAGTAATGTTCTCCTGGTAATCAAGCCATGAGATTTTTTTTTAATATATTCAGTTATTACACTGCATCTCGTACAAATCATGTCAATTACAATTGCCAGTCTATGACAGTTAAAATAATTGTATACGTTTTCCAGAATTTTCCATTGGCTTGGCTAATCAAGCTAAAAAAAAAAAATCAACACATTATTTGCATTAATTTTGTTTCTAGTCTATTTCTACTCCTAAATCATTTGTCCATCTACTTCAAAAGGCGGAACAGTAAGTATTTTAATAATAAATATACAAACATATTCATACTGTAACATAATATAGGCATAGTCCTGCAATAGTAACACAGGATATTTCCTAGGATTAATCTGTGTGTGTGAGTATAGATATATATTTGCTAAAATTATGTTCACGTAGAGTATGTGTGCTCTATCAGAGATTTATAAAGATAGATATTCAGAGGTGTTTATTTCCGTGGGTTTGGAGTGTCTGTGTGTACACCTATGTAAAGATGCCAGCCTGTCTGTAGACGTTGATATTTTATGCCTCCCTTAGAGATGATTGCGTGTTATTACATTTGAATATTTATTTACATTTAAAAAAAATCAATTAAATAGTTGCCACCTGAAAGAGAGAGCAAGTTTGGTGTCCAAACATTAGCCTTCTGTAACGCTGGCATCTCCTGTCTAATGCTGTTGCTTTGTTTCTTTGAAAACAAGAGACAAACAGCAAAAACTGGCTCAGCATTCTGTCACCAGAGCAGGAAACATCCCATTGTGTGGTTGAGTACCGTGTCCTGGTGGGGAGGGGGAAACTTGGGCTTATTTGCTCTATAAAAGCTTTAATTTTATTTTTTCCCCCTTTTTTTCTTTCATTTATTAATTTTTTAAATTATTATTTTTAAAGACAATGGGAACACATTGCGCTCTCACTGCAAACTGTGGAACTATTGTTTCTTCCACAAGAGGGTTTGGTGTTTTTCAGTGTGTATTTACAAGAGCTACTAAATGAACACGACAGGGGTGCAGAGGAAATGGGGAGTCGGCGTGTGGGTTGCAAAAATATACAGAATGATAATATTATTTCCTTTCTCAGGAAGAAAGTACAGCATGTCGAAGGAGTGGTGAAAATGAAACAGCAGAGAGGCGGATCAGTAGAACATGAGCACTACCCAAGTACAGCCAGGGGTAGTATATGAGAGGGAATAACAAGTAAGGGATGTAGTAATTACACGAGGCGGAATAACGAGTAGGCATGGAAGCATTTGAGAAATAACAAGTCAGCTGGCAGTGGTATTTGAGGAATGACAAGTGAACATGACAGTATTATTTGAGGAATAATAAGTGAGCTTGGTGATATTATTTGGAGAATAACAAGAAACCAGGGGTGCTTTCTCTAGGCACTTTCCCCCACTGCTATCTTGTGAAGGAGGTGCACAAAAGAATAAGTGGTCACAGGTTGCAAGGGTCAAGGGAACAAAATGTTTTTTTATGCAATAAGCTTCTACTAAACATGGCCTGAACAAATCATCCCTCAAAATGTAGAATTTATTCCTCAACTTTGCCTGGAGGTAAAAGTGAAAAGAACAGATTTTTATTTTTTTTTCCACTCCTCTGGCCCTGTGAGTCCTGACCATAGAGAATGAATGGCTTTAGAACTGTACCCAGACAGAAAAATCAATGCTTCATATCAGGAGGCTTCAGGGGTTAGACTCCCATGTTCATGTCAACAAGGCTATTGGTTTTCTTAATACTCCAAAGTTATCGTTTCCCCACTGCAGGAACCTTCCACTGTGACTTGTGTGGTCACAGCTTAACAAAAGCACTTTCCCTTGGCCAACCACCAATTGGCAAAATGGCAAATGGCAAAAAAATTAATTGTTGACGAGGTCTATATTTTTCCAAGCCAGACCATTAACAAGCATATGGAAGTTAGCACTTGCTGCTGGGATTTGCTCTATAAAATTATGCTGGTTTGTGTATGCTGTGGGGGTCACTACAGTCTCACTGATATGACGATTCATGTTTTGAGCAGAACCAGTACTGGGATAAAAATTAATAAGTATTGGAAAGCTGGAATTAAAGAAAGTGGGCTTTTCTTCCTCCCCCTCCTCTCTGCCTTGGCTGGATATTCCTGCTATTTGTATGGAAAGGCCTCTGTTTCCTCTGGACAGACTCCTTCAGGCTTGGTCGTGTCACTGTTTTAATCTGAATGGGTCGGTTTGTTCTGCAGTCATCACTTCTGTGTTAATCACTTCTCCCTTGTCAGGAAAGTCTTACAGTTTGTCAATAGAATTATGTTACATGAGGTTAAAATCATGTTGCTTCAAATAATACTTTTTGTCATCACAAGGTATTAAATGGACTACCTGAAAATGAGACCCTCTTTGAATCTTTGTCAATTTAATTAGTGTAACAACTGTATTTGGCTTACTGGGCAGGAAAAAGCCAACCTTATGAGCTCTAGGAGGGAAAACTGGCTACAGTACAGTTCCAGTATCATCCTGGTGTGCATACAGAAAGCTAAGAGACTTAAATGTTGCATCAGGTTAGAGGGGCATTTTGTGGTCTGGTTAATTTGATGGCTTCCCCCTCCTCCAACCCCCCTTTAAGTATGTTACTGATGCTTTTTTTTTCCTCCTGATTTTTTTTTTCTCTTTTCCTGTGCTGTCTTCAGTGACACAGTGCTAACACTGAAAATGCTGGCGGCTACAGTGAGCATTGCTCACCCAGAGCAATCGGATGAAAAGGCAGTGCAGATGTAATTTGTTTTCAATGGCTGTTTCAAAAGAATAATTGTGGTGACATTGTGGGATCAATATTATAGATTTTTGTTTTCAAGTACACTGTATGTGTGGTGCTAAGGGGAGGCAGGAAATATAACACTGCAGCCTGAATACAATAAAAATGGATTGAGGTCTGTGGGTATTGTCGGCTGGTAGCCATCATGGGTTTGGAACATCATTGGTGGGATTACAGAGCCTGTCCTCTGGGCTGGGATTTCATTGTGAGTGCACACACACACACATTTGCTGCAGTTTTCCTCCTCAGCCCCTTCAGGGACCTGCTTCCTGCACTTGTACAAACTCCCTGAGAATGAGGCTGCGGGTGCTGCTGCGGCTCTCACCTCTGACAAGTGGCAGCATTGACAGCCTGGGGTTAAACTTTGCTGCCACATCCCCCAATTTGCCACACCATGCACGGGGTACCCCAGCAGAACCTGGGCTGGGGAGGGTGTATGGCACACCTGTGTGAGCATTTCAATTCTCCTCCTGTTCCCTGTCTCTCTAGGCCACCATGCTAGATAAAACTTCTTTAAGGCACCTGAGAGAGAGAGAGAAAGAGCACCTCCAGAGAGCAGCCTGCTGATAGAACCTACTTCTAACAATATGGTGAGTGTCATTTTAAAATACCATGAGAAATATGATGTGGTGATCAAGGACTTCCTGCTTTAAGGGTTTCATGTATCAGGGTAACTAGACAAAAAATGTAGTTCCCAGGGTGAAAATTATATTAACAAAGAATTAGTAATAAAGCTGAATAAATGTAATGAGATGTGAAAGAGAGTGCATAGCACATTTTTTTTCTGTCTTTCATAATTAGGCCCTGAAAGAAATGGAAATTCAGACAAAACACCTTCCTCATTACCAATTTAAATATTACAAATTAAAATGTGTTGTTATTGGACAGCTGATTGTTTTGTTTTTTTAATTCAGGAGGTAAAGATGCTGCCTTTGGTTCAGGTTGTTGTTTTAGAGAAAATGATTTTGCAGAATGGTTTTGGCTGATTTTCTTTTCAACTGAGATAAAATTTCAAATTTTCTCTCTGCCAGATTCTCCCCTTTCTCTCTTGGCTGAAATGATAGTTACCCAAACTCTGCTGACAGTCTGTGCACTACAGGGGTGGCCCAGAATCATCCTTTGTTATTCTCACAAGCCATTTATCATATTTATTAAATCACATAGATTCCTACCATAAGTTGGAAAAACAGTATGTGCTTAATTTGGACCAATTAATTCCACAACAAATACACTCTCTCTTGGCCTCTTTTATAAACCAGAACATCAAACAGCTGTTCTCTCATCCCAGCAAAACTAGTATGTAACATTTTCAGTCAGCTTTTACTAGTGAGTATTGGATGAAACAAGATAGCAGACACTTACAGGGATCTATTTCAACCAGTAAATCCTGGTAATTTATTAATGACTCAAAGCATATAAGAGCAACCCTGTTTCATGAAGTTTTTATTTCTGAATTTTATAAATCTTCAGGCTAACAGTCAGTAATCTCCAGTTCTATTCTATGTCTCAGTGTTATGTTACCGAACATAAAACTCCTTTCTAATACCAAAGTATTACATGTTTGAGAAACAAAATATGGAAAACAAGGTTGTGCTCTGAGGGCAGTTTCAAAGCTCCAGCATGGGCTCCAGAACAAAAGCTCCCCTTGCCCTGCCTGCTATGGCTGTCCAGACATCCCATGTTTGCCATGGCATGAACACCTATCCCAAGGATCTCTTCCTTATTTATATCCTGGAGGGTTTTTTAGAGGGTGAGGAAGCCGTGTGACACTGTGTGTTTGCAGATGATCCTCAAAGCAATGCACACCTAGGCCTGGTGAGAGAAGGTTGGAGCAGCATCGAGCAGCTCACGAGTTGGACACCTGTGGGATGTGCCCTGAGGGGCTTCAGGGGCTCCACTCTGGCTCTGTTACAGAGGCTTTGTCTGTTTTGTCTCTCTCTCTCTCTGGTTCCTGCCCCGTGGATAGAGGAGGTGACACAGGTCTGGGACTGGCACCATCAGCATCTGTGGAGTGCTGGCAGCTGGTGCAGCTCTGAGCTGATGTGGCTTTAGGTTGCACCTGATCACAGACTGATGCAGATGTGCTTCCAAAACACATGGGTGGAGCAGTGGCTGTGGATTTGCTCTGCTGCTGCTTTAGGTGCTGCCTTGTCATTTTGAAGAGATTAAGAAATGCTGTGCAGAGCCTTGAACCCAGAAAAGATAAAGGTTCAGCCAGCTACTGCACAGCCTGCAGGAACAAGTGGGAGTAGCCTTTCCAAAGTTTGCTTTGAATTGCTTTTGGGCTTGTCTTTTTTTGTTTTTACAATCTCCAAGAGCAAAGGCTATTTGAAAGTGGCCCTGAAGTGTGTGTGTGTGAATGGTCTGCAAGAGGTGTGGGAGTCAGAAATATAGTTCATAGCATCTCTTTCTTCATCTTGCGTGACAGAGCCAGGCCTGCAAAAATGGGATTGCCCATCACATCCAGGGAGGTGCAGGGATTGCTCAGGGCTGCCTCTCCCTAAGGTGAGGAGGCAACAGAGCAGGACATGGCACTCCCATTCTGCACCCTCGGGTCCATGCCCTGACTGTCAGAATGTGACTGGATTGATCATTGATCAATGTGATTGATATTGATCATGGTGTAAAACACAGATGCTGTCTTTGTATTGGAGTTTGGTAAGGATTTGGTGAAATATAAGCTTGCCAGTACAGTGCTCCAGCTTTTGTTGTCAAACAGTTGAGGTATCTGAGGTATCAGGGAAGGGCAACAAAACCTTGTATTTGGGGGTTTCTTTCTCACTGGTAAACCAAGAAGGAACCTGGAATGGGTTTAACTCAGCTCTGTGACATCAATGTACTGCTATTTCTGCCTGCTAAACCTGACATCTAGATTGCTTACAGAGATCTTTCTTGCAATGAACCTTTATCCATTTTGTCCAAAAGCCTTGTCTGCTTTTGCTCTCCCAATTCCTTGCTGCTATTGCCCTTCCCCTTTTCCTCTGGTGTCCTTCACCATCACAATTTCTTTAGTAAACCCCAAAGCAGCTTGAGGCAAAGCTGACACACAGTAACTGAGGATCCTCACCTTACCTCTTCTACCTTCTGAAAAATAAAATAATGTAATACAGGAAAAGCAGTCCTCCTCCCAGTGCAATTCCTACAGATGTTTTCCATGAAATGTATCTTTCAGCAGTTACCTGGTTTATGCAGGAACACAGGTATAGCACTTGAGTTTGGGAATCAAACCTGGATTTATGGAAAGGTGTGCAGACCAAGTAGATGGCTTTGTAACTGGAATAAGTCAAGCAGTCACTACCTGCTGACTAATAATAAATTTGAGATTAGTGGGAAGTGTTAATATTTTATACTGCTGACTTTTTTGTCCTTTATTTCTGAAAAGATGTGTCAAAAAAGGAAAGCTGCATATACACCATAAACTGCATTTCTTCACTTCTGTGTCTGTGGTTGATTAACCTTAATATGTATCTATATTTTATTTTTCTGGGTTAATTTCTTCTGATTCTTTAAAAGGAAATAAATAAATGGTGTTTGCCCACATAATCTTAGGTCTGTTCTATTCAAAATAAGATTGTTATTTTTCATGGAATAAAGGTAATTATATACAATATATATATATAATAGGTAATTATATACAATATATACATAATGACATAACCAAAAGATTATGCTTATTTGGGTAACTGCAGCTTGTTTTGAAATATCAGTGTTGTGAGTTTTAAACCAGCGCAGCATTCACCATTTTATTTTAAATTCATGTATTTGAGCACCATGTATTTTCAGAGTCAACTCTGAGAATCTCTCATCTTTTCAGTTGTTAATGCCCTAGAATGTTTTTTATTTATCCATTTATTTTATTATTTTTACTGTGATAAAATGTTAGCTGACATCAAATTAATTTAAAATCATAAATTTTTGAGGCAAAACTTTGCCTACAGTCAAGAATACACGTGTCTGTATTGAATAGTTTCATAGGTGTTGATAGTCTGCATTAACTGTATACAAAATAGTTCTTAAATTGTTGCTTTTAAAGGCTGGTCACAGGTGGGGAAAATTTGGTAGAGAGGGCATTGACTTTCTTACAAGTACTTTGCCTGAACATGAAAATTCATTATTTGATATTTATATTATGACTTGTTGCCTATGCAATTCTCCTTGGAAAAAGGCAGTTCCTTTCAGCTCCTGGCTGCTGGCTTGGAGCAAGGGAACACCAGGCTAAAGGAATGGAAGATGATAAAGATGTTCTTGCTGTATTTCCCAAAATTTCTAGTGAAAATTATGCTGTGCAAAAAGAAAGGGTTTTCATGGGTTTTCCTCTTGTATGGTTAGCACAAGGCTTTGTTGATGTCACTCACTGGCAGAGAGATTTGGAGCTTAAAATGATCTTAATGGCCCCAGCAGGTGCGTGTTCTTCTCTTTCCTTGAGACTTGTACGAGAGGAGGAAGTTCCAGCACAGACACTGCATCAGCTGACAGAATGTGCTGGGTAATCCAACAGCTACAACTGCTCCTACAGAACAAATAAAGGATTTGGAGAGCCACCCAGCTCTAGAAAAATTGAGTGTTTACCATCACAGGAAATAGACTTTCATAGTTATTTTTCATGGCCAACATTACTTCTTGAGAGTCATCATATTTTATGAAAACTTTTATTAGCATTTCCGAATGACCTTACCCCCATTGTGTTTTTATCAGTCCCAAGAGCCATAACCTTTTAAAAATATTTTTTATCATTATAAACACAATAAAGTAAGCTGTCTTGCACATAGATTTGTAGATCTCATTAGAGATACTTTTAAAAAAGGTACTTCATCTCTTGGGAAGATAATGACAAGTAGTAATCTTGGCATGCAAAGTTTTCAGACAGGAACAGTTTGTTAAAATGGATTGTTTAATCTTTCCAGAATTGTTTTGGAGTGGATGTACTTTTTAATTGCACTTTTGCACAGCATTATGACTTGAGTGGGGAAAAGACAAGGGCAGCTGAAAACAAATGCTGTGGCAATATCAGTTAGATGGTATTCCAGGTGAAAAAATAGCCAAGTATTTGCTTAAGATTTCGAGTGTTATCAAAGTCAAACAAGAAAAATGGCAGTTTTAAAACTCATTAAAGTTAACATTTGTCTGTATTGTAAATGAGGTATATTCCCTAGGGTAGTTAACAGCTTTGGTGGCACAAGATGGGGATAATTTTTCAGAGGTACTGTTTCCAGTGGGCCAGTGTCCTAAGGCTTTGCTTTAAATGGCCTTTTTATGCAGTAGGATAATGGGCAGTTTGTGCATTGCTAAATCAGCCCTATTTTGTTAGGAATGTTACAGTCAGGGCGCTCACAATTTGTCAGAGGAAATGCAGAACATCTCTACAGGAGTCTGTTTAAGAGGACATCATTTCTCGATAAGCTCTTGCTTAGGTCAACATGCAGCCCTGCTCTTACACTATTCCCCTGTTGCTTCTGCCACACGGGAATGCTCTGATTTATTGGGATTGCACAAGTCATGTCCTCCGCCTGACTGAAGCTACAATGTGGAAATGTTCTCTTCCCTCCCCCCTTTTCAGAAGGAAATGTGGAAGGTTACTTTAAAGGCCTCTTGAAGTATTTCTGAGGGGATGGTTTCAGTGAAAGGAAATACCCGGATGCTGTACAGGATCTCTGTGCCACAGCTGCACGTTATAAATACATCAGGACTATCATCCTTTTGGAAAGTGTGCTGGCTCAGAGGGCTGACTGTATGACTATCATCAAACTACTGTAAAATGCTTGTGATGATGTGCAAAGGCAGAACAAGAAGATTATGAACCTAGTGAATGTGATACAGAAACATCCAGTGACTAATGGCAGCAGAGTTTTTTTAACCAGGGCATACAAAACCCCCAAACATCATCAGAAAAATACAGAAATCAAAGTGGGTTTCAGTGGTGGGCACTTCAAATGTATGTCCTGTCAACTTTTTAATTACATTTAAAATTGTGGAGACACTTCTTCTGTGGTACTGGCTTAATGAACAGTGATTCCTTAGTCAAATCTGCTTTAAAAACTGTGTGCAATCCAGTGTTGTGTTAATTTCCCGTTTGATAAAGGTGCTAATACTCTGTCATTCAGGCTGCTATTGCTAAGAAATTTTTGGTTTGTTTCAGCATTGTGATATTTTAAACTCAATGCAGCCAAGGACATTTTTAATGAAAAGAAAAAAAGCAATGAAAAGCCTTAGTAATTTTGTGTTTGATGCCAATTGTAATATGAGATGTGCAGAAAATATTTTGAAGGGGTCAAAGCTATTCGTCTTTATTGTTTTTCTTTTTTTTTTCTCCTGTAACACAGAATTTAACTGTCTGCAGGCATTTGAGCCCAGAATGTTCTACCTTCTCTGCAAAGAGATAAAACATAAGACTTTCTCTTTAAAGACAATTTGGGTGGCTGTGAATAACCTTCCTTGGAACTGAAGTAACTCCATTATTCTGATTCACAGGGACTCATTCCTTATGGTTTCTTTTCCCCACTTTTCAAGCTCCTGTTTAGCACCCTTACTTCACCTCTGCCTTTCTTTTGTAGATCTTCCTGAGATGCTCAGGGGTAAGATTTTTTTATTTTATTTATATGTGAGAAGTTTGTATAGGCTTCATGGATTTGCATGAGCCATAGAAAGTCCTTTCCTTATTTGTGACACTTTATGGTTGACTCTTCAAGGTCTGGAATGATCAAACAAAGCAGGGGATGTAGTCCTGGAATTGGTAGCAAGGAAAAACAAAGAAGAATCACTTAATGCGACTTGTTCTGTCTGCAAAGAAGCATTTCTGCAAGTGATGCCTCTGCTGAACCTGGAAATCATGGAGGACATGAGTTACCCACAAGAGGACAGGAAATCTGTGAGCAACCTGCTCGAGCAGAGGGCAGGGCTGGGGAGGAGAGGGCTGGGGAGTGGAATCTGCACCATGGGCTGTGTACTCAGGGGGTATTTCCAGCCCAGGACTGTGTGCAGTGAATAACAGCAGAAACACCTTCTGCTGCCCCTGCAGAGTGGTGTGGCTGCACTTCAGTTTGATATATAGGTAGCTAAAACAGTATGATTAGACTGTGCAAATTAAACTGATGTAACATCATATAAGCATTGCCTGGAGAAGAAAGAATTTGATTTTCAGGAATACTGGATACGTGCAAAGTTCAGCTACCTAAGGATTGCTTTGAAAGAATTGAGCCTTTGGTGTGGAGCCTTTGCTTAGCCAATGACAAAGAACTGTTTTTGAAGACAAAGGACAAGGCCAAAAAGAATTTATAAGAAATTATGAGAAATAGGGACAAAATCTCAAAATAATATTTAGACTCAGGCAAACTCTATGAAATAGAATAAGAACACAACATGTCAGCTAATACCCAGAGTAAAACTCACTTTATTAATGTAGTTGTAGGATTTTTGTGCATGTGTTACATGAACATGTAGGAAATTTATATTATCACAGGAAACTTGTCACTCTAAAGTCACTGCTTGACATTCAGTTATTTTTAGTTTACTCTCACATACAAAATTATTCTGATAGCCACCATTAATTTTCTAGAGTATTACAAAGAGTACTATTTGCACTCCTTACTAAAAGCCTTAAAGGAAAAAAAAAAGTACAAGCACTTACTTTCCCCCAGAAATCAGCTCTCCGGGCTGCAGTTAGGGAACTAACATTTTTATACACCATCATCTTCTCTAAAATCATAGTTTCCATTAAAAGTATCTAGGGTTTTTTCGTCTGTACTTTTGGTATGGAAATGTTTCAGATTCAGATTACTCTTAGGTCATCAAGGTAAAAGATACAGACTTACCTCATTTAAAATTAATTAATGAATTGTTAACTCTGGAACCTAATGATGATACTAAATTGACACTATTCTTTTTATGTCATATCATGTCCTTTTTGCAGAATCAGCCAGGTACTTTAGTATCTGTTCTTTAATAATGCATCTCAGCCTCCAGGAGTTGTGAAAGACAAATGTCTTCCTTGTCTTCAGAAATTCAGTGAGACTAAACCTTTTATTGAGAGCTTTTTGAGACCCCTCTTTTTATACGGCCTGAGTGGATGACCCTCCTTTTCTGGGACAATATAAGCTGAAAATAATACAGATTTCAGCAAACGATAGCAGAACAAAGCTTCTATTTTATGCTTGTTTCATCTTTTAGGACTATGTTTAATGAAGTTTGGCAGTCTTTCAGATTTACTATGCCTTCATTACTGAATGTATTAGTAGTCCATAAAGAATCTTTCCTATGCCCACAAGACATTGAATACAAGGAAAGGAGCAGCAGAAGTGCCTTTACTGAGAGGTGACATGAACTCTACCTACTCTAAATACAGGTTGAAATCTGGGCTATTGAAAGGGTCTGGTCAGTGATAAGAGGCAACTTTAGGCCACTGAGCTCAGCTGTGGAGCCTCCAGAAAATGTTCTATGCTCAGACTTGGTGTGTTGTAGAAAGTGTAGAGAGGGACTCTAGAAGACATCTTAGATACACACAGAGAGAAATGACAAGTGGTAATGCCCAAATCATTTAATTTCAAAGGAACAACCTGTCTGTACAACTCGAGAAAACCCCAAACATACACAGAATGTTTAAGGATTCTGCTTTAGGAAAAATAGTAACAAAAGGGATAAATGCGTAAAAAAAGTTCAACTCAGTTGTGACAGCACTGGAAGTAAAGCTGAAGAAAGCAATGGGCAAGCAGAAGGTATTGGATCACTCATGATTTGGATGCACATTCCCCCATGAGTGGCATGAACAGTTTTTTAATTTTGTTTTTGGCTGCATCCGGTATAAAGTATTTTCTTGAGCTCATGAGGATCGTTAGGAGAAGAGGGAGAGTCATTCCCTTGCTGTGTTCCTGCCTGACCTTGTATTCTCTGCCCTGCTGGTAGGCAGCTCTGGGAGCTGCCAGTAGTGTCAAGAACTTCACTGAGCTGGAGGGGGCCGGGGGGAGGAGATGCAGCACGGAGCTGTTCTGCTGCCTTTTTGCTCCTGACACACCCCATATGCTGAGATGGTGGGTGGCAGTAGGAGAGCTGGCACGTTAGCAGCTCTGTGTTCCCCGTGCCAGGGGAGTAATCTGTTGGCTGCTTAAATCTCATTTCTGATTCATCTCTACTTCCTCAGTAGTGCAAAGAGGAGAGATCCTCACAGAAAGCCCAGCTCTTGGAGTGGGTGACAGTGCAGTCTAGAGAAGACTCTAAAGCTTCTGCCTTGAAATTCTGTTTTGAATATTGATTTTATTATATTTAGAATAACCCCCAGACTCTAGACTTTCTAGAACTAGAGCTCAGCAGCAATTTTTATGGAAATAATAGAGCTGATTGCCCTTGTTAGGTTTTTAGATATGCACATGCACGGGGAAATTCACCATGCCAGAAGATTCAAGTAGGCAAATCAAAGCAGAAACAAAAAAACTTATTTTCTCTGTTAATAACATTGCTTGTTAAACAGAAGTTGGCATAGAATCCCAGCGTGAAATTGCCAAGAAAAGATTGTTAATTTGGCATAAGCTTTAAGTCGTTTCATTTAGTATCACATGAAAATGAGAATTATACGTGTGTTTGTACTGTGCACTGCTAGTGAAAAGGAGGATTTGCAACACAAGGAAAATAGGTGTGCACCATCAGGGGGAGTTCATGTTCGTTTGACAACCCCAGGACTTGGCAAACAAATGCAGCAAACTTGGAGGCAAGCAGCAGAGAAAACATCCTGCAATGTTTTGCTGGAAGAAGCAAAATAGAGCAGAATCAATCATCTTTTCAATGAGAGTTTGAGGTGACTTGGGCCCTGCTCTCAGCTCTGCAGAGGGCTTGCACACCTTTCTCTGCTATGTGCAGAGAGTTTCCTTCCAGCAGGATTGGTACAGCTCCTCTCTTACACTGAGCCCTCCATCTGCTGGGGCTGATTTACCCTCTGTGGGGTTACAGAGGCTGCTGCAAAGGGAGGGCTCCTCCTTGCCTTGGGGCAATCGTGTCTGCTCCTCATGCATCAAACTGTTCTTGTCAGCTTTAACAGCCAGCTCAACAGAGCTGCAAACCTGGGGAAAGGGGGGGAAACACCCTTCAACAGCAGAGTTATTAATGGACAGTCTCCCTTATTGTAATGCTCTAAGTATCTAGAGATATTTGTCTTACTTTTTTTAAAATCCAAATATCTAAGTTTTCCTTTCTTTGTGTCTGTCTGTGGGTGGAACAGAACCCCACTGGCAGTAGTGTAGGGTTTCTGCTCAGTTCAGCTTGGATGTGTACGAGGCTGGTTCTTTACACCTACCTTTCATATGAGGGGTCAAGCCACAGAAATACCAGAAAAAACATGGAATAAAATCCTGTTTCCACTGAAATCAGTTTCGTTTTTCAGTGTTGGATTTGTTTGGGCTAGGATTTTTACTGAAGTTAGCTGGAGGTAGGATCTTTTTTGTAATGGATTCCTGGTGCTGAAATATCTGTCTTCACACCTGGAATAAGACTACTGATAGCACAGGAGTTTGCAGCAGGATTCAATTGATGGCAAAAATAAAAGCCATCCAAATTAAAATAAAATAATAGTAATAAAAGGACTGCCTTATTCATGTCCAGTATTGTTCCTGCTGTGACAGGTCTCCTGCAGCCTGCAGAGCCGTGGAGCAGTTCTGCAAGGGCACCTCTGGCTTTGGGGGAAGTCTCTTCCTCCTGCAGGTCCTTGCTGTTGGAAGCTTCCATTCTCCTGCATTATTGGCCCTCCTGCCTTCTGCTGCTGGAGGAGGTTTTGGCTGTGGGCTGGGCATCCACTGCTGGCTGTGCTTGGAATGAGCTGTCTGATTCCTCCTCAGCCTCTCTGATGTTGTGCAGCCTTCTCACCACCTCCTGCAGCTCAGGCACCTGCTGCAGGGCCCGTCCCTGGGCTCACCTTCTGCAGACAAAGGTCCAGGCTCTCCCTGCAGCCTCTCCCTTCAGCATCTCACTGAGAGCACTGGTCACTGCCAGAGAGGATGGTGCTCTTAAATGGTACTGCATTTGAAATATTCTTAGTTCACAACCCAACACATTTATTTAAAAATAAAAATCCTCCATTGGTAATGAAGTGGAGCAGCTGCAGAACAAATTTTTGTTTTGTCACATGTGTGACAATCGGTGGTGGAGGAGCAGAGAGGAGAATTGAAAATTATAGTCTCCTAAACCACTCCTAAAGGATTTATTAAACAATGTCAGACAGAGCCAGAAAGTGGAGTTGTAAGAGCTGTGGTTTTGTATAAGAGGAAAATTCTGTTGGGGTAAGAGTCACTGTTTTTTTCTGAAGTGTTTGAAACGTGAGGATACTGAAGTCTTGTTTTGGGTAAAGTAAAATCAACAGTTTGTACCAAAGGTATTCTGAAGATGCAAAGAAGTACTAAGTATTTTTGTTAGATATTTAAATAATTTTTGAGGGGGGAGGCAGTACAGCAAAAGCAGAAGGCATCTTTGAACTTCATTTTGTATTAGGAATGCTTTTTGGTACCCTCCTGCAGACTGGCATCCGTACTAGAAATACAGAGTGAGATAATAGAATTGTTTAGGAGAGACTCATGCTTGCCTTTCTGCCCCTCAGTGGATGTGTGTGGGTTGGGCTGAGATTCCCTATCTGCTCTATTTTGTTCATTCCCTTTTCCTGTGCAGCCCAGAGAGAGAGAGCAGCGAGTTATCAGGCAGGACTGAAGGGGAAGATGAAGATAGCCTTCGTGTCCCACAAGAAGTGGGAGGTGAAACAGCAAAGACAGGAAGACTGATTGGGGAAGATAACACAGTAACTTACAAGAGGGGGGACAAGAGAGCTCCTTAGAGGGAAAAGAACTGACAAAATTTCACAGCAGGCACTGGTGGGAGATGAGAGTCCAGGGGAAACATCATGGCATGAGAGAAACGAGCTCTCACTGATCACAACATGCCAGGATGTCTCCATGAATGTCTAGGAAACCATCAGCTCTGGTGAGGAGGAATACAAGATCTGACAACTTTTTGTTTTGTTTTAAGAGGTACACATTAAAAATACATCTGAAGTATGGGACACAAAGAATCTAAATAATGTTATTTAACTTCTGGTAGATGTGGATCTCCAGGGATGTTTACATATGCTTTTGAAGAAAGCTGAAAAACATTAGATTTTGCATTTCCAGGCTTAATTCATCATTTTATTTTGTTCTGTTTAAAGAAATCTATGCAGAATTATTAAGTTGCTCAAAATAAGCCCAAAATAGAGGACTGAGTTTTCTAAACATTTTACATATTTGTGTTTAATTTGTTGAAAATAGGATAAAATCTGCTCTCATTTGGCATCCCGAATACAAATATTAGGAACCCAATCCCCTGATGCAGTATAATTTTTAACAGTACAATTTAACAGTCTTCCAAAAGATATTGTGCACACTTTTATTTTACAATTAGGATTTTTTTTTAGTATAGAAAAATAATTCACGTGTTTGTACGTTATGAACTGAGCTGCTGCGTGTTGGTTTCTGTGCACATCTGCATTCACTGCAGAATAAAAAGACAACAAAGTTCCACCAACTGTGTTTGATTTGGAAATATGGTTATTTAGCTGGCTGAAAAAATTAGGTTAGGAGATCACAGTGCATGGGGGGGTCTTTTACCTCTAAAATATAAACCTTCTATCTCCCAGTGCAGGAGTGTTAAGTGCAGAGCTTTTAAGTTGAGAAAATATGCCGTTCATGTGAAAGGTTTGATAGCACTATATACCCACCAAAAGCTTAAATGTGCCTGACTGGTTTTATGGAGGACAGTAAATTAGTCTTGGCTTTACCTCTGACAGGTGAGCAGCAGTTCTTGCATGACCGGTGGCTCTCACCACACGTCGCTACCACACAGGTGAGGCTCTCCCTTTCAAAATGATGACTGGTAAGAAAAACAAGATGTCTTTGCTGGTTATAAATTTAACTCTTCTATGATTAGTCTGGGCCAATTAGGACACCCCTGGGGTTCAGACTATGGCTCAAGTACAAGCTTGAAAGCCTGATTAGCTGAGGTCTCTTGATACTTGTTCTTGGTAGTAAATGCTGGCACATATAGTATTGATTTTCATTTAGATATCTTAATGTTTCCAGACAATCCTAGCAGATGTGGGCTGAACTCAGATCTACGAGAGTGCTGGGCTGCAATCTGCAAGCATTTTTCTTGCCATTTTGTTTCATTTTTCCTAAACTTAACTGATTTGGAATCAGGAGATATAAATGAAAAATGCAGAGTTTGCCTATCAATCATGGCATGTACAAACATTGCTACTGCCCTTTTCTAACATCCTATTACCACTGGGTAGTTGGCTAGTCAAACAGGAATAAAAATTACACTGCAAACATCATAAGTTAGGCTTGATTTGTTGAGCAAGAAGCCTGACAATTCTGTAAGAGTTATATACCTCAGCCTCGCTGAAAATCAGCCTTGTTATGGCTCTGGTACGTCTATAAAGATTGTTCATTTCATATAAAACAGCTACCTGCACTGAAAGGCCTGAAAGGAAGAATGATGCTGGTTATAAATATAGAGGAAAATCTATTTGTCTGCCCCTTGGTGCTGTTAGCAAGTCACACGACGCAGCCCGGCCGCGGCTCCTCGGCAGCAGGGGGAGTTTGCCATGGCCACCTTTCCCTTTCATCTTCTGGCCTGGGCTGAAGCACATCATCTCTCTTTGTCATATGAGATAAAGCAATGAAGTGTGACCAGTGCCACTGCATTGCACTCTGCCCACCAGGAGCACGTTAATGATAATGAAAAACTATACTGCACTGCATTTAAACGAAATGTGAGCGTAAGGCTGTCTGTCGGCAGACTGGTAGAACAGTTAATGTCATAAAAGATAAATAGAAATTATTAGAATTGGCTTGGAAGGGATTTTTTATAGAGCAGGGTTGTATTCCTTTAAAGTTATACATTATCAGACTGTTAAATCTAATTTCAGACTACTGGGCAATTAAAATGATTAACATTATTTACTCATATAGTTCGATTCATTAAGGTTTTAAACACCCTTTACACACTCTTTATGTTGAAAATAGAGAAATAATGTGTTAAAAATGTCTTGGATCATTAATCATTCAAATTTGCTGTATAACTGCTTTCTCGAAACCTTAGCACCACAGTGAATATTTACAAACCTCAGAGGCATTTTGAAAGGATGAGCAAAATCAAATTCCACCCACCTCTGGTATCTCCAACAGACCTTCTGTAGTTTCCAGGCCTATTGCGTTTGCAAGAAAAATCAGGCAGAAAAATCCTGAGATTGTCTTAGAAGTTATTCTACCCAGGGGCTTGTACAAGTCTTGGCTGTGTTCACCTGGGGGCTCACTCCCCCTTTGACATGTGAAGGGAACAGCATGGATGCTGTTATTGAAGCTAATAGGAACTCCATGGATAAAGTCTTGTGTACTGAAATGGAAATATACTCTGAGTCTGGCACTTAGGTTTCAAGTGTGTCAGATGGAATTTCGTATTATCTACTGACAAACCAGTTTATTAGATGGATATAAGAAGAGATCTTCAGGCTAGTAAATGCTGCCATTAGTCAGAGGTGAAACACCCACTTCCCTTCTGTGTTGGCATTTATAACAACCTCTGAAATACTGTGGGAAAAGTCATGAAAGTCAGTATACAGTATGTGACAAGACAATTACAAACTGCATATTGATGCTGGTCTTGTGAAAAGATTGTCTACAGGCTTTTTTAGTGATTTGAAACATCGGGGGTTTGTTTGTTTGCCTGTTTTTATTCCTGCGCACACCAAAAATGCCTTTTTGAAAGAAATGCTGTAAATCACAGGGTGGATATAATCTAGGCTGGGGTCCCATGCTCTGGGAAGGCAGATTATTGTGCCTGCCTGCCCCTGGAAGCACTGGAGGCCCATGAAGTGGCTCACAGTGCAGCAGGCAGGGATCTCAGCCCTTGCCTGTTGGAGGTTCTGGGGCTGCAGGAACCTGCTGAGCCACAGAATGTCCTGTTCTCCACAGGCCAGATCTGCTGAACAAGTGTGGGCATTACTCTCTTGTGGCACCATTAGTAAAAGGAAGAGCCAGTTATAATAAGCCTCTTTGAAGTCACCCAGGGGCTCAGCTGATGCTGAGAAATGCAGATGGTATTAAACACAATGGCACAGCTGGATGGTCCCAGCTGGCAGTGTGACCCCAGCACCAATGCTGTGTTTGGTATTTGGGGTCTCCCACTTTGAGAACATCCAGGAGTATTCAGACTCCTCCTTGATGCTACTTCAGGAGCCATGTGCTCTGGGTAGACACTGCAGAAGTGGCTTCCTAATTTAGGTGTTCTGGATTAGGCCCAGTTATCTTAACATATTTACTAAGGAGCTCTGCTGTCTAAGTTATTCTCTTACCAGGATGCCCAGGTGCAGTTAGAGACAAGTGCAGCAGCCCCAGGTCCACTAGTGAATGGTGCACTGACAACAAAGCTGTGCCCAAGTCAAGTGGCTCATCTTCCAGCAGGACTTGGAGAGGAGAGGGTCAGCGAGCTGCCAAGGATCCACACAACTGTCCTGGAACAGGCCCTTTTTTAGCTCTTGGTTGAGCCACTTTCTCCCTTCATTCCATTACTCTTAGGCTCTGTGTAAAGCTGCCTGATGTAATGAAGGGCTCACCATGCAGCCTCAAACCATGGTGTTTTCCAGGACCATGTCCTGTACTTGATGCAGTCCTTGCTCTAGAAAATAAAGGCAACTGTCAGCCTGTATCAGTGAGGCTGTTTCTAATGTTATTCATCATTCATTTCAGGAGTAACACGAGCAAAGCCTTTCCCTTGAGAGACTGGCAGCTGTTACCATCTCAGCAATACTCTAAGCTTTTGCTGGCTGCAGGGAACAGAAAGCCCAAAGTTACTCCTGAATTTCTTGTCAGTGTGTGGTGGTCTAAGCCAGCCCACCAAAATGGCACACAGGGGCACTGTGCCATTGCAGAAGAAGGTTGATAATTAGCAGCTACTCACATGAATATTAAGAACATACTTTTTTCAAGGAATTAATTTTCTTAAGTTTTTCCTACCCCAAATCCAGATGAAGGGAGGCACTTTGGAGAAATAGTTCCTTTAGCTTGGACTGAGATGTCTACCTGTGTTCTTGGTGCCTGCTATGTCCTGTGTGTCTGTCTTGTTCAGAAGCCTGGGACTTTGGTATATTTGTGATCTCTGGCATCACTGTGGTAGTCATGACTTGTGCCTCCTCTTCCTAAACTTGTAAATTTGGATGGCAGAAGGTGGGGTGAGGAAGGGAATCCAGAAGGCTGAAAGGCACTTCCCTTTCCACAGTAGCAAATTCTCCTGTTGCACTGGGCTTACACATCAGAAATTTATCCATCCATTTGATGTGTGACAGAGTGCTGGCCTTCAAGTTAACCTGGCTGTGTTTGGTCACAAGGTATTAGGATTGATGCTGGTGCCCCCAGTACCTTTGCCCAAGCTGAGCTCTCCTGGGGGTTGTTGGACCTATTTCCCCATGGGGCTGTAGATGAGTTCTGCCCAAATGATCAGTCAGAAGAATATACTGAGCTGAAAATATAACCCCAGAATACCACAAACACTCACAGGTATCAGTGAAATACAGAATAAAAAATTTAGTCCGGGTCTCTGCCTTTTCTATTTTGCTAATAATTAGAATTATATAACACGGGAATGACTTTTATTGTTGGTATATCTGGGAAATTATTTTTCCTTTGAGTTTTTTAGACTTCTTATACCTCCCATTGATTTTGATTATTTACTGTTTGACAAGGGGAACACAGGCAGCCCATGCTGTGCGAGAGATCAGAGGTGCCTTCATTCCTCAAGGCTATTGCCTTCTTTAATTCTTCAGTGTAGGATCAGTGAACTGATTGCATTTTCTTCTGTTTGACACTTTATATTTCACATTTCTTCATCAAACCACAGTAACGTGCTCTCTTTTAGAGCAAGCTGCTCTGAGAATAGAACCTTTTTGTCTTGGCCATTATTATAACCCTTTGGTGACTTGTAACAGTGACTTTCAGCCACTATCCTGATTCACCCTCTTTCAGTTAAACTGGATGGAGTTGAGTATCTTGTTAATCCACTTTCTGTGCTTTTCTTTTATTGGTGTTATTTGTATTTCATATTTAATCATTGCATGATGTGGCTTGAGGGCAGTTGTTCTTTGATTTTTATTTTTTTTTCCCTTCAACCAGGATAGTCTTACAGGCCTAAGGGGAGATTTTTAAGCTGCAAACACTGTATGCCAAATCTGGTAGTAAAAAGCACAGTTCAAATATTTGCAAATAGAAACAAATAAATGTACACTCTATTTGGGCATGTAGTTATGTGTGTGCATTTTTGAAAAACAGCTCCTTGGACAGACATGTTTTACAATGGTGGGAAAGAAGCCAAAGGAATAGGAGTATTTAGAGTCTTGCTACTTTCTGAGTGATCCACTTTCTATTAGAAAATAGTTAATGCAAGTATCTGAAGTAGAAAAACCAGAAGTTAGTTCTGTCAAACCTGACTTCAGGTTATGGTTCCAAATATTTTGATCAAATAGGCTTCTCTCTCCTTTCTTGCATTGTAAGATATGCAATGGAGTACATATTTCCAGTGAATAATGTTTATGCTGTGGGTCCCTGTAAATGAAAACTTGGGTGATGTTAGATCAAAGTCTACAGTAATTTCATAATTTCTTTAAGAAGAAATGCTTGTTTTTGGCTCTAGTTGGCATCAGTCTAAATGAATCAGTAAAATGGGATGATCTCAGCTCATATAAATAATAGCAGCCCTCTCCTGTTAGAAATTTCTTTCTTCTGGAAAAGCCAGTTGTCCCACATTAATGCATTTCTAATCAAAAACACTAAGCCCCATATGGTATTTTTTAACACATTTGAGAACCCTGGTTAAGACAGAGCTCTAAATGTACTAGAAACCAAAGTTCATTGTTTTTCAGCACTCGAGAGAATGTGCAAAAAGTAGACCCTTGTATTTCTGTCTTATCCTGCTTGTTAGTTTTACTGTTCTGGGTCTCATTCTCTTTCCTATTCTTCTTTCTCTGCCTTTTTTTCTGTGTGTGTGAAATGACCTTCATGTTCCCACATAACAAGGTTCATCCTCTTTCTCCCTCTTAACCATAATGAACATGAGGAAAGCTCTCTGAGACAAGAACAAAGACCAGGAGGGGACATCCCAGAATACCAGGGGATAGGGAAAAAAGAGGTCCATAATACTTCAGACTAGAAAAATGTTAGAATTCAAGATAGAGCTTGCCTGTAGAAATACTGCTGGAAAAGAGTTTGCCCACATTTTTGTGAAAAAATACCCAATAAGATAATTCGGTATTAAAATATATTTGTGTTTCTGTTTGTCCTTTAAATGGCATCTATTTCCTCTGAGTCATCATTAATTGCCAAAATTTCATATTGTGGCATGGAAGGTAGAAAATAAGCATGAGTTACTAGAGTCAATATTGTATATTACCTAAAATTTCTCATGCCATGGAGGCCCTTCAAGTTACACGTGCATCCAAAAAAACCCACTACACTTCAGGTTTAATTCTGAATTTTTCCTTGTTTAAAGCAGATCTTTTAGCACCAATTAATAGTGTTACTGTGGTGTTTTGTAAGTTCTGCTGTTTTTCAGCCCAGAACCCTCTCAGAATGTAGGTGTGAAGGTCAGCCCAAAGCAGGGCCAGCTGCGTGAGCCTGCCCAGGACCACTCTTGTTCTGTTTTGCTTTGTTTCAAGGATAGAGCTTTGCAAACAATTTCATGGAGTTTTCCCATGTTAAAGCCTGTGTTCCAGGGATGTGGAAACCCGTGTCCAGGCTTTCCATATAAAAGTAGAATGTAAAACACTCAGTACATTCATTCCCTCTTTGTTGCTGAATCTCCTCTGATCTGTGGGCCCACACTTTTTTCCAGCCTTCCTTTGGTTGATCTTGCACTCAAGGAAACCCTTCCTGTCCTTCCCAATGTCCCTCCCTAGTTTTAGTTTGATTTCTGTGATCTATCCCTGCATTTTGAGCAACATCTCTGCTTGATAACACATTCCCACTTGCCACCTTCTGTGTGTGTCCTTTCCATATCCGAGCAGAAGTTCCTTGTTCATGCAAGGTGGCCTTCAGACACACCTGCTCAAATTCCTGCATTTTGGAATGGGCTGCTTCCAGCTTTGAGGAGTTTTTGTGCCACAAAAGAATCTCAAGAAGGGGAAAAAAAAGCAGTTTCTCATTCTGGCCTGGCAGTTGCAAGGTAAGCAAATATATTTCTGTGTGTATGCTAGGAAACAAAACTGCCCTTAATGGCAAATTTGGCAACAGGAGGAGGAATGACAGGGAATGGGGAGTGGTAATGAAAGGTTAAATTTCAGTGTGCTCAGTTCAGGGCTTGAGGAAAAGTGAGATAAAATTCTGTCTTGACAACCTGTAGTTCAACTATCCTTCCCAGCAGAAATAAGCCTTGTGCAGAGTGATGGTCTGGCTGACAAACAGGTCTGGGTCACTTCATTATGTGGAACATCTTTTGCTTCAGAGTTTTTACATTCATTTTTAATAAGTAGAATGTAAAGAAAAATTAATTACTGGCCACTACACGGTGCTTTTTGATGGAACTATTAATTTATGGGGAGGATAGAGCTTACCCTCTCCCCGGGTGTGCATGAGTTTTAAATGGGCTCAAACATGCAGGGTGGAAAAAGGCCTTATCAGAGGCACACTTAGAAAGAAGAAACTCTGTGAAATTATTGTTCAGCACACCTGGAGTCTCTTTCAAGCCATGTGAGGCCACGTCCCACAGAGCCAGCACCAAATGGTTATTCCAGGAGGAGAAGAGCAGCTAGAAATTTAGTTAGCAGAAGGAAAACCAGGCATGCCAATGTTCTTCCTCAGTTAACTTAAATTGCCCCCGTGACCCTGCAGCACTCTGCACTGATGTTCTGCTGTAACATTACTTGAATGACATTTTGTCACTTGCTGAATGCTAACCTGAGAAAATGCCATCTTTGCTCCTTAACTTTGAGACAGGATGACACGAGCTGCAGCCCCCGTTGTTGGGGGTAATTTTATGCTCCTTTCCTGACAGACAGGATTCCAATAGCACCATATGTCAAAAACTCCAACCCATTCCCGTCATGTACCCACACCGTCCAGCTGTCACAGCCATAATTATTGAAACTAAAGCCCAGAGAAGTTTCTAGCTTTGGAAATGCTCTAGTCTCCTTAGATCTTTACTACTGATGTTATAGCTGATTAGGACCCTGCCAGCCTTCTGTTGGTCTCTTGAAAACTGCTGTAATTCCCATCCATCATGGAAGCTAACCAGCTGCTCCAGAGCCATCCCCTCAAATGTGTTGCTTGATGTTGTACTTTGCTGTTGTCCTGACCTTGATACTTTGGATGTTCAAACAAAGGCTCCTGATTTGGTTGAAGTTGGTCCAAAAGGAGCCTGTTAACTTGATCCTGCATGGAAAAATGGAAGCATTTTTGGTTGGTACCTGGTGCTGCTGTAAAGACTGATGCTAATCCACACTTTCCTTGGTCATGCTGCCACAGCTTCCTGGTGGGGAGGGAGAGGCAGAGACCCCTGCAATGCTCTCCTGTCGGGCTGACACCCAGCTTTTGGCAGGAACATCTGTCTTGTCTCTCAACAGAGGCGAAAGGGACTCCTGTAATCAGGGTTTTGAGCCTTTACAGCCACTTTTGTCACTTTTAACCAAATATAATGAGGTTCAACAGCTTTTGATTCTATTTGAAACTTTGGTCTGAGTAGAGAGAGTTCAGCTATTGGCTTTTCCTATTAAAATCTTAAAGCTGAAAGCTTTATGATCTTGAGGTGTTTATAAGTTTTAGGCTTTTTTGACAGCCTTTGCATTCATATCTCTTGCAGTGCAGATATTTGTAGTACATAAAGTAGCACCTTTTTAGATTGCATTTGCACACTGCAGTCTTTATTTTTTTTGGTTTTTGCCTCCAGGAATCAGCCCCCCTTGTATCCATTGCAGTAACTTCACTGACAGTGTTAGTTATGCTTTTCTGGTTTATTCATTCACTTAGAAGGCATTTTTTATTCTAAATATATGAAAGCTTTTATATTTAAATAAGAAACACATAAATTATCTGGCTTATATTTTGATCAAATAGCAATTTGTAATCTAGTGCCTGGGCTCCAATATGCTGCTCTCAACCTGGATTTTCTCAACTCTTTTGAGATGCCAGGTAAGAAAATGTCAATATCTTTAAAGAAGAAATGTTTTATGGATGAAGAGAGATTTTTAAGATGTGAAAAGCAAGACTGAGTTGGAATTCCTCGACTGGAACAACTGACTAATTTGATGAAGAAAATGAGAGAGAAATTTGCTAAACATATTCTTTAGCAACTGTCTTCTAATAATGAAGAAGCTATTCCAACAAAAACCATCACACACATACAAAGAGGGGAATTTGATATTGCTGCTCAGGAAGCTCAGGATGACTTTGACTACTGGAAGAAGATCAAGTGTGTTGTCATGCAGATCACTGGCTCCCTTTTACAGGCAGCAAGGATGGTGTAGGTTTAAAAGACAGACCAGATTTTCCAGAACACACATAAGAAATTATCCCAAGAGGAAAATAAACCGTGTTTAATTTATGGTTAGTTCATCATTTTTGGATTTTATTTTAATGGCCAGATTAGGTAAGAATGAAGAGATTTGATCTGGTGGATCCTGAGGTCCTTTTTGTTTCCCAAATCTCCAGGTTCAGGGTCTTGTTTTTTTCTCATTAACCAGCTCTGTGTGGAAGCTTGAAGTCAACAACTTCTGGACAATTGATTGCACCTGAGCCCACTTTTAGGAATCTTTGTAGTCACCTTACACTGAGCTGAATAACAGCTGAAATGTGACTGTTAAAAAGGAGACTGAAGAAGAATTAAAACGGAGTCATCAGCCTAGGAGCTCAATACAGCAGGATAACCAAAGACACAAAAAGAAAGTAAACAGAGACAAAAAAAATTCAGCTGAAGAAGCAGTTGGTGTAAAAGCAGCAGAGGGATGTGTAGAGAGAAATGTGGCACAAGGATTGTGACCCAAACAAGAGAGCTGAGGGACACACTGAGCTGGGTGTGCCAGTGGTGACAGACAGACCCCTCACATGGCTTAGGACAGCCAGCAGAGGATAAAGGATGGAGAGAACACTGTGGAATGCTCTGCATTTTGGGGTACAACACATGAGACAGATTTTTAGAATATTCCTACTAAAACTGAAGGAAAGAATATATGTTGGAATGCTGAGACATTGTAAAAACCTGAGTAAAACACTGCAAAGAAAAGGTGAAAGCACAGGCTCGGCTCTGTCAAGTGCACAGTGAATATTGAGTAGAACACAACTTGTTCAGAACAGGATTTACAGAAAACATCCAGGACTGAATGAATGGGAGAAAGTAAAAAGAATGTCGATCTCTTACAGAAAATAATAAGAAAGAAATACTTGCAGGATGTGTGAGGAAGGCACAACAGATACTTTTATGAGGTATTTTTAATAAGATGGGAATTGGTGTAGCTACAATATGGCAGAATCTACTAATATCTGCCTTAAAAATAGGTTTACAAGTCATCTCAAAGAAATGGACGGTTTTGGAAACTTAGGGCCACCAAAATCCTTGATTAAAATAATAGAAATCATGTACAGTTACAGAAGAAGCCAATAGAAGGAATTTCCATAATCACAGGAGTGGGATAAGCCAGGTTGCTGTTACTGCTGTTCTGTTTAGCATTGGCTTGGAATTAAAAGATGAAGGGAAAGAGGGGAGAGAATCATATTTTATGAGAAAACAGTGAAAACACAGCTTCTCAGAGGATATTCATCTTATGGCTTCATTAAAGAACCATCAGAGGTTCCTTGGAGAAACTAAGACCAATAAGCAGAAACTCAGACTGAGGTTCAGCATACAGAGATAAGGAATGAAGTCTGAGACAACTTAAAAGGGGCTGTGAAAGCAGAGTTTGAGGAATTTCAGATAATTGTTCTTTTGCTTTTGCCTCTTGTTTGATAACAGTCCTATTTCTTTTTACCAAACCGAATCTCTTGCTTCAGGAAAACTATCTTCAACATAAACTTGTTAAAAAGGGAATGTGTGGGCAGCAGCACCCTGGAAAGCTCTACATGGAGCCTCAGTCTAATGGATCTTAGTATTAAGCAATCTGGAGAGGCTGTCTTAGAGGAGAGTGCTCTGATGGCTATGGTACTGCAACTAATTTATACCAATTTTGAATGCAGTTTTATGTGTTCAGTGATAGGGATATTGAGTCCTTTTCCCTCTTGCTAAATCTAACAAAAAATTGGGCACTTTCCTTCACCCCTTGGTCCAGGTAAATGATAGTCAAGTGCCCACTTTCCCCCTACTATATATGACCTGGGAGATTGTGGGGGTTTCATGCTTTGATTTAAATGAAAGTCGGAAACACTTGCAAAAATCACTTTGCCTGATTATCTGTAACTTTCTTATCCTTCTGCAATGTTGTAGCTGGAGATCACAAAGGAAGTGCTTAATTCTCTGTTGTGCCACAGTATTGCCAAAACAAACACAGGTTTAGTGTCTTGCAGCAGAAGTCCTGCAAAAAAGTTCAAATAGGGAATTCACTGGCCTACTAAATAGTGTTGAGTTGGATATGGAACCTGCATTGCATGCAAGAGGAAAAGAAAAGGGATTTTTATGATTTATTGTACCTAATGCTAACTGAAGCAAAGGAAGCATCCAGCTCTCCTAGGAGGAAATAGAATTATGCCAAGATTTTTAAAAAATAATGTTTAAGACTTTAAAAAAAAAATCTGACACATGAAAATTTATAATTTGCACTTTTAGACTGTTGAGTTGACATGCAAAGAAAACCTTGTTCTCATGAGATACTTTGAAAATTATTCAAAGACAGCAGTACTCCCATAAACTTGTAATTTTCAAAGAATGTAGCAGTAATCATGTAAGTGCAGTGATGGATTGATATCCATCTTGATTAGGAAGAGTTGTTACTTTAGACTATTTTCATAATTACCTTTAGTTTGATATAATTCCAGTTTTTTATTTTAAAAAATAACAGCATGTAATAGGAACAAAAAACAATAAAGAAGAGCTAAGAAAATAATAGGTGTTCAGAAGATGTTACTTCTTGTCTTGTTTTTTTGTTTTTAACTGACAGTGTGGCACAGAATTCTGCTAGGCAGAGGCATGCCAAACTGATTTTTATAATCATTGCTATTATTACTGTTTATTACAATAATATACTTTAAATTTACAGTTTTGAGCCATCACTGCTATAGAAGACTATACGTGTAGCTATACATACCTAATTATTTGTGGAAGGTATTAGTATTGTAAACACAGCTTATCTTTGTTATGAGAGTGGCATTAATAACAGAATTTCATAAACGCCAACATCCAGTACGATAATTTCAGGACTCTCTGAAAATATGGTGCATTGTGGCTGAGGATGTTCACAAATGCGTGCTGTGTGTGTGGCTGGGGAGGGGGAGGAGGCTGTTTTGTGCTTAGAATGCTTTCTGATGCATAAATATTAGCATTAAATAATTTTGAATACCTTGTTTTCTAAAAAGATTAGTAGCTCTTCTCCGCGTGATAAATTGTGCAAGAGTTATTGTTCACACCAGTCTTTGTCCTGTATTATCCTGTGCAGCTTTAAATAACCCAGCCCAAATTACGCTCAGCAAGCTGTTGGGAAAGCTTGGAGGAATCTCAGAGCTGAAGGGCCAATTTGTGCCCTGACTTACACCCTGTGCAAATGCACTGACTTCGTGCTGCCTCTAAAGGATATAAGGAAGGGAAGGATTTAATCTGTAGCTTTTGCTTTATTATTTTTATTTTGCTTCGTTCTAATTTTTTTCTTCCTATTTTTTTGTTTATGTGTGGCTCGATCCTCCTGTCGTGCCTGTGTATTGCTGGTTTGTGGGTAGCAGCATTGTACCCTCCCTTGCTTGGCATCTCAAATGTTACATGAAACTTATTAAAAAAAAAAAAAGAGCTTCAGGCTTGTTTACCAAACTCCGGTTTATATTGGATCACATTTGGAACCCCAAGTTTTACACATGAAAATATTGCACAATAACATATATCCTTTGTATAAAATATACTTGTTATCTCATTGTGGCTATGAACTCCTTTCTTTAAATTGGTAAGGCTTAAATTGGTAAGTGTGTGCCAGCTCTTATTTCTTTTTTGTGCATCTGGATTGTCTCTTCTCAGTGACCTTTTTGCAGTCCATGTTGCTCTGATTTCAGAGCTGTTCTGCATGTAAAGTTACAGGCTTTGGGGAGACAGGCAGTGGAAATGTGGCTTCTCTAAATTTGGTTTGACACACCAAAGGTCCATCGAGCCATTGTGACATGAAGAGTCAGTGCATCATTTTGCCTGATATTTCTCCCTATCTTCTAATGGTCTAGGAATGCCTTCTTATGCTAGGAAAAAGGGGAACTGAAGTAAGGGTTCTTTGGAAATATCAAAGTCATCTGACTTAGGTTTTTCATCTGATTTTCCTCCCTGCTGACTCCTGCGGCAAGAAAACCTCAAATTCTGGGTATTGTGAAGAGATTGGCAGCAAGTAAGACAAGCAGAGACATTCAGACATACACCTAGTATTAATTCAAGCTGTGCAAATAATTAAACACGCCAAGTGAAAGAGGTGAATGGGGCAGTTTCCACTGAGTTTAAGGACAAGGTGAAGAATTCCACTTTTCTTAATGACCTTAAGAATAAAAAGTATTTTGTAAGGCCATCCATCTTACAGTAATTAGAACTAAGGCTGTTTAACAAGGAGGGTGTGAGGCCAGCTGCTGCATTTGCCTCTTTTGCTGTGCCACCAGGTGCCTTGTGCATGTTCACTGCTCAGAGAATCCCCCTGAAATGGGTGCAACTGCTTTAGCTCATGGGGCTTCCTCATGTGGGAGTGGCCTTTGTGAATGGGTCCTCCTGAACTGCTCTCTTATTACTCTGCTGTCTGTGTTTCCAAATGCTGAAAGTTCACCTCACCATTGATCAATCCAATGAAAACAAGAATAATTTTAATGGGAAAGAAAAAACCCAATGCAATGTGTAATTGGTGGCTAGCTCACAGATCCTCCCATTGTTATTTCCAGGTGAGGAGGATGCTCACCCTGTTCAATTGCTAAGCTAGAAGAAAACTGTTGGCTGCCTGGAGAGGAAAAGATTCAAGAGTAGAAGTTGTGCTGCAGTTCAGTGCTTGTCACAGTTTGTTTTCAGAACAGTTTAATTTGGCAGTAATTGAATTGGAGGACCAGGTTTGGAGTGACAAGAAACAGAAAATAAATGCATTTTTTTTGTGATTAATGGCTTCAGAAATAACTGGCTGAGGATAACTTGCTGGCTCTAACCCTTCAGTCAGGGTTACTGTGCAAGCTGAGTTTGTCTCTTCTGCCATTTTGTGTTTTCTGGGCAGTCAGTCACAAGTTTGATTATCAGACATTTTGGCAAAATTATAACAATTTTAAAAGTTCACTGAACCTGCAAAAACAGTGTGTAAAATTGCTGGGAGATATCATAGACTAATGAGAAAAATTAATGTGGTCAAACAAAGCTGTGGTTAACCCTGCAACACACCTAAGGTATGCAGTCTTTCACTAGTTGTAGAAAGAAATTGTAATCTCCACTTGAAATCTGATTCAAACTATAATGGACAAAAATGCTTCCATAAGGACAATAGCCTTTGTTTGTCACATCATAGAAAAGCAGCTGGAGAAAACAAGAGCCTTGTGCTTCCAGATCAGATCTTTTATCAGTGCTGTAATACCATTTCCACTGCATTGTGCAGAAAAGGAAAAATCTGTCTTCATATCATTTATCTCCATCAAAACCACAAAGTTTGTCTCCCAGGATTCCTCCTTAAGTGGCCTTTGGAAATTTTTGCATAACCTTGGCACATCTTCTACCCAAACTGTTCCCTCATTACCTTCACTATTTCAGGCTAAGTTTTCTGCCTTCTCAAGAAGTTAGAGAATCAGGTATCAATAAGAATTCCCACTGACACTTTCTTCAGGTACCTGAAAGTTTAAGCCTTGTGTAGGAAAGCTGTCAAGAAACGAAGGAAGGATGAAAACTTCAGTTTGTTCCAGTTACAACCCAGCATTGATAAGTGCCTTGGTTTTCTGTTTTCTTATAGAAAGTTTTGGAAACTTACTCCTGTGCAAGCATAATTTGTGAAAGTTCCTTTAAGAAAGCTATTAACTCTGCTGGCATATGGAGAATTTATAATTTCTGCAAGTGTTATATAGGAGAGACCCTCTCATGTAAGCATATGATGCATTTAACTCATGTTATGGAATCTGCCTCTATATCTGGCAATGATTTCAAAATTTCCTCAGTTCTCTGTTTAAACTATAACAGAACTTCCAAGCACAAACTGTCACTGAAGGAGAGCTAAAGTTATAGTATGTTATGCTTAGGTAAAAAATATTAACAGAATATTTTAATTGTTTAGGCAGAGCAGACACAAAGTGATGATGTGCACATTTTCCAAAGTGGTGTTAGCCTTTACTTTCATATTCCACACTGATGATCAGCCTCCCTCTTTGTTCCCTATCTCCCAAAGACTGTCTGATGTGTTTCTGCAATGTATTTCATCTCATGAGGACAACATATACTGATTCTGCTGGCCAAATTTTTAACTCTTGATTTGAGGTTTTTGCAGTTAAATGCCAACTGCATGAGGAACTGGGGCTCTACTCCCCTTTTTTCTTCCCCTCTGCTCCCACAGAACCAGTCCATGCCACACGATGGTTTTCCCACGGGGCTGTAATCCTCCCAGCTGACCACTCACCCAGGACCAGTTATCCCACTTGCACCTCTTCTAAAATAGGGAGTTTGGAAGTGTTTTGTTCTTTTCTCTTTTGAGTACTAAAAACATATCCAGGATGTGGGGCTTGTGGATGATTCCTGCACAGGTAGGAGTGTAACTGATGACTGGTGAAAATAAGGATATTTTTTCTTGTAGTGCTACTTCACTTGTATCTAAATCACATCCATCCAACTGTGGAGTTTCTTTGTGAGATAATATCTGTGATTAGAGTTTTTGTTGGAACTTCAGAGTTACCAACTGGAATAATGTCCCCAGACCCTGTGGTTTGGTTTAACCAAGGTGGTTTTCCTGCTTTCCTTGCTGTTTGGTGGTCATTTGTCTCACAGAGAGCTTTGGCTGCTCATGCTCTTCCCTCCAACACTTTAAC
The DNA here is from genome assembly GCA_013400955.1 of Drymodes brunneopygia. Lineage (NCBI taxonomy): Eukaryota > Metazoa > Chordata > Aves > Passeriformes > Petroicidae > Drymodes > Drymodes brunneopygia. Next base: position 134,549 of record VZTZ01003781.1, on the reverse strand, counting down.
TCTTCCATGGGTCTGTAGCAAGTTCTGCTAAGACACAAGGATTAATAAGTGTCTTTTTCCTAAAAATCCAAGGTGTCCTGGCTACTATGGCATTATTGTTGAAGATTGTTTACTGTGCTGCCCCCTAAAGAAGTTTCATTTTAATTTGTCTGAATTAAACACTAAAAGGAGCTCAAATACTGGGTTTTCTGTCAGGAAGCACAGCCACATCTACAGGTCTGCAACTGAAGCTGACAGGGGCTTGAATTATTGCTGTAGAAGGTTTTACATGTTCTATAAGTTTATATAATTTCCTTTCAAACTTGGAAAATTTCCTTTCCAACCTTGCCAGGTTTTAAAATGAGAAAGTGAATTTTTATAGTCCTGTTGCAATGGAAAGGTTGACCTGAATTATTGTCACATGAATGACTTCATTTAAATGAAAAATTAAGTAAATAATGGAATTATAAGATTCTATTTTTTTCTATGAAGTCCTTAGAAAACAAGCATTATAACTTCAAAAATGCAGGAGATAAAGATGTTTACACTTAGACTTATGTTGATTCTTTGCTACTTTCCTTTTCCTCTTTAAAAAAAACCAAACAAAAACCACCACAAAACACTGCTTTAGGCAAAAGCTGTTTCCATAATATTATTTTTTTTCCAAGGTAAAGACTCAGTGCCTAGACTTTTAAACAAGTGCTTTATCCTTGAAAATTAAAATAAAATATTTTCATGTAATCAGTAAATTTTGTTATGAAACTTTACAGCAGCTATATTAAACGATAAGAATAACTACTATTTTGAAATTCTGAACATCTCATAATTAGACCAGCCTTTAAGAAATATTCAGAGTTAAGGCACATTAGAATGTATTCCACAACATGGAGACAGCCCTGACAAAGAAACATTATTCTTAGATTTACAATTAATTACCCTTATGTCTATACCTTGCATTCAATTTGCATATCTTAAAAGTGCTGTAAATTTCATAGCACTCCCTTGTTATTTAAGATCATTCTGCTTTAGCAAAAGTTTCCACAGTGATAACTTTCTCTTGATTATGTAGTTGTGAGGTCAATAAATTTGGCTTTACTTGGCTCTACAATGTTATAATTTTTCTTTTTTTGTGTTGTTTTTCATTATTTTGCTCCTTGTTCCTCCTGCCCCCTCATTTATAATCCCCTGAAGAACCAGTAGATAGAGAAGTGTGGCTGGAAGACGAAGTGAGTGGTCAGATCCTCAGATGTTATCTTTTTCCCAGAACGCACTGGAACTGGGTGTCTGACATGTTCTATACATCTTTCTGGTGTCAACCTCATTAAACAAATACACCTTGATGTATAGCTCTCAAGAAATGAAATTTCATGCCGTGCATTTGCTCTGTATCAGCTCACGTGCTCCCTCTCTCTCTCCCCCATTCTTTTCTTCCCCAGGAGTAATTCTGTTTGTTCCTGATTCCAAGCATAATTTTACCTGGTGACCGCCCATAATTTTGCACCCTGAGATTTGCCAGTGTTTTCTGATATTTAAAGAAATATCCATGTTTTCTGCTCACAGCTTGGTGTTTCCTGCTTTCTAAGCATGGAATCCTTGCCTCTGGGTAAGGTGTGGTACCTTCAAGAGTTGGGTCAGAATGTTCACTTTGGTCAGATACATATATGGATTTTCTCTAAATATTGCACACTTTGCATCAAGTTTGTTGTAAATTCCATAGATTTCTATGAGTAATTATATATAAATGTGCTAGACCTGTTTTTTTTATTCTCTAAATCAAGGTTAACACAATATCCTGTAAGCCAGAAGGATGTTGAATGCTTTGCCAGAATAGCAAATATTACTCTCATCCTTTTTTCCACCATTTTTTCCCCCTTCAGCTTAAAAGAATTTTAAAAAGAAATATGTTTTCAAACTAAAATAAACCTTCTTTAATGAGACTATATATTATTTACAGAAAAATGCCACTAAACTCAATTAGTGCTGGTCTCACCACTGGGTAGAATTGAAGTTGAATTTTTTTTTAAATGTAGTTCATTGAAGTCATTACCGAATCTGGGGCAATATTCTATTTTTAATCAATTTAAAAAGTATAATATATGAGAAAACAGCAACACACTGTATAGATTTTTGTAGATTCACTGCTGCAAAAAATACACAGAAAAATGCATAAAGTTTATGCCTGTCTCAAAAAAATTGTTTCAATGTTACTTTGAACAGGTAATTCCTTATTGCCACCCTCTGTGTTATTAATTGGTAGCTTATTAGAGTTATCTAAAAAGTTATTATTGCAGCTTCTTTCACTTAATATTTTATTGTATATCACTATTATTTAAAACTACTTTGCTGGATAACAGCAGCCATCCAAAACATTGTCTCTTGCTCAGAAACAGAAATAATAAAATAATGGAAAGCAGAGCTTTTGTGTTAAACTAATGACTGGTTATACTTCATATATTAAACAAAACTCAGAATACAGTACTTTGAAATGCTTTCTTATAGAGTGATCCAATCACTGTGAGCTTTAAATCTGAATATATGTTTTTAAAATGGAAGAATCTGTCTTTTTTCCCTTGGGACATGATGTCGAAGTTCCAGGAAAGAGCAGGGTGTGAGATTGAACAGATATATTCACCTCTGCTTTTGAATTTCTCTTAGGCTTTTTAATATATAAATAATTTTGAAGAACTAAAGTAACCACTTTTAACCTTATTTTAATGGGCCTGATACAAGCAAGTGTTGAATATGGCACTATTCTATTAGATTATAAAATAACATTCCTATTAAAATGATTTTTAAAAACCTTCCCAAAATTCCAATAACAGTATTTCATGGAATATAACATGGTAGTGGAGATTAGCTAGCCCTAGAATACCTTGGCAAAAGTGTTCAAGTAGCAAGAGTTTTTCTAGTCTTATGTCCTATATACATCTGTTAAATTACTCAGAGATCTCATTAAATAAAGCTAATGTACTTGTAAAACAGTAGGGAGAGACAGTATATCATTGTAACTGTTTGAAAGAGCCATTCTGGCAAGGAGGGAGCCAGGAAGGCTTGGTGTATGCTGGTCAGTGGAGATGTTTCTAGGCCATAAATCTTGGCCCTTTCCTGCCTAGTTATTGTGTATTTCTTTAGGTGAGAGATTGATTGTAGCAATGGAAGATGAATTTGCCCATAGACCCTTTCTGTTTTTTTCTGTATACTCCTGATGCCTCGCCAAGGTGATAATGCTTTTTTTTTTTTTTTTTTTCTGCAATCATTTGTTTCAGATTAAAAGCGTGAAACTGCACGGGGAAACACAAGAAGGCTTGTCTCTGCAGACAGGCAAAGGTGAGGGCATGAAGATGTATAACTGTCCCAGGTGGGAGAAGAGTACAGTTTACCCCCTCAGGATTTGAAACAGGTTTGTCTGAAGGAGAATGAAACAGGGTAAAATTGAGAAAGAACCCTGGCGTTTCTTTATTGTGTATTTTGAGGATGGTATTTTAATTTATTTTTTAGGTATGGCTGTGTTATGCAACCAAAATATATGGTGCTACTAAAATATTCCTTACCTGGGTGTTCACTGCTGAGCAAAAGGCTCAAGAGCTGCCCCCTCTGTGTGTGTTTGTGCTACAGACTGAGCAGGGGATGCTTTTCAGGAATATATATAGATGCTGAATTTATAAGGATCAATATAGTCACAAATGTTGTACAACATGTCAGGATATCATAAAAAGCAGGCAGTTCTATATAAAATACTAGCTTAATCTCAGAGATTTTAAAGCCTCATTAAAATATGGGTAAAGTCCATATATGGAATGGCAGCATTCAAAAGGTTGAAGTTGTATATCTGTGGTGCAGAGGTTTCAACCATTACATTTGAATGCCAGTCGACTCATTTGATCACAGCTGAGACTAATGTGTAACAAGCTGAGATGATGGGATACATCATATGCATCTTATAACCAATAGGATTTGGTGTTCAAGGTTTGGGGAGCAGGATGTGAAAACTTGTCCCTTCATTTTTGAAATCCCAGGTTCTAAAATAGAGATGACAATGTGAGCATCTTGTGGTAATCAAATTTTACATCACAGGACTTCCAGGCAAACTTTACAAGTCCTGCTAAGAAAAGACCTCAGTGCTTAATTGGGCAGAGAGATGGGGAGGTTCAGTGGCCTTTCCTGGGGCAATGGGAGCAGGATTGTGGCTGGGGTGGGAACCTGGTCACAACAGAGCAGACACCTCAACAAACAAGAGGCTGTGTCTGCAGCTGCTAGCAACCTTAGCACTGAAAATTGCAAATATCCAGGTTCTTGCATGCCTATGGAATTCTGCTGTTCTAGCTTTGTTCTTGTGATTTTTTTCCTCTAAAGGGTTGTGTTTGCTCCCTCTTGCAGTGCTGTTTGCCAGATTTGTGGCACTTTGATAGCATGCTGCACACACCTGCCTGGCTAAGTTCTCTGGTGGTGAGAAATCTGAGGATTCCGAGTGTTTTTCCATGGAGAAACTTTGAAAGTCAAGCAAATGCTTTTATCTTGACCTTTCTGCAAGGCTGCCCCATATTCACTAGTTGTCAGCACATGTTTGTCTGGAGTCATTCGTCACTGCCATCCGTCACTCCTCTGCCATTCCCATCAGTCCCATTATCTGGGATCAGGAGAGAGCTGAGGATGTAGCCTGAAGGATCATTAAACCCCAGCTTCCAGGTACTGCAGGTAGTCCAGGTGGTCTGTTGTTATTTATAATAAAGAAACAACACAGCAGAACTGCCTGGCAGTGGCCCATGAGGCCCAGAGAAAGGACGGGCTGAGGGATGTCATCACTGAAGGACAGCTAAAAGTGGACTTTCTTCCTCCCACACTGTAAGCAGAGAGGATTTATTGAACATCTGTTCAGTACATGGCTGGGAAGATTGATTAATTTAATTGCTCACACTTTGCTTAAGTAACATTTGAATACTTAATGTCAGGTTTGAAGGATATTACAACATTTACTCGCCCACCTTTTTAAAGGGGCAGAGTTTCTCATTGCTTTTTGTGTCTTTCAAGGAAGTTGAAACTCATCCTGAAATTTACTTTGCCCAGAGGTCTGGGAAAACTGGAGCAAGTGGGAAAAGCTGCTTCCTTCATAAATGCAGGTAGATATTTTTTGTGTTTTAATGATTGTGGTAAATCATTAATGTAATGAGGTGGGATCATCCTCACTGAATGGTGGTGATTTTCCTTCTGGTATCTGGGATAAAGATAATTCAGCACATTATATGTTTCTGTACCCTTTAACATAATATCCTGGTCACATTGAAGGAGTAGATGCGTTTAAGCCAAAATAATTTATTGAATATAATATAGTCAATTGAGGGTATTTGGGAAGAAATTCCTCTTGAGGAATTCCACCCATGTACCAAGGGGAAAACATTAAACAGTGGAACTTTTGGTGTTTCTTATTTCTAGACATTTTGTATTCATCTGATGGTTTCTCAGCTGAAAAGTTTAGCTGATCAAAGTCTGATCGAAAACTATAAAATCCAACTGGAAGTGTTAACTGGCACTTTAGAATATTTGGCCCAAAAACTGCACCTTGGGCAAATATGCCACATTTCCCCATCGTTATAGAGCAGCAAATGTTGATAGTATTGTCTGTGTGTCTACAGCAATATCTGTGACTACCAGCAAATGCTTATTGTTTAAAGATAAAGGTGAAGCTCCTTGTTTCACTGCAGTGTGGAACTGTCTTTTCATTTGTCACCATCAGACATTAAACTGAGAAAAAGCAGACTGATAGATAGGGGTGCATGTGCAAAGACTGATTCTGTATGATTTTTTTTCCATCCGAAAAGTGATTTTTTTTTCTCATCCTCTATGCTCTAGTAAAGATATTCTTTGATCTCTTAGTACAGCAGTTCATTTTGAGTCTGATATACAGTCAGATATTCTATTAGATACAAGATCTTTAACTATTTGTCTTACTTTGTGTGTAATTTGCTTTGGAACTGTTAGCCCAATAAATAGTAAATGATACTGACTTACACAGCCGTGTATTTTTATTGTCTAAGATCCCATATATAATGTTCTCACAACAATGCTTAACTCTGAGAGGGTAGGGATTAAACACTGCTACATGACTAATTTACTGCCTCACAACATAAAAAGCAAAGCTCGGAGAGAAAGGCCTCATACGAGGCTGCATAAAGCAGAGCAATAGTATCATGTAGTGGTACTTAATAATGGCACTGGCATTTTGTTAGCATCTCTACAAGAAAAAAATTGTTCTTAGAGAAGGATAATCTACAGTCAAATCTGATTGAAGTCAAAAGAAACACTGGCTGATTTCTTTGAAAGATGCCCGTCTGTCCCTGAATTTGACTGTACACAATACATCCTGCAACAACGAGTCAGATTGTCAAGGCCAGAACCAGGTGCCTATGTTACTTGTATCCTTCTACATCAGTCATACTGTAGGGAGCAGACAATTAATTCTGGAGCAAAATTGAAAGTCAGAGGCAGAGTGTGAAAGAACAGAATGACAATAATAAAGTGCCCCTGCCTCACATTAATCTCCCTCACTTCAGGGCTGTCAGAGGCGGCCTGGCGGTGACTAATGCCAAGCTTTGCATACAGTGGTCACAGACATGAGCAGCATGCTCCCTTTACAGCATCCGCGATCCGCTTTGTTGAGTTTTTGACTCCTGCGGAATCATTGGAAAAACATCGCCGCTGGTCAGGGGGAGCAGCACCAAGTTCCTTCATCATACACCTATTGATCGATGGGCAGCATTCCCGGGCTTGGCTCAAAAAGGAAGGGAGAGGGGAAAAAAATAAAAGGGGAAAAAAAAAAAAAAGAAAAAAGGAGGAAGAAAAAGCGAAAAGGAATCCTGACAAATGTGGGGAGATTAAAGTAACTTTTTGAAGGGATGAGCTCAGCAGATAAGGGTTAATAAGTTTATCTTGGAGTAAGTGCACATCACGTGCGAGTCCAAGCATCAAGACAAAATGATCTTACACCTCTATAGACACACCAATCCATTAACATTGCAAAAGACTTTGATGCACATTTGGGAATTGTGTTCCATTGATTTTATTGTCATCTTTTTGCACAAATAGTAAATAGGGTAACATTTAAGGAACAGTGTAATTATTCCCAAAAAGCAAGACATCAATGTAAAGTTTATTGTTGTAGAGCAGACATTTTGACAGGAATACTGTAATATCCCAGAGGTGTCACTAGGTTACTGAAAAGGTTAAAAATTGGTGCATTGTGTCGGAGAAGAAAGGCAGTAACAACAAACAGCATTCAAAAAATCACAGGCACTTCTGTAAGAAAGTGGAAATGTGTCATGTAACAACACACAGCTCTTGTAAGTGGATTGCTGCACCGAGGAAGAAAGTGAAACACACCTAATGAAAATGCTTCCTCCACTGCCAGCATTTCAAGACTCGCTCTCATTATTGAGGTTGCAAAACCAACTTTCCTCTCAGGTTCCTCCTTTCATTGTATCTGAACCCCACACATGCTGTATTGTGGAGTTTGATAGGGCTGTGCCTGAAAATTTCATTTATCTTCTCTGGTAGTCGTGGGAGAAAATTCCCACTCGAGACTTTATTTGCCAAACTCTGCTGTTTTTTCCTTGCTAGCCATGTGTATGTATCCTAAATCAGGAGGACAATAGTATTTTTTATAGAGTGCTCTTTGACAAGGAGAAAAGTACTTTCTGTCTTGTGTTATAGTTGACCAGCGGAGCAGCATTCATTAGAATCTGAATGAGAAGAGGAAAGGGATGAACAGCAATTTATGGTATGTAACCAAGAGCAACATGTTTTATGTCTAAGTATATAGTTGTTTAGCATTCTAGAGGACTAGAAAAGAAGCACATGGGTCCCCTTGTACACTGAATATAGTATGTCATTGGATCAGGATTAAAATGTATTTACAGTGACATTTTTGAGCCTTGTACACTGTCAAGGACTGTAGGGTTTGATTTCTTTTTCCAAGCAAATTTATTTCCATTATTAGCTCCCAAATCCTAGTTCTGACTTGGAGTATTTTCTTAGCATTTCCAATAATTTTTTCAAGCTGCTCAACTGGATGTGCAATTGTCTTTACTTCAAGAAGGAAATAGGAATTGTAGAAAATGTCTGTCATTGAGGCATCAATATGGTTTGAATTTGAGAACCTAAACACAACTTTTCAGTGCTAGTTTGTGCCAAGGGAGAAAGTCTGCTGTCTGGCAGCAGTGACTTTTACCCTGCACTTGGATTAGCCCTTTCATGTGCTGCAAAACATATTTTACAAGCATTATACAAAAACCTAAGATGAAATATGCATATGGTGTGTGCCAGACATTTCCAAGAGTACTGATATGAATACACTTAACAATATGTCAGTCCCTCACCTTTGGACTCTGTTTTCATGTTAGTCTAAGTTCCAGGGGTTTTAAACCCAAAGCAGTTTAGGCAGGGGTGGTGTTTTGGGAGGCTGGTGAAGCCACCTTGCATTTCTACAGTCCCTGCAGGTTGTCATTCAGGCCCCTGCAGGCAGAAGGGAGCTCTCAGTTTTACACACTCAGTGCCACTCCTCCCTCCCCTGGTGAGTTTAGACCTGACTTTTTCAGTCTGTTCATGGATAGTTCTCTTCTCTGGTGCCACAGGCAATGAAATCCCAGGATTGATTTGCACTGCAGACCTCCCTCTGATTATAAGTGGTGATTAGGGCATTCCCTGCTTTGCATCCAGTGCCTTTGGAGTTTTTCAGATGAGGTGGGGATCTGTTTTCCAGAGCTCTCTGAGGTGTGTATGAAGCACAGTGGCTCTCCTAGTTCTTGGAGGAGTCCCAGCTAGGAGCTGTCACTCGACATGCACTGTTCTAAAGTTTTGAATAAATAATTGCTGGGTGAATCCTGCATCCTCAGCTGACCTAGATGTGGTAGATCTAATTATGTCAAGGCTGCACACTTTTAAATGATTCCTTTTATTTAATTTTTTTTTTGCCAATACATTTATGCTATTTCTTTTTCATTGACCGGGGTGGAAAAAGGAATTTAGATATGTTTTTCTTTATTTTTATAGGGTTGTAAGGCGTCTGACTCTTCTAACATAGGAAAACCTTGGTTATATTTTACAGAAACTATGAACCGGTTATGTATAAATGGTAAAACAGCACTTCAGTTGTTCGAGAAAGCCAACATTGTTATACAGAGGACAATGAATGAATCAGTTTTTCTACATGCTTGTAGAATTCACGAGCTCTGCTGACCTCAAATCACTCTCAGTTTAGGAAGCTGTGAAAGTCTATTCCTAAACTTCCCACTGAAGTTATATCAACTTGCAGAATGATACAGAGCTCTTTTGGCTACTGATGGGACACACTGCTGATAAAATCTGGAGAGAATTCAGGGCACACAGACTGGTTTCCATTCAGCCAAGATGAAAAAGCCTGAATTCTATTCTCCAGATTGGAAGATTAAGAGGTGCTTAGCTGCCCAGATTGCATTCCCTCTTCTATGCACAAAATTGGCCCTTACTATATTTATATCGTTTTGAAACAGAGAGAAATTAATGCAGTTTCTAAAATATTGTCTATTAGGGATACATTTAAAGAGAAGTTCTATACAATTTGGGAAATTAACACATTTGCAAATAAGTATGACATGTTAATAATCATAAAACAAATTCAAGAGAAGTTGTATTCCTTCAGTGAGTATTCTCACTATGCCGTTCATGTCCAGCTCCTGTGGGCACTATTTTGGTACAATCTATAAAAAGCAGGGGCCCTGTTCCATAGTGGGAATTTCTCCCCATATTTGTGACATGGATGATGTCCATTTCTTAAAGTGGTGTCTTCTCACAAAGACCTGTTCACTGTCATGTTTCTGTGGGGTTTTTTTTTCTGGTTTCAGGGAAATGTGAGCCCCTTCACATTGCCAGCTTTTGAAGGAAAGGCAAAACTTCCCCTTAGGTATAATTAATGTGATATTATTGCTTGTGGTACAAATAAGGGGGATGTCTCATGATCTTAATGGAAACAGGGAGATCTCTTAACTCCATTTCAACCACCTGTAGCAGTTTTCTCCTCAGGCCCTCCAGGGTGCTCTTGCAGGCAGCAGTGACCACCAGTATCCATCTGGGTTGGACTTTGCTCTGATTAAAAAGCAATGAAGAATACAGAAAAAAACCCCTGAATTAGTAAAAATTGATCAAATAAGATGGCAGCTCTTAAGATAATTCAGGTAGGGAGGGACCTCAGGAGGTCACCTTGGTCAGTCTTCAGCTCAAGCTGCTCTGTCAGTGTTTATGACTGTTCTTATTTAGGGACTCCAAAGTTCTGAAGCTGGCTATAACTCTATATTCACTGAAGCTGTGGGGAGCTGGGTTCATCTCAATAATGAAAACTTCTTAAATGTCTGTCCAATCTGCCTGTGAGGGTTGCATTCAATTCCCTGTAACCTTAGCAGAGTTTTTGTTGGGTGTAGATACAGCAAAGACAGACTTGTCTTCTCACTCATCTCTGAAAGCTTTCATTTTGTTTGACAACATTTTACACTGAGCTTGGCTCATTCTCTTACAAGGAGAAAGTATGCAAACTTTACATAGAAGTGGGCAGAAAATTTGGCTACATTTGTTTGCTATAGCAAACACCAACTCACAGAACAGCAAACATTATACTGATTTTGTTGAAACTTGAGGAAAACATGTCTGGTGCCCAGTATGGAATTTTGGATCAAAATGACAAAGGAAAATGCAGAAGAAACTGCAGTTTGAGGCCCAGGATATTTACGTGGATGTTGCCTATTTGGATTTCTTGTCTTGTTTTATTGTTTACTCTCACCATGTCTCTCTCTCAGCCCTAAGGCTTTCTCCAGGTGCAGTACTTTTGAAATTTAAAATACTTTGTGGCTTGGAAGAAAAAAAAATCATTTAATTTCCATCTGTACCACATCTAGATACGAAAGCTCATCTTTCGTGGGCTGCAGTCCTGCTTCCAGAGAAGCAGCATGTGGCCATGCTGGTTTGGTGACCCCGTGCCATCCCTGGATAAAGTGGAGGAGACTGCTTAGAACATTTTGTGCCCCTCTGGAGTGAATTCCCCGGGCCAGGCCCTGCACTGACACATTTCCATCCATCCCCTGCAATGCATGTGGCAGCAGTATTCCATCTGTTTCTAATGAGCCATAGCGGGGGAGGAAACCTTATGCATAAACATCTCCCACATCACTTATGATTCCATTGAAGAACATCTCTGCAGCAGTATTTTTTTTGGCAAAAAGATTTTTAGCTATTTGTTTGTTATAATACCTGTGGATGTCAAACAGAAGAGATTAACCTGTTCCTAAACCTGGCAAATTCCTTGGCTGAAATTTTTTCAGTAGTTTGAGAGCCAATTCCAGCACAAAGTCTTGTTGTAAAGGTCTTGCCTATATTTTCCAAAGTATAGATGATAATTTTGTATGTGGCTATTCTATTTTAGGGGTGAGGTAGTTATAGCTAGATTTAACTCTAAACAAAGAGCAAGCTGTTCTTTATTTAATTCCAGTTATAAACAAGTTATAGCAAAATATAAATGGAGGGTGAAACAAAGGAACAAAACCTACCACTCTGCATTGGCTTTCTTTTACAATGTATATTTCTTTGTATGGAAGAGCACTGCAATGTTTTTTTAGAGGCAAATAGTTTACTGTGATGTGTATGAAATAGAATTTTGATAGACAGAATAAGCTGCAATCCAGTTCTAAACTATAGATTTTCAAGCAGATTGATGCAACAAATTGTTAGCAAATAGCAGTTTGCAATTTGATGCTAATTAGACATAAGGCAAATATGTGCCATGACAAATTAGCAGCAAACCATACTGAAAAGGATTAGCAAGAGCTGGCACAGAGACTGCTCGATTTTGCATACTTCCTTGTCTTAGTCTAGGAGGTCTGAGCCAGTTTTCCTTCTCTGTAAATAGGAAACCAGAGCAGAGATCACAGGCATGCTAGAATGCCTTTAATTGCATATTTGAAATGTTTTAACTCTCTCTTAATCCCATGGAGGCTTTTCTCCATACCACCAGCTTTATTATCCTGGGAGATGATCAAGTACTTTATCCATTTAATATTATAACTAAATACATTATGAGGTAAGTAACTCATGGGGTTATTTACTTTAGCAAGTCTATTGTACTTATAGATTTAAGAAAAAGCCCCATTCTTATTCACAACACCTTTGCTTAACTTCCTGCAAATGTGTTTTTCAGCGGATTTAATTATTCATTTCATTAATAAATTAATTTTTGCTAGAGGATTATCACATTTCTTTATTGATGTGCACAATGCCATTGTAGTAGTTAGTGTAGATCAAACTCATCACCATATCCAGACGAGATAATGCAGTTGTGTTTTCAAACCAGAGAGAAGCAGGAGGCATTTTTTAAGCCAGTTCTTCAGACCTGTGCCTGAATACCCACAGAGCTGTAGGTGTGACTTCAGAACTAAAGCAAAAACTGCTCTGGCACTTTTGAAGGGTGACATAATTTCATTAGGATCAACAATGCTAAACAAAAGCCACAGTAAAAATTCCTGTTTGTTCAATTTAGGCAGCTTCTCCTTTCTTTATGTGGCTGTTTGGTTGTTTAGTTTTTCAAATTAAGAGTTTCTGAGGTAAACCATCACATTGCCCAGGCTTTCAATTCATATTTGCTGGTGTGTACTTCAGTTTGGATATGTGAAATGACATGTTTATACTTCAAGGGATCATTGGGTAGATCAGAGGTTCTTAAATACGGTTTCTCTTTCAAATCTGACTTTCTAGGGCATACAAGACATTTAACTGACTAGGCTGATGGTTGTTGTCTAAAATTATATATATATATTACATTCCCAACATTCCTATGTCTATATATGGATCAAAAAGATTGTTAGAAATAGTTCAAAGGTGCTAAAACATTATGTACTTAGATGTAAACACACACTTCGGTTACCAAAATAAATGAAGTGGGAAAATAAAAGGATGTTATGCACAAAGGATTGTTCTTTCACAAGCCTTAGAGAGAATTCCTCAGACAATTTAAACCATGATCAGTAACAAGTTTTGCCACAGCACAGTCTTCCCACATAAACAGTATGATAACACACTATTAAGGATTTACAAAAAGGTGATGAAAGTAGTTGTGCTGTTTAAAGAGAAAAAAGAGAGAACTCCAGGCTTTTCCTGCAATTTTTGAAGGCCTTTGTATATTATTCACATAAAAGACACTGTCCTGTAAAAGCCTCTGTGTGCACTCAGGCCTGGAGAAGGTGTTTCTAGTATTGTTTCTAGTATTGCCAGGCTGTCTCAATGAATATTTGCCTGCTCCCCTTTGCCAATATTTGTGCCCACTTGCCACATCACATCAGAAATTCAGGCAACCATCTTTATGCTGGTGCAAAATCTTAGAAAAGTGAATTGATTGGCCTCTGGGTACAAAGCTTTATTTCCTTCCTGTTGTCCCTGCACAGACTCATGGTGAGTTCTTGGTAGGAAGTTATTTGCCTGTATTGAAAGAGTGTAGAAAGCCATCAGTTGGCAAATGTAGACTGAAAATTGTGCTGGTTAAAAGGGATGTTGTTAAGAATTTCAGGATTACATGCAATGCATAAACGGTTGTAATTTCCAAAGGCACATTCATTTCTAGTCAAGCCTTTTCACATGGCATCTTCCCTCACAAAAGCATCACAAATTTTCTGCCCATGATGGAGCTCCCAAACCCCCCCTCACTGCTCAATTCAGTGACAGCTTTCCTGGCAGTGCCTGAGCAGATTTTACATTTTCCTGTAGATGCAGTGTCAGCCCAGATTTTGCCTCTGAGAGCTCTGCTGCTCGTGGCTGCTGTGGCAAATCTTTGTGTTGGAGGGCAGATGTTCCACACCATGCAGGGGATCTGGGTCGTGCAGCACCTTCTGACTTGGAGCGTGTTGGGAATCCTCTCTGCTTCACAGCCACCTTCCAGCTCCAGGCCTTAACACCACCTGTAAGTAGGGTGTTGCTTTTTTTTCCCTTTTAGGATCAGGCTGGATTTTTTGTCTTCTGTTTTCTCCTAAATTGGGGAATGTAAATTGGTTGTAAATTTTTTGAATGTAGATTCATTTCTAAACGAGGAAAAAAAAATCATGGGGCAGGAAAAAAATATGCAAATGAAACATACATAAATTTCTTAAACTGCTAGAAAACAACACAAAGACAAAAAAAGCCCCTATAAAAGAGAAAGCAGTAATTTTGTGGGTTTGTGCAGGTTCTTACATCTGGCTTGGGAAAAGATAGTAGGTGTTAGGTTAGAGCAAATTCATTCTGATAAAGCACACGTATCTTTTGACAAATGTATTATCTCTTTAGATCATGGGATTAATAAGATACATGGTCCCCAGGAAAATATGTCCACTCATGGAGAACCTCATTGACATTGCTGCAGAGAGGTGAGTTTAAAAGGTCAGATATTAAATCAGTTTTTTGAGGCAAATTTTTGACTTGAAACTGTGTAAGTTTGCATTCGTATCCCTTAGAGTGGGTGACTGTACACTTACTGAAGGTATGTGCACATTTATTTTTTGTAGAAATATGAATGAAAAAAGCATCTGTGCTACAGATTTGACTTCCAAAGTCCTTTTTCTGTTGCATGTGGGGATGACACTCACAGGATGGTTGTGGCTGGAAAAGATCTCTGAAGATCATTGAGTCCATGCCCCTGCCAAGGCAGGGTCACCTGGAGCAGGTGACACAGGACCATGTCCAGGTGGGTCTGGGACACCTCCAGAGAGGGGAACTCCACACCTCCCTGAGCAGCTGTTCCAGAGCTCTGTCAGCCTCAAAGTAAATGCTGATGTGTGCTTAACTGTATTAAGAATAACTTTGACAGTTTTACTTTAAAATCATTCAAGTTATCCTTATTGATATTATTAGTATTTACAATGGAGATGGCATGATAGAATCTGACACTTCTCCCAGACACTGAAATATTTAAGGTTGTCTGGGGATTCTGGAATGCTCATAATAATCATGAAACATTTATTGTCTTTATCTGCATATCTAAAATTCATCAATGAATAAAAACAGAGAGGGGAATCCTTAAAAAAATAAAATAAAGTATTTTCCTACCATAATTTATAGTTGCTTTCTTTTATCTGTTTAAGATGCTTGAATTCACTTTGTTAGCAAATTTCTCTTGACAAGCACACCTATTTATTATTACTAAGCATCCTTTTTAGGGATGTCTGAAATGACACATGTATTGTTTTAAATAAGATCATAGAGTTAATTTTTAACCACACAAGCAATGCAGTAAGAATAGGGAGAACAAAACATAATTAATAGTTTTATGCCATTCATCAGGATCGTTTTATTTGCTGCCAGCATATGCCAAATGCAAAATCATTTTAACTTCAATTAACAATTTTAAACAAGATTAAAACTGTTGTCATTGAAATCATGGAACATATATGCTTCCAGATATTGTGTGCATTGCTGAACATTCGCATGTCAGGGAGAGCAGAGGTGTGTGAGACCTGAACTTTGCTTGCAAAGGAGAAGGTAACAGCTGTTTCTGTATCCACTCACAGTGACACAACTTCCCTCTGGCCTCAAATACACATTTCATTCTCCTCTGCAAAAGGAAGTGAAAGAAACAGCACCACATCTATATTTTGTGTTTTATAGAGAAATTATGATACCACAGCCACAGTATATTAGGTGCATGAAGAAACAATTTTATACTTATTTGTGAGGCTTTTTTTTTTTTATTATTGCTTAGGGCTTTTTCTTATATTACTATTTTTAATTTGGGGTTTTTGTGGGGTTTTTTTTTGTTGCTTTTCTTCTTTTAGAAAATAATTGCATCATGTTTCATGATATCTGTATTATTGCTGCCTCACTAGATAGGACCTTATCACTGCCAGGGACCCAGCTGTCTTGCTGAGTTACTGTCACAGCAAAGGATTTTTTAAACACCGAAGACATACTTCATCCTGAATTTGTGGCGGGTCAGAGTTTGGGTTTGGGTACTAATGCCACCTCAGCAGTTTGAAACCAAGAGCATGACCTAGAGGAAATAAAGTAGAATTTATTGTCTTAAACTCCTGTTTAGTAAAATACTGAAGTGCTTATTTAACTTTAAACATGCCTGAACCACATTAATTCCTTATTAATTGCTGATTTGTTAATTTTAGTGGATTTATTAAATTGAAGACTTAAGAAATGAAGATCCCCCATAGGATGATAGGACTAAGGAAGATCCATACTGAATAACTCAATTAGTTCCCCTAAGGGCTCACAGCTCCCTGTTTATTCAGGCACACACCAACATGCAGATTTCCTGCCTGGTGTTCTGCAGTGCATGGGGAAAATCCCAGATTATTTGGTACCTTTGATGTGATGCTGTGCAGGACCATCCAAAAACAATTAATGCCCTGAGTGAGGCCCACACCAAGGGGGCTGTGTCAGTGTGAACCCTCACCATGGTCCATCAAGAAATGCTGTGGGTAATGCTACCAAAGATTGCAAAGTTATTGAGGGTTTGGAATGGAGGTTGTGTTCGGCTCCTTTGCCTACATTGCTGAATTCAGAGACTGATGGTTGGATAAGCAGCAGATGGTAGGGACTTCTGCAAATGCATGGTATTTTCAAATTGACTTAAATATACTGTATGGGACTGAGCCATAGGGCAGCACTGTGAATTGCAGCTATGCACTTGTAGATATGCAGTGAGGACTGCAACCTCCAGTTTTCCAGCTGTCAATTTAGCTTTTGTTCTCTGTTCCATTTCTGGAACAGAAAATCTTCATAATTTTGTGAATTTAGGTTCAGCAGAAATGGGGGAAAAAGATATCTGGATTTAAAACACCAGCAATAATTATAACAATTTAAAAGTACTTATAAGAGGGTACATATAGCAAGAATGGGGAAATCTCCTTAAATGATACCACTCAGGCTACCAGAAATATTAGTATTTTCTGAGGAAAGGGCAGTTACAGAAAAAACCAGCTTGATGAAATGCATTTGGATCCTTGGAAAAATAACAGAGAATGGAGAACTGGCCAGTGTTCAGCACAGGTACAAGTTAACAGGGCTCCCAGAGACTCAGTGATGTAGTCAGTATATTTATTGGATTTATTTGCATTGTAAAGGCTCAAGTGAAAGAGTGTATGAAATGCAAAATAAAAGGCAAAAAATATAGATGACAACAATTTTTGCTTAGTCAAGTCCATAGAAGCCTCTGAGGAATTCTGGAGATCTCACTGATTTAGGCAATTAGGGAGCAGAAATCCAAACACACTCTAGTTCTGACAAATTTCCTGCAATGTAAATTGTGTGGAATTATTTGCAGTATTCATAACCATTGATTGAATTCTAAATTAGCTATAACCACTTGATAGAAAGAACTTCAGTGAAATTCAGACCCTGCTGAAGTCTCTGGGAGTTTTGCCTTTTCTTTCAGTGGGGATGGAATTTCCCCATGATCATCATTACTGCAGACAGCTCAATAGCAAAGGCTGCTCAGCTCACAGCGGTGGTCTGAGCAGCCAGCAAAATGGTTGGGTGGATAAAGAATGGGTTGGAAAAAAATACTGCAAATATTATGATACCTATCAGTGATATCCTCTTGCCTTGAATACACTGCTGGATTCATACCTTTCTGCTTGAAAATATACATTATAAACAGAAAGAGTGAGACGAGAGTCATAAAAAGTGTCCAGAGGCACAGAGAATTTTACGTGCAAAGAGTAAAAATAGGGGAGCTTAGATTAAGTGAATGAGAAGATAAGTAAGGTTTTGTAGGAAAGGAATGATTTACACAACGTAAATCTGATTTCTTTCTTGGCTTTATCCCATAGTGCAAACAGAGAAGTGTGCCCACAAATTAAAAATTGATAAGGAGGAGATTTGGGTGTTTTGCAGGATGGGACTTAGAGCTGAAGGAAGTCTTTGGAGTGAAAAGTGTGGCAGGATTAAAAAACAAACAAAACTGGACATCTGTGTTTGTAAGGCAGCTCTCAGAGATGCAGTGAAATAAAGTAGGAAAGCACAAGCTAATTCTTATCCTTTGGCAAAATGCTCAGAGTCTCCCTTTGGGATAGTGATGATTTTGCTGTTTTTTTGAAGGAAGCCTGGAAGCTGTTTGCTCCAGGCAGTGGGGTGGGATGCTGAATTAGGTCACACACTTGTGTGATTTGTGGAACTCCTCCCTGCAATGCCTGGGGCTGTCAGGGATGCAGGTTAGGAATGGGACAGAGGCTGCTCAGTCCCAGAGTGTCACAGGCTGGCTCTGCCCTCCTGCTCTCCAGAGCTGAGAGGCTCTGTGGAAGTCTTGAGCTGAAGGAGGATTCTCTCCTCCCCCTCAGAGCTCAGGGAATCATCAGCCTTTGATGGAAAGTAGGATTTACACTTGCATATTCATCTTTAGTGTTGGGACAATAAATAAAGTCCCAGAGTAAAGACTGCAGACTCTGCTGGTAGATAAGTTGAGTCTCTAAATGTCTATTTTAGCTTTTCAAGTAAAACACATTCTGATTTGATGAATGCTGGTGCACACAATGCAGCAGGAGTGGGTCCATGGCATCCAGATGTTGCCAATACGCAAGTTTGGTTTTTTCCTTTAATTTTTCAACAAGAATTCCTGGCATTATTTTTATGCTACAGCAGAGTTTTGCATAAAAACTGGTAGAAACAGCTTAGAATAGCTTGAAATGCTTAATGATGAGGGTGGTGCACAGCTGAAGCATTACCAGTGGAGTTGCTTGCTCACTGATTTGTTGCCAGGTAGTGAGCCAATTAGCAGTGCTGGTTATTATTTACTTTTCATGCTATATATCACTAAAATTGTGCTGTTGATTTATCATTTATATTGTTGTATTGTCAGCATAATTTATTCAGATCATGCTGAGATACCTGGGAAATTAAGTAATAAAGAGAATGGCATAGAATGTGTCTGCATTCAGAGATATTTACTTTGCTTTTAATGAGAATGCATGTTCAGGTAAAACATAGATCATTTAGCTATTAAATTGTTTTTTAAATAAACCTGTTAAAAGTTTGTACCTTGGATTTTCTAGAAATAAAAAGGCTTGATTTCAATTCTAATCTGATTTTTACCATTAAATAAGAAACTTTTTACAGATTAGGTTGAATAGCAGACCAACTAATTGTGCCAACTTAGTTGATTAATGATTTGCAGAAAGCCATGCTAGTTGAGATATTACTGAGGTATCCAGTCTTCTTTATGTATTTGATAGTACTTTAATTTTTTGGCAAATGCAAACATAGATTTTTACTGAAAATCCTTCTTAATTGCTTGAATTATTAAAAAAAAAAAGGAAAATTTGAAAGTCAGTCTTTACTTTACAAGAAATAAATATTTTGAATATATTCTGCTGACTAGAAAAGGTCACTTTAGAATGCTTTTTGTAAATTTTTTCCTTAGCTGGGACTAGAACTTGTCAGAGGTCTTTGTAAAACTTCATTTTATAGTCTCTTCCTTTTAATCATCCTATCTAGTTCTTTTAAAACCTTTTGCCTGACAAATAGATCTGTGTGTGTGTATTCAGTAGGTTGACTCTAGTCAAGAATTGTTCTCTCCTGAAACAGGAAAAAGGGCCTGGGACTTCCAGTGAATGTGCTTTTCTGTTATGACAATGGTATTTCTTTCTAAACTTCTGAAAATTAACTTGCAAATGAGGCAATAATTCAAAGAAAAGTGGAAGAGGGTATTATTTTCCTTAAGCTATTAAAACTCCTTGATCTCTTTTGATTGCCCTCAGTTTCTGTTTCTGTTTTCAGTGATAGCTCTAACACACAGGTAGAACCACACAAAAACCACTCATTTTTAGGCTATCTTGATAAAGGAATCTTTTAAACAGCTCTACTGACTCCAGCACTTGAATTTTCTGCCAGTCTTGTGTCATGATTTTCAGTTTTCACAGCATTGCTGTGACTCTCTTCAGTATAGCCAGACCTGAGAATGAATGAACCCAAGGAGCAAATGAAAATAATCCCTGAGCAACCACCTAATTTGCTGTTTATTAACTTTTAGTTGATCATCTTTGCATATATGTGGTATTCAGGAATTTTTATGTGCCTTCAGGAATCAAGGGGGAGAAAGTTTCTCTTAAATGACAGAATACTGAAAATGGTGCTCTTAGTTAAAGTATCTCTGATAATCCCCTGTACGAATTTTGACATAAGTTAGAGATCAGGTTGCATGATGGTATGAATGAAAAATGCCAAGGGAAAATGACTCCTGAGCTAGAAACCTTGCAGTAACATGGCACAGAACAATTTGGATCAGTCCTGTGTCTTTACAGTGGAGAAGTGTGAAGGGAAATTTGACTGACACCTGTCTTATTTCATTGCTTGTAGTGGGAGACACTTTCATTCTTTTGCAGCCTTGTGCAGCAGAAGCACAGCCCTTGCTGTAAGTAGCTGTGAAAGCATTTCCAGAGCCTGAAATCATGGGGGTACTATGGTTTGTCTATTAAATTGTCCTAAAGGGTACAAGGCACATGCATTCAGCTGCATTACCTAGAGGCTGAATAATTTTGTATATTAAGAACCAGCAGACTTCTAAGTGAAATTTTTATCCTGTTACTAAGTAAGGATACTTCATTTGCTTATTTTGACAACTGTAGGTTGGTTTCAGTTGGAAGCCATTCATGAAATATGAGTGCACTTAAGTCATATTTTATGAAAATACTGAAATCTGAACTTGAGACAGGCAGCATTGCACAATAAAACACTGGGAGCCTGTGTGTCTGTGTGCAGAGGATGGAAAAACTCCTTTATTTTTGCCATAAGATGTGTGAGTCAGCTGGGAGTCAGTGACACTCCACTCTGCAGGTTTACTGGGTGTCTGCTACGAGGATTTCAGGAGGACAGCAGGTTTTCTGCTTTCCACATTTGTCCTGAAACCTCTGCATGTCATTACACAGCTGAAACAGAATACAGGATGGGCTGTAGGAAGATGTAACATTATTCCATCTGTGAGAGAAAAAAAGTCACTTAACTTGCTCTTAGCTGTGTTATTTGAGATTCACAGAATCTCTTCTCACTTGAATGATAAATGTCAAATTCCCACAGAACCCACCCCTTATTCTCTTTAAATATAATGGCAAACATTTGTCTGTGGCAGTTAGTGGTTTTCATATTTTAATGTTATAATATTGATGAAATTCAAGTGCTTTATTTTGACGTTCTTTACTGCAAAAGCCAATTGCTTAATCAAAAGCTGATTCCTTTAGGCAGAATATTTGCTTCCCTAAATTCCAGACGTTTCAGTGTTTGTTCTTTTGATCTTGGATAACGCATGTTCTACATCTTGAGCTTCCCTGGTCTGTCTGAGGATTTCATTAACATTAGTTTAAATATTAGCATGTTTCTGAATTGTGTGCTCCTCTATGCTGCTTCTGTTACCAAGCTCTTCTGTATTGCTCCCAGTTTTCTCAGCTGCCAGGGACAGCCAGAATGCACCTTGGAGCATCACTAGCACTGAAGGCCATCTTTTCAGTAACTCTAGATGGGCCACACCTGATATTCTGCTAAGATCTTCCTTTGTCTTTAAAAAGGGCTTAATACCCTTTTGTATAATGATATGGAATTAACAATTGACAGAATGTATCATGTTAAGCTTTTGCCAGTTTCATCTTGGCTTTCCTCTCCAGGAAAAGCCAGTTCTGAACAGAACAGACCCTTTGCAGTCATACACTCTGGCTTCTCTATGAGCTGGTTTATGTTAAATCTGGGTTGTTTGCCCAATTTTTTGTACTATGTCAGGAGATAGGATAAAAGCAAAGAGAGTACTCAGGAATATCCACTTGCCTTTATTTCCTTACAATAGTATTTCCTTTGCATAGTTCTTGACACACAAGTTTTAGTGACTTGGTTCTCCCGATCAAGTTGCATTAAGCCTACAGAGTTTGGTGAGAAATACTCATTTGAATGTAAGAGTCCAACCAGAAATTTATTTTGTGTTGAAATGAGAACTGCTGAGGAGGTCATCAGAGCACCTGCATGAAGGAGAACTGTCCTTTCAAAAGCAGATTTGAGAAAGAGAGGTGTCAGGGAGGATTCATGAGAGAGATGAAGACGAGAAGAAATTTGAAAGGGAAGTTTGCAGATTACAGAAGAAAGTAGATAGGATGATAAGAAAGATAAATTTGTTTTGGTGGAGATCATGGCTTTCCCGTGATTTATGGAGTTTTTCAGAATTCAAAGCAAAGCTGTGCTGACTCGTGGCTGTCAATATCAAGACATCTCATGAATCCAAACCAGAAAGGTTTATGAAACTCTGGTACAAAGCAGAACTTTGTCATGCCCCATCCTCACCCACCCTCCCTCCCCTTTCTGAATATGTCTGGAGAATTCAAAAAGTTTTATTAGAGCTAATATAATGAAGTCAAAGCTGAAGGAGAGTTTATCCTGTCCCTGACTTCTTTTCCTTTACCAGGATGATTCAGACCTGGATTTCTTGAACAAGACAGAACAGCAGTTCATGCCTCCTCTCTTTATGCTCCCAGCACTGTTGGCTCACAGTTTTCCTGTGCAAAATCCATCCCTTGGAGGTACATCCAGGACAATGTGTGCTGTACTAAAGCAGATCTGTTTAGCTGAGGCTGAAATCTTAGGTCAAGAAGTCTTTAGGAGAGTAGAAATCTCATATTTCACTCTATAGTTTCTTAGGGAAAAAAAATGTTGGCATTAAATATTGCTCTCTAGTTGATTTTATTGCTTCCATTGCCTTCTACTCTTTCCTATTCTTTCTTTGACAAGTGTGAAACAAAAGTCAGACTGACTTTTAGGAGCAACTCAGGCACGTCTGGCTCAGTTGCCAAATTCTAATGTACATAGCTGCTCAAAGGTCTTGTTGATAGACACTAGCCTGAACTCTTCCCTCAGAAACTCATGGAGCCCTAATGTGAAATCATGATCTACTGGATCTCTAGAGATCAGTGCTGGGGCTGTCCCAGTGTTTTCAGGGTGGATCCTAATGGTGCTCTGAGGGTAAATGTCAGAAAAAGGTGAAACATCTGCTAAACCACTTATTATCTTAACCATTTGTATTTTTAGTACTCTGGAAATACTGAAAAGTGTAAAACAATAAGTGAAGGGTTAAATTAGGAAACACTGTATTATTTTGCGTACTGTACTGGGTAGATTTGTCTCTTTATCATTTTGTTCTCATTCCAAGATGAAGTGGAAACTGGGCAAAGAAAGATTAATGGTCACCAGGCAGGGACACAATGATTGGAGTGATGTTGCATGTGTTATGTTGGTCCCAATTATTTCATTCAGGATTTAGTTCTATACCTGCATTTTGGAGAAGCTTTCAATTTGTCATTTGTTGTGACAGGGTGAAAGTCGCTCATTTAGAGCAACCCAGACCTTCTTCATCTGGATAATTCTGCTTCCTGTTTAATTTCCAGAGACACAGCAGAGGTTGTCTTTGAGCATGATGTTAGCAGTACCCAGTGATTTTGCATTATTCAGTGTTTGGCTGTTTTGTACCATAGGTGAAGAGAAAGCCAAGGTAGGGGTGTGTTGATCTTGGCTTCATTATCTTGCCTTACCTGGGAGCTCTGATTATCATGATTTTGATTTTAATTGTGGCTATTTGCTGCACAGCCCATTTGCTTCACAGTTCACTGTCAGTCCTTCTGCCCTCTTTTCACAGAGGATCTTAAGGGCTGAGAAATGGGATTTTGTCACCATTCATTAAAATCCTTATCCTGTCCTTCAGTTTCTTTAAAAAATGCTTTCCCTTAAGTCTCCTGGTTGTAAGAAAATCACTACTAAAGCAGTGCTGGCACTAGATTATTTCATTATTGCTACTGGATGCTGCTACTGCTTAGCTTAGCAGCCTCCTCCTTCACTGAGAATGGTCAAGCCATGTCTTTCCAAAATATAGTTGATCTGCTCTATGCTTGGATATGTGGTCTCCTGGAATAATTGAGAGCCATATGTTTGATAAGTAATTGCTGATTTGTCTTCTGGCTTTGTCAGCTCTGGAAGCCTTGTAACTGTTCTGTTCCCTTGTTCAGGATCAGAGTTAAATTAAAAAACCTGACATATTAATAATATTTCTGCTTACAATGAAATGATTTACCTCACATGGCTGCTAACCAGCTTCAGAAAGTTACAAACACAGTGCTACCAGTCTGTTTCAAAAATCACATGCTAATCTGGAAATTTGGTCCCACTGGTGAAGATCAAATGAACAATATTATCCTTCTGCACTCAGCCACACGTGCCCTGTGTACACAATCCAGAGGGAAGGTGTAAATAGGTGTTTAGGATCTATGAATTGTTAGCTTATTCTGCCCAGCAGGCTGATGTGCTCAGGGTATGAACAGATCAGTCTCCAGTTGATCTTCTGCACCTCGTGCTTCTTGACATCACCATAAATTGGTATTGTGTTTTTATGGGAGCTGGAGAAAAGAAGTGGCATGTCTTTGGAAGCCTTGGCACAATTTCATTTTGCATTGACTGTAATATTCTATTTTTTCCTGCACTGCTGTAGTTCTGGGGCTCATTTTATCATTTTGGTATTTAAGCCACTCTTGCATAAGATGTTCTTTTTCTTAAAGCATCAGTGGTCTTTTTATTTACCTGTGAAGGAGAAAATGGCTGTGTTACCATGTGTGTTTGATTCTGCTACAGGTTCTCTCTCAAGTCTTGTCACCAGAGAATGTGGGAAAAGCCTTTGAAATAAAAGTTCTCTTTACATTTTGTGGGTTTTCCTAGCAAGTACTTGTGCTATAAAAACTGCTACAGAAAGAGTTTAGTTTTTGTAGTTTTCTGTCTTAACGTATCCATCAGGAAAAGAGTATCTCCACATCTCTTAATGGTGTGATAGCTTTCAAACGTGTTGTTGTCTGAACCCTTGATTAAACAAAATGGTGCTGATTGCAGCAGGGTGGCTAAATGTGGACAGAAGTGGCTATTGCAGCCTGCTCACTAAGAAGTCATTTATCAAAGTTTTATCTGATTTCAGAGACATTAGGTTTATCAGTCACAGCTTATAAATGGCATGTCATCAGCATGAAACCAGAGCACTGCCTTGCTCAAGTGCTGCTGTAAGGCAAGTGTAAACATCCCCTGCAGATGCACTGTGTCCTTTAGCTAGGAGCTGGGTCATGCACCACATTGCAACCTTTAGCTCTTTGCTTAGTTCTGGAATTGTTTGGATGTCGTTGTGTTGGTGATCAGAGTTTGATTTCTGCTACTCACCCAACCTAAAAATGCTAACAATTGAAGTCTTGGTGAGAAAAGCAAAGGCATTTGGTGCAATGGGCAGAAAGGTGCAGTGGAATGTGTAGAAATAGACAACTGGAAAAGCTGAAGGTGTTGAGGCCAGCAGGTGATGAAACCATTTGACATTCAAGTGTGAAATGGAGGGAGTTTTATTAAACCCATACATCCATTTGAGCCTAAATTAACCTTGGTGGTTTTTTAACCAGCCTAAGAAAAAAAAGTTGCTAAACCCCAGTAGACAGGCACCCTGACTACTCACTTGGTTTTGGGGGTATTTTTTAAAAATTTCAGCACTCAGTTCTGTATTTGCAAACTTAAGCTCCAAATTGTTTATTAATGGTGAGAAGATTGTTCTAGACTCTTGAAAGCAAACACAACTTCTTTAAGTGATTGTGAAGGTAAATCTTATTGTCTGGGGAAATGACTTCTGCACAGCTATTTCTTTTATTGCTGTGCTGAATGTGAAGGCATTACTCACTTTAATAAATCCTACTGTATCTCTCAGTCTGTGTAGGCTGATATAAATATCTCCAGTTATGTCATATTACCACCTTTGTACAGCTAATGTTACATTCTTGATGACTGGTGGCTGATAAATGCAAAACCTCATTTGGTTTGTGAGTGATTGAATGCTAACACTGTTTAGATTTCTTAATATACTTGTATTAGCATGAATAAGTAATGAGCATGCCAGGCTTTTTTGAATATTTGATTGTATCTTTATAATGGATTTGTGTCTCTCTCTTTGTGCTAATGTCATTGTAACTTTGTTGGTGTCATAACTCCAAACCCTAGCAATCGATCTTTATCAGAATATCTTAAGTCAATTACCCTCTCATGGCCAAATAACTGTGTCATAATACTTTTCTTATAAAAGTATTCTGCATATTGCATTTAGGATACAAATAGGTACTAATTCTATCTGCAGTATATTCCTCATTTCCTCATTGGGGCTTCTCTGGGTGTATCGACCTGTCCTGTCTCTGTAAGCACATATCTGCACACATGGAACATTAAAGCTTCTCCTAATTCTACTCCTTATTAATAGACTGGCTGACCCTTACTGCTCAAATTCAGCCATCTCCCATGTGCCCTTAGACTTCTGCTGCTTCTAAAGGAATTAAGCTCTAATGTTTGCTGTTTCTTGGAAATCATAATCCATCATTTTGGATAGTGATTATTGTAGGAAGAAACTGTTCGTTTGCCAGAGACTTCTGGTTATTCTGTTACTCTAAAAAGACTTGCACCTGCAGTATAGTGGATTTTCTTTCATCACCTGGTGTCCTGTTTGCTGACTGACACATTTAACAGGTAAAAGAATTGGAAGAAAGGCTGTTTTGTTAGCTTAATATTGGTTCCCAAATATATATTGGTTTTTCTGTGTAAACATACATCAAGAGGAGACTGGTGGACCAGGGATTATCAGGGCATGCATTGTTCTCTCTCAGTGCTTCTGTTCTGAGGTTCCAAACAGTATTTTTGGTTATGGAAAATTCAAGATCTGTTCTGTGCACTGACTTAAAACACTGCTGCTTCATGTCAGATGTTGGATCCATACTTCCATTACTGTATAGCTGAAACACTGACCCAGCTGCTGCATTTAATTACTGGGTTTTATCAGCAGAACCAGTGTGAGCTGGAATATGGGACTACCAGAGGTGGATCTGCCCCTGCCCTTTTCTTTAAAATCAGCAAGCCAAAATTTTTAAGCTATATTAATCAAAATACAGTAATGATAGTATAAAGCAAACTAACTCTGTAACAAGGCACAAACAGAACTGCTGAATGAGGGAAAACCCCCATAAAATGGGATTAAAATAAATTACTCCTGCCTGCCAGAGAAAAAAGAGATAGTCCTCCTATTTTGCTTTTCAATCCATTGGCTTAGTGGCTTCTGGATTAAATCAAACTTCACAGAATCTCTCTGATTTCTAGAAAATTTGGTTTTTTCTCAACTCCACATCTTGGATCCATGATGTTGCCAGACCCTGTCTTTTTTCAGCCAACTTCCAGTCTGGCTGCTGACCGGGATTCATTCTGAGCATGTCAAGCTTTGGAACAGGACAATCCCACAGTCTTCCTTTGCTGCCCACCCACAGAACATCCCAAATGGGCTGTTTGCAGTCCCAGGGTGGTAAATGAGAGGAAGTCTATCAGACTCTTCTCTTTGTCACGAGCTGTCACCTTGCAGGATGGGCACAGCATCTTGGTCCACCTTGTGTCTCAAAAAGAGGGTACAGGAGGTTAATAACAGTGAATTTGAATATTTTACATAATGTAATGGAGGAGAATGTTGTGATTAACAAATGAGAACCTGAGAAAATGGTCTTAATGTCCCAAAATTTTGTCCATCTTCACTGAAGGGAGTAAAAATGCTTCCTGAGGGTTTCCTCCTTATATTCCAGAAAGAAGTTATGGATCACACTTGCTGGGAGAAGTCCATGAAGATACATCTCTGTTTTCCTGAAGACTTAAAACATGTGCTATCAAGGTGTGCCAAGCTGAGCCCATGGAACTGTTGCAAAAAGCCATAATGAACACATCTGGAAACACCTCAGACTTCTACAGACTTGCCAGAGATTAATCCAAAGATGGAACTTTGGAAAAAAAAAGGCAAACCTTTCTTGCCTGTGCTTTTTTCTTTGAAACTCCCACTCCACTTTCCTTCCAGATTGCAGCCTTTATTCCCTGCTTGCATTCACACTCTGCATTCCTCCTTGCATGCCATTTGTTCAGGCCTCTTTCCCATGAATTTTTATTCCATGTACTTATGTCCCATGTTTCAGACACGAGCAGCGTGGCCTCTGGATCAGCAACAGCTCACATGGGGTTTTACACGTCTTGTCCTATTAGAACAGGCCATATATTTTGTAGTTTATAGAGTTATGTGGGAGAATCTGAAGGGTCACATCTCCCTCTGTTTCTCCACAGAAGAAAATGAATGTGGTATAGTTCATATTGATGCCAAGTACATAATCATATTTCCCTCCTACTTAGGAAACCTTAGCCTCAGAATTTTATGGTAGATGAGCAGATGCATTGCATGGGATGTTTTCCAGGTTCCTTTTCAAAAATGAGTCACTCAGTGTTTGCCATGCAAAGTCCTTTACTCTCTAACAGCATCCCTGGACCATTTGAATGTGCACCAGGAAACATGCTGAGCAAATTACTAGATTGAACAGCAAATTTTAGGAAAGTTTGTCATTCAAGTTAACAAAGTGACAAGAGTGCCAAAAGAAAAAAAAAATCTAAAAGTAAGGTCTATGTTTGTATCCACTTTTGACAAAAGCCTCGTGTTTCTGCCTCATGGAATGTGCACAGGCCTGCCCTGTGTGATGGCATCGTGTGGACCAGCTCTGGTCATTTGAGGGTTTCATAAACCTCATTTGAAAGAGTGATAAATTAAATTGAGCTGCTGGACAGTTTCAAAGCATTCCCAACTGAACAAAATTTCAGTATCACTGCAACTTTTCTGCAATGCTTTTTATTTGTTGTGTTGAGCATCTCTGCATTATGCAGGCTGAATTTGGAGGATCCCTTTCTTTCTATGTACTTTCCTTTTCTTTCTAAGTTCTGTGCAAAAAGGCACCCCTGGGTGTTGTTCAGCCATGCAGGATCAGTCCTCAGGCCCTCATCTTTGAGGATTTATGTTGCAGGGAATATCCAGAAGTTTATCTTTTTTGACTCTTGTCTCCTTACTGCAGTTTACCATGCAAATACTTTCCCATGAATCATGATTTCAGTGTTGATAATCTCATGTTCCATTAAACCTCTGAAGACTTCAGTGAAGTTCTCTCTGGTGAAAATGATCCATTCTGTTAACTATAGAAAAAGAGTTTCAAAACACTTTGTAAGAATATGTTTTTGGTGAACAGTGTTTATATGAATTTTGAGAACAAAAAATTATTCGGAATGGTGCATGGCTTTGAACAGCATGATAAGCTGACAGATCACAAGAAGACTTCTGAAATCAAGAGTTTTACTGTGTCCATACACCTACAACTGTCCTTTCACATCTGTTTTGCATTTTTGTATTTTCCCAGCACTTTCTGAGCCACAATTCCAATTGTGGTTTTATTAAATGAGGTAGAAATAGATTGCTCTAGGTGCAGGTGAAAGCAACATCTGGCTTGCTAATGTTATGATTGTCAGAGAATAAGGACAGCTTTTCTCTCTGATAGTAATGTTAAGTGTCTTGTCTTCCTAAAATGAAGAAAGAGGAAAAAAAGTATTTTCTTTTAGGTGCTTTGTCTATGAAAAGCCTTTATGAAGATATGCCCTTAGAGAAATTATTTTTGAGTACCTTCTTAAATGTTAGTAACCCAAAGATACAAACTTCAGCATCAGGAAAGAAAACTGAATTTCTTAAGAAATGGATAGCTTTTCATTCATGCTACTTAAATACTTTTCTTCA
Source organism: Drymodes brunneopygia (assembly GCA_013400955.1). Lineage (NCBI taxonomy): Eukaryota > Metazoa > Chordata > Aves > Passeriformes > Petroicidae > Drymodes > Drymodes brunneopygia. The sequence continues at coordinate 104,932 of VZTZ01003781.1, read as the reverse complement.
AAGAAAGATTGAAAGTGGCATTTTTTAAAAGAAGGCCTGACAATGATCCCACTTCTGTGGTGCAAGAAAACATCCTGACAAGCCTCCCTGGGCTCTGTGTGCATCTGTGGCTGGTGAAACCCAGCCCAGAGCCCTGTGCTCATCCTGGGCAGAGAGCACCAGAGCTGCACTCACACAGACAGAGCTCTTCCTTACTCTGGGGATTTATCTTCTGCAGTGTTTGGTTTTATTCTGATTGATATCTGTCCTATCTTGTGAGGAGAAATGCTACTTCCTCTTCTGGAGAATTCCTTTCTGTGATGAGTCTTCTCTTGGGGCACAAGACAATCTGTAGGGCAGAGTTACAGCTTGAGAACAGGACCCAGGTGGCTGAGGGATGATAAACCCTGGAGTTTGGCAATCCTGGATTCCTGGATCTGCAGCAGCCCACTCTGTGAACTTTCATTTAATTCCCAGCCCAGATATGAGCTGGAAATCATATCCTAGAAATCATATACTCTTTTTTTGGATACCTTTTACTTTTTTTTCTTTAATAAACTGTTATTCTTGTAGTGGGCTTTTTTGAGAATTGTCAGGACACTGTATTTCCCTCAGCTGGAAAACTTTATTTAATTCAGTAGTATGAGATGTTTTAAGTTTGAGATTTAGTGTCTGTTTTCCCTAGGAGCTTATGGATTTATATGTTGTAAACTTGTCTGGGTGAGCAAGACTTTTTCTCTCAAGTTCCTTGGCAGAGTGGTTTCTGCTGCGTTTCTTGGTTGAAAATTTCTTTTCCTTTTGATTGCTGAAAGACCATTATCAGCTCTTTTTTTCCTCCCATGATTTAGAAGCATGTTAGGGGAAGTTAATTAACACTCTGTCCTTTTCCATATTTAAAGGTTTTTAAAATCTGTTTAGTTCCTGGAAGAAGATTATATTAAAATAGAATATTGCATGACAAAGCCACCTACAGATATTAGTTCTCTGATAAAAGATACAATAAAGGAGACAGTGACTTTCTGTCTTTCTTGCTGGGGATATGCACTAGGCATTTCCATGGTGATTAGTGTTTTATAAATGTCAGAGATAAATGGTCACAAGGAACTGCTGTAAACAGTAATAAGTATTGAAATAAAGGCTTAAACAATTCTCCCAGTTTCCCCTTGTGATTCACTCCCTGTGAAACTGCAACTTGTGGACCTACCTGACCAAGCTGAAAAGCCCATGTATAGAGCTTGTATTGTTTTCTTACCACCTGACACTTCTATATTTTCACTTAATTTAAAAATACGTGTCACCGTCCAGTGGCTCAGATTATATCAATACATTTGTAATAATGTTGGCATCATTCATTACTAAAATGTACTCTCCATTAGTGGGACAAAGTAATAATTAGTCCACAGGTAATGAAAGTGGTCAATGCTTCCTGCCCATTGGTGGAGCCCTGCCTGGAATGCAGAGCCTGTCACTGTCACTGTCACTGGAGTGGCACCATTCAGTAAGGTAAAGCCTGTTTTACTTATAAACCACAAACTCTATAAAATTGACCAAATCCCAGGCTGCATCTCATACCTGGGCATTTTTTGTGTTTGCACCTGGAAGTGTGTTGCACTTGGGAAGGGAAGGTGGTTGGTGCCAGTGTGACTTGAAGCACCTTCTTTCCTAAAGAGGTGTCAATGAGTCAGTCTCTGTTTGCTGCCATGGAAGTGCTTCCACACACAAATTGCATTTGTTACAATAAATGCACACTTCAATGGTGAGGCTTTTCAAGAGAATCATTTCTCCTCAGAGGGATGAGTTTAACTCACACAAAGTTTTTTGAAAAGAGGTACCTTGATTTCCAGTCAAAATCAACATTGGTAAAACCTGTGATTAAGGTTAATCTTGCTTATTCCAGAGTGGTATCTTTCCCTAATTTGCCATGGTCAAGCATCTTATTCCTATTTATTTATGCTGTGATGGCAGTTTGATATGCAAATTCAGAAAAAAGTGTCTTTGTGAGTCCAGGATTTTCAGGACAGAATCAACACCCAGAGCCTGTTCCTGGTCTCACCACAGAGTATGGGAACACTTTTCATTTATAAGATGTTTATAAAGCTGGCAGAAACCACTTGCAACTTCAGGGCTCCCATGTTCTGAACTCTGATTTCATCTTGTCTGAAGTAGCAATAGTAACATGAATATTTTACCTATTTCATCTTTTTTTCTCTGCTGGGTTTAATTTTATTCCTTTTATTGTGGGCACCATAGGATTTCCAAGTGTGTTCAAAATGCCATTCTATATGGTTTAATCTCTCTGGTGGTTGCTGTGTTTGAGTGCCTGTAACAAACCAACTGCTCTTAGTAGTTTCCCCTCATTATTACGTTTGATGTGATCACTTAGAACCTTGTAAGCTTAAGGTTTTGAGGCAACAGTAACGAAAATAAAAATTACCTCATCTCTTTTGATTGTTATGTGCTCTGCATTAATTCATACAATGGATTTTTTTATATCAAAGTTTTCTTAAGATATGACAAGTGATTATTTCTTTAAGTATGTACTCTATCCATTATTAAATTGATTATTCAAATCTCTTTTAAAACAAGAGGCCAGATGGCAATATTCCAGTATTTGTTGCTACTAGCAACCAAAAACCCCAAACTGAATGATTTTCCATTTTTCACTGTGGATGAAGGGATCTCTTCATTTTACATGCAATAAAAAGAAGCTACAGCTCACCAATTATGAAACCAGATTGTTATTCTAATACTTTATAAAAATCATTCACTGACATTCTGTTACACTTGTTGATGACCTCCTGAAGTATGTGATCTAATTCTAGGTTTGTTAACTTTGTTACCAATTATAATTTCTACTTAGAATAATATTGTCAGGAAAGGAAGGCTTTTTTCTTTTTTGTTATCTTGCTCAGATTATGAGACTCTAATTAATGAGATTATGACTACTCTAAGAAAGTATAATAAAAAATAAAATTAGGAAGGGCTCAGAACATAACTTACCTGGTGGCTGATACATGTGATTCAAGTAAAAGAAACGTATTTTGAGAGCAAACTTTAAAGTGATATAAAAATGTCCTTCAAAAAAATAACAACTGGGGAATGAGTGATTAATGTCTTCAGAAGTGTCTGTGATTTCAAAAATGGGGATTGAGGCAATATGTAGAACTTACTGGATGTCTCCCTTGGCAGCATTTAGGAGTCCCAGAGCTGACCACGTTGGCTAATTAGCCAAAAAATGACAGTGAGGCAGGGACTCTCTGGGTCTCCTCCTTAATGGGGACTTGCTGTGCAATGGCAAAAGTGATGTCAGTCTAACTCATTAATTGCTATCAGACAAGTGGTAATGACAATAATAAAGACAAATATGCAGAAGTAACTTTTTAATTTTCATACAAGGGGCTGTTTTGCATACAACTAATTTCTTCACATGCACTTACAAGCCTCTAAACGTGTTTCCTACCTATGTGAACCTTGTCACTGCAGATATGAAAACAGGGTATTTAAATGATGCCCTGTGAAGCTCTGTTTTGGCCATAAAATTAAATTATCTTGAGGTGCATTTATTTTGTTACTACTTGTTTGCTCTTGACTCCCTATGAAATCAGTAGTAAAATTCCCACTGACTGTAGCACACACCACAGGCCCAGTTTTAGTTGGTTTCTTTATAGGCAGTAAAATTTTTGGTCAATGACCTGCATTTCTACAAAACTTTAAACACTATATACTTCATACAAGTACTAGATATACTCTGCACAAGTTATATTTAGTCTTATTTATTAAATATAACTTGACTTTTTGCTCACCGTGGGTAGGAGATGAGAAAAGAGGTCCTAAATAGCAAGTGAGAGATTGCTTAATGTGCTATCAGGAAGATCTGAGAGGCTGTAGTAAACAGTGTAGCACAAGAAAGGAGAAAGGAGAGGCAAATATGAAAGTATTATTTTGTTATTTACTGAATTTAGGGAGAGATTTTAGTAAGCTAAAAATTCTCACAAATAACTTTTGAAATAAAATGCTAGGTTAATAGTAAACATGCTCAGCCCCATAACCCAGGGACTGTTTATACTCTGGTGATTTCAAGAAACAAACATTATCTTATAAATGCAGTGATGGCAAAATGCACTAGCATACATGTTAAGTTTCTAATCAAACATTGCAAAAATTCATTAATCAGTATTTCATAGTTCATTACAGTCTGACTAATTTTAAAATCCTTCATGTAAATTGATTAAATGTCTTCAGTACTCAGATAAATGGGCTTTTGTTTTAAGCAACCTTTACTGTGAAGTCCATATTTCTCCAGGATTGAGTTCTGGTAACATTTGACTGTCATGTCTGACATACTACACACTTGCCATTTCACCCCTTCTGCTTCCCCTCCTCTCTGTTCCAAATATCTCATTGACCAATTGTGAGAAAAATATTCTTAAATCTTCTTTAGACGTACCAGGTCATGGTTAGAAAGTGCTCCATCTTCTGCTATCATCAGTCACCAAAGCCCTTTTTTTTCCCCTCCTTTTTATTAATACAACCCTGCCTGTGTTTGAAGGAACTGTTTTGCTGCTTAAACTGCAGATGTGAACACCTCAGGCTGCTGATCAAGCCTTGTTTTACACAAGAGAATACACGTGGAAAATACTCTGAGGGCAGCAAGTTCAGCTGCTGCACTCAGATCAGTGTGCACAAGCCCTGAGCCAGGGGAATTGGCCATCCCTGGATCCCCAGCCCCAGCAGCCAGATGGATGGGCACAGCTTGGTCCCTCCCAGGCTGGGCTGCCTGACAGGAGAGGAAAGGCTCTGCTTCCACTGAGCACTGTGAGGGCTCAGATTGTACAGTTTTATGTGGGACTGTGATGGGAGATTGATGGAGCTACTGCAGCACACAGTGCTTTTTATTAGAGAGACCCCATTCCTCCAGTGTAAACATCCAGCAGCTCGTCTGCATGGCAGGCACAGGGAACAGCCTCACACGGTGCTCTGCAAAATAAATCCTCCTGAAAGCAAAGTGCTGCCTGCAAAAGTAATGGCCACGCTCTCCTTTGCTTTACTGGACAATTGAAAACTTTCTACTGTGAGTTTTCAACTGGCTTTTCAAAAGTGTTCATCACGGTGGAATTATTTCAGAGCCCTTACAGAGTGCCTGGAAGGGCCCAGGCGTGGCCTGTATGAGTTAAACTCTCCAGTTAAAATCTGACTCCCAAGACCAGTGTTGTTCAGCAGAGCCTTTTTGAGATAAAATGGGTGTTGAGTTCTTATTCACGTGAGCAGTTTTGGTTGTTTCTTGGAATTTGTACTACAAGAACCACAGAAGAAAGCCCGGTAGATATGAGCCACCTCATAGATGTACCTGCTTTCCTCCCAATCAGTGTAATTAAAAGTGTAAATGTTGGATTCAACTGAAGGAACCTGGGAGGAGTTCATGGGGGTTTCATGATAATCTTTGACCAAGCTGTTAAAATGAGACTTTCAAAGGGATGAGGAGCTGAAATGAAATCCCTGGGAACATCTGAGTTGAGATGCTCAGTCTTGTCTCTTGCTGGATTTTGGTGTTCAGCTGATACCAAGAGCTGTCAGAGGGTTCATGGGCACTTTGACCATAATGTCAAAGGCATTCTTCTCTTTTTCAGACTTCTCTTCCTGCAGACTCTTTGATCTTAATAGTAAAATTTCATCTGTTTCCTGTCATGCCAGTCTAGACAAAAAAAGGAAAAAACTGGAAAAGGACTATTTCAAGTAAATTGTTTTACACTTAACAGATCCCAAATTACATTTATTCCTGCAATGCTATTCCTAGGAAGCATTTTATTTAGCAAATTAATAAATCTTTCAGAAATCACTTACATGTGATAGTTGTATGCTGATCTCAGTGGTTTCTGGAGTAAATTCTCCTTTAAGGTTTGCAAATCTGATTTCCAGTGGTAATACTTCTTTTTTTTAATCTTTAAGCAGCAGCCTGATCAGTAACTGTGCAATAGTATGTGCTCCAGCCTCGTTTCTTTTTGTAATTTCATAGCAGGTGCCTTCAGTAAAGAGATTGTACTTACAAGTGTAAGGTGAGCAGAATACAGAGAATATACCTTTGAGTTACCTGGGAGAGATACCAATGTGTATGAAGGGAAAAAATATTGAAGCAATATGTACTTTTACCTAGGTTTTATGAACATGAAGTTTTGAAACAATTTATCCCTCACTTCAGTAATATTTGTGTCTTTCATAAATCATATTTACATATATTTTATGGAAAAATAGCTCCCCTTACTGCTTCTGTAATAAAAGAGTCTTTACAAATCTGCTCCCTAATAAATTAAAAGTAGCTGGCCACATCTTTTTTGAAAGTCATAAAGGGGAATTAAGTGCCCAGCTCCTATTAACTTTTGATGATGCCTGAGAAAATCTGCCAGAAGATTTCACATAGATGCCTCTAAATCTAGTGGTTGAGAGTGTATTTTGATTTTAGGAGCAAGAAATTTGCTATGTTATATTCTGCCTTTTGTCTCAGAGAGGATCATGGTTTGGTGATGTGCCCATGCCTGGCACTGTGGTGTTTTTTCATGTTGGCATTCAAAACCTGAGGGTGCTTTCCCTTTCTGAGTGCTGGCTTTGCCCTTGGAGGTGGCTGTAGAGAGCAGAGAGCTGTAAATTCCTGCTTGTCTGATCACATACTGCAGTAGCCACAAGGCTCCCTTTGTTGCCTCAGCCTCTGGTTCTCGCTCAGAATCTCTCACTCATGTGAAATAGCAATCATGCTCATTGCTATTCTTCAGAATTTGTTTACTATTTAAATGAGGATTTATTCTGAGGTTTAAATTGAGTAGTTAAGGTAAACAAGCTTATAAAAAAGCCCCAGAAGTTCTAAATTTACACTGCAGCATACTGTGTGCTTTTGAAGAAACATCCATTACCCCCAAATTAGTGATTTTATTTTCTTTGACTGTAAATATGCTTGTTTCAGATCATAATACATCTATTCGTGCTTACAGGTGTGTTTTCACATTTAGCTGCATATTCCATGGGCCAGCCTCTCCTACCAGAGTGAGGTGGAGAAATCAGCCTTGGGGAAAGGAAAGGAAAGAAAAGGTCTGAGCAGTGATGCTTGGATGTGTTTCTTGCATGCCATGAATTCCCAGTTTCTTACCTGGTTTGTAGTGGAGCCAGGCAGTGTTCTCCAAAAGAGAGGGGGAACAGTTCTGAGCAAGTCTGTAGTAGAAGGTGGCACCCTGGTTTTTCCCAATTGTCTAAAACTGGAAAGGCCATCCCAGTTAGAAATGTTCAGGGGAGTTATCTGTTTGCTTTAGGAAATAAAGCAAAAAACTATAAAAATCATAAAACTTTTATTCCTCTCCTCTGCTGGTGAATTTTCTGCCCCACAGTCCTGTGTCTGTTTACATCACTGTCTCCTGGTATATCTTGTGTGATTATGTTGCAGAGAAAGGATGGAAAAGCACCGGGCCAGAGTCCCTCATGTCCTGGACCAAATCTGACCAAACCCAGCTCTGCAGTCTCAGGGGTTTCAGGTTTTTCATGGCTCCCCTGGCATCAGCTGAGTCCTTGGTGATGGCAGCAGCTGCTGGAAACGTGGCCACAGTATAGAAATAAAATTACTGCAGCTCTGTAGGCAATGAGCTAAAAATGACCAATCGTGGCCTAAAACAATCTACAGACTTGGGGAGTAAAATATTCCAAATGGTTTAATTAAGTCTTTGTGGAGCTGAATAGTTGATCCAAATATGAGTGTCTAAAAAAGGGTTTATTTTCCTGGGTTAAAAATTATGAAGTAAAAGAAAATCAAAAATGGAGGTTTGCCTACAATTAAGATTTCTTCATGTATGCTGGGATTTTCCTCCTCCTCTCATCAGACTTTAAACCTATTAGACTGAAAAGCAAAGAAAACTACTGAAATCTGTATATGTGCAGCACTCAATAGTTTGATTTGAGTTAATTTGCTTTGGAAATTAAAGTAAACCATAGGTAGTTTTTCAAATAAAATCAAGAGGAACTTTGCAATTTAATCGTGATTTAAGTACTTTTTGTTCTCATTTATAGTGGCAAATTTGAGCTGGATTAGGTAGGAGGACCTACATATTTAATAAAACATTTCAGAGAAAATTAGCGGAAGTGTCATTTTATCAAAATTAAAAAATTGTTTTCTGAAAATATTGTCAATACACTAATAAGGATTATTTTAAAAGGTTTGGTTGGTCTTTGAATCTCAGCATCTAACATTCGACAAGGGCTATGTAAAGACTATATAAATCCAACCTGAGTTTCCATTACTAACCATTAATCTTAAAATAGATGAATCCACAGACACTGGAATCATACACTGATAATTTAATATAAATGTATTAGACTTCCTAATAATATTCTGCCAAGGACTGTTTTAAGCATCTGAAAATAAAAAAAGAAAGCACAGACTAATTCATAGTAATAAAATAATTTTAGACAGCATCTTAGTTTGGGGAAATATGTTTTCTGTTGCAGATTTTCAAAAGATAAAAATATTTTTAAGTGTTCTCCTTATGCTTCTATTGTATTTTCACTTTATTGCTGGTGATTTCTACTTTTGACTAGCTAATGGGAATGTATTTTTTCTCTGTATTGCTATTACCTCTTCCTGCTACTTTCCAGGTCACTAATTTTTCTGCTTAGAGTTCATTCTGCTTAGACCGATATGCTGTCTTTTTTAATGAGGTTATTTCTGGGTTATTAGCCTTCCTGTTATATGATACCTTATGTGAAAGATCTAATTGATGTAAATCAAACATAGCTTGCAGAAAAAAATCAAAATGATCCTTTAGATATTTTGTAGTTTCATGTGTGTCTCAGAAATTTTGTATCTCAAGCTACTTTTTAGACAAGAGGGTTATATGTGGCTAACAACACAAATAAATCTTTTTTTATTCATACATTAACAGGTTCAAAGAAGTGGAAATTGAAGAAATGCATTGGCATTTTGGTTTGCTGAATAAGCTTTAGATGGAAATTGCACTGAAAAGTATTTAGTGGGAGGGGTTTAATTGTACAGTTCAATAACCTCAGTAGCATTTTTTTATTAAAGCATTCTTACATAAGCCGTTAAGCTTTAGGTTAATTTTAACTGTAATGTTCTGGTTATATTTTAAAACAGAGTTTGGAAATACAACTCAGACTCTGCTATACCTTGTTAACACTTTTAAGTGGATTACATGGATACAGCCTTTTTAGAATTATTTTTTGTTGCAAATTTTGCAGTCAGAAGGATTTTGTTGTTTTTTTACACGAGTTAACAGCTTGTTGTTTTCCAGTCATTTTGCTTGTGGCAATCCCTGGTGTCAAAGGGAATTGTGTGTCTTTTGTATAAACATTGTAACTATATGGGCAAGTAAAATGTGATTTATTCTTTTTCACATTGGCTTTCCCCTCCTTTGCAATCTGATGATTTTTTGCCTCAGCTGAAATGTCCTAGTTTAGAGATCCGTGAGTGACTTTTATGTATGTACTGTTTTATATTCTTCTATAGTACCTGTGCATGTTTTACATAATATACAAACAAAAGACATGTTGTTTCTTGCAAAAATATCTGGCACAATATAGCCCAATTCATCTAGCTGTGAATGTGTAGATCTGTATTGCACTGGATTTTAAAGGTTTCTTGCCAGCTGTCAAGGTTTTTGTTTGTTTTTTACTTTGCCTGTGGTTTAGGATTGGATTATACAGCAGTGTCAACCTCTGCTGCCACACCTTAGTTCTATTTAATGCATGTACAAAGTTGTTTTTCATGCAGAAAACTGGGACAAAATCCCATTTTGATCAGCTTTACAGATTCATAATGAGAGACAATCTCTAATAAAAAAAGCCTTTCAAGCTAATAAGATGCATTTTGTTTTGCTTTTGCTCAGAGCTAGCAAACTATCCATCAGTATTCCTGAATCTCTAGAATTATTTTATTTCTCAAGAACTTGAGAAAATTCCTGGTTTGGTGGAATACAAATATAATAAAATGTTGGAATATTTGCTAAAACCTGTGCTGATGTTCTGAGCATGCTTAGAGTCAATGAAGTATTTTATTGGAACTTGAGTGGTGTGTTCTGGAAACTAATTAAATTTATTTATTTTGTGTTTTCACACAAAACTTCCCAGTAAATTTTTGATGAACAGTAGATTGTGTGAGAAATTGTAGCGAAGAAAAATATATGTAACAGAAAATGACATCAGTCTAAGCATCAGTTTAATATTTATTATCTTGTTGCTAGTGAATACAGAAGAAATCCCAACAGTTCAAGTAAAGACATTTCCCTGCTGAAATTAAGTGAAATGATAATGATAATGTCAGCTGACTTCCAAGAAGCCAGAGTTTTGTGCTTGTCCAAAGCAGACGTGTTTTGGCAGGCAGAGTTAGGTGTGTTAGGTTCTAATACAGTGACTTGCAGCCCACCATTTGGATGTTGCAGGTTTAAATTACTGGCATTACTTTCACTGACGTAGTTTTCCCAAAAGTCACTGCATGGTTCATGAAATTTGAAAGTATTGACATTCTTGTTGCTTAATTTAAACTGAAGACCTCAAAGAACATAGCAAAAGATCTTGGCAAACTGCATTTGAGGAATAAACTGAGATATTACAATTTCTTTTCTTCAAGCATGTAAATTAAGGCAGAAAAGCGGGGAAAAAAAAGGCAAAAAATAAAAAAGCTGACACTTGGAAGTATCTGGAATTCCCTCTGCAGCATAAAGTTAATCCAGACTGACATCTGCTTGGGAAATCTTTTTACAGGTACATCTGATATGAAAAAAAAAATCTCTTGGGAAAGTTGTTGGACAGTGGCATTGTCTGGCATGTCAGACAGGTGTATTTGTGTTTCTAAAGCTACAGAAAAATTCCTCCACTTGGTGAAGGTGAGTGAAGTTGTGGGTTTTCTGGAAGGTTCTTTCTGCAGCCTCTTGCTGCTCTGTGGGGCTGTGGTTGCCAGAAGGTCCTTTACAAAGTCCACTCATGTTGTACCAAAATTGCCTCTTCCACGTGCAGCAGCTGCCATGGAGCACCCTCCCAGCAGAGCCCCCTTCTTCAGCAGTTACAGAGGTGCAAAGAGGTGTTTGCATCTTCAAACAGTCCTGGAAACCTCTGGGTCTTATAGCTGCAATCCTTGCTAAAATACCTGGTTTAGTCTTATATGCCAATCTGAGTGTGAAATTGCTCTGCAGGTTACAACAGAAGCAGAAAGCCTTTAATCCTGAATGGTATTTCTTCCAGTTTTAGCTGTGTCCAGCCCTCAGGAGCTTTGGACTCCACCAGGAGCCAGAGGGGTTCAGGGGGTCTGGGGTGTGTTGTCCTTGACATGATCTGAGGAGCCTGTTGGAAGCCTGGGAGAGCCTGCCCAGAGCTGGCTGTAGCAGTACCCCCTCAAAGCTGCATGTGCAGAAATAGGCAGAAATTCCTGAGTCTTGCAGAGACCTTGGTACTTAAATGTTGCCATAGCAGGTGTTTGTGTGGAAGGTGTTGAGATCCATCAACATACTGCAGTTGAAACTGCTTCTGATTCTCATTCCTGGCTAGACAGTGCTCTCCACTGAAGAAGCAAAACCCTGATTCATGGCCTTCACTGATGGATTACTGAATAGCACAGCCCTAGGGCTGAACAGGATCACTTTGGGACTTGGGAGACCTCAAAAAGTGAATCCTTTTACAGCTCTCTGTGTATATGTGTGTGTTTTTCCTAAAATTTGAGCTTGCAGGTATACCCTTTACAATATAACATAGTAAATCCTTTTCTTCTGCATTAGACCTTGTGTTTTACTGCCCACAGCAGCTCAGTTCTGTTTGACTGGGGGCTGCTTGCCCAATGTAATGTATGATTGTCTGAAAACAGTTTATTCATCAAGTTCCGTTAGCTCTAAAGTTTATCTGATAATCTATTGTTTTAAGAGTAGCATATTGATAACAGAACTTGTGGTAAAATGCTGCTAGAAAATGGGAAGTTTTTTTTATGCCCAGCAGCCAATTTACATTCTTTTATATAGTTTCTACTGCTTGCACACATCTGCATGCAGTCACTCAACTATTGAGTGCTGGAAGGTTTGTGCATTGCTCAGTGACACAAGACAGGCACTGTAAAACTTCCAAAGCATGTTTCCATCTCTTTCTTGTCACAAAGGAGCTGGGTGGCAGACTGTCCCCAAACTGGCCTGTTAAGCTCACAATAAATGTATCTGAGTTCATCCTCATGATGCTTGGTGTGGGAAAATAGTCTGTACAGCAAATATTTGGAGCTTATTTGTCAAAAGTCTAACTGAAAACAAATGACAAAGTTTTAGTGCTTTCAACTTGTATTTGTTTCACTTGCTAGTGGTATTAAATGAGTCGTTTACATCTGGCTGATAGTAGGTTTTGGGTAACATTAACATTTCGGTCAAACAATGTAGATTTATTCACAACATGTGGGGAGAAAAATGATGATGTGACTTTGTTCTTTTCTTTCCACACTTTTCTGATCCATGCTGAAACAGTAATGAGGAAGCAAACAACTGTCTGTTTTTTTCCTTCTGTAATAATTGTTTGAATTCCTCAGATGTTTCATTAGCTTGGGTATTGAAGAGGCATCTTGCTCATGACTCAAAGTCTGCCTTTGCAGGACTTCAGCCCTTTTCACGTGCTTGAAGGAATGCCCAGTAACCACCACACTCCTCTGCTGTGGAGCATGTGCTTTCTCTACATTGCAGATTTTAAGAGGTTGAATCTTCAAAGGTGATCAAGTGGCAATTTTTGCTTTGTTTTAAAACAGAAAAAAAGCTCTTCCCTTTCATTAATATTCTAGTCCTGCATATGTGCAAATGGTTTAGGACTCTGGATTTAAATGAGTAGAGGATTTGTGAGGTTCAGACCCTTAGAGTTTCAATCTTACAGCAGGAGAACAGGTGTGATGATTCAGGAAATGTCATTGATGTTTTACCTTCTGCTAGGAGCACTTTTGTCTTTGGGTGATTTAAGTTTCAAATAAATTTCTGGACATTTGGAAAGAATCCTCTTGTTCAGTCTGCTTCCGTTCCTCTCAAGGAAATCTTTATCTTCAAAGTGAGGGTGTAAGGGGAGGCGTGTTTACGAGCTCTTTAAAGTGTGAAAGTGTTGGTGCAAATGTCTTGGGCCTCCAGAGTTCAGTGGTCAATCTTGTTTGTTTTGTTTGAACACAAAGGAAAGGAAGTTGCTTACCAAATTTATGGAAGTACTTAAGCATATGCTTTTTCAGGTGTGTGAAATGGTTGGCACTTACATCCAGGTCTATATCATAATCTAATAAACCTTTAATCCAGAAGAGTCTTTAAACTACTCTTTCTGAGTAATTTAAACTGTTGTACCTGCCTGCCTGTAAAAGATGGATAATATTACCATTCACCTGGGAATGATCTTCATTAATAAATTTTGATGAAATTCCATTCAGTCTTTTCATCTGTGCTTGATACAGAATTCTGCAGGTGCAGTCAAAGGTGAAATTGGGAGGGAAGAGGAGGAAAAAAGAATGTCTAACTTCATAGTAGAATATTTTTCCCTTTAGTTTCTAACATTCTGACACAGAACTTTGTGTGATTGTTCACTCTTTCTACTGCAGCACCAAAACTAGGCTTTCAACAGGCTCTGATAACATCAAATGTGAATGTTCTTTTTCCTATGTTGATAGTAATTAAATGCAACAGAGATCATCTCAAACTTGAAAACTCAGGCCATGGTTCAGAACTGGAATGCACAGTTTTAGAGTATCCATATTTTTGTCATTTATATTTCACGAGTATGTAAAACTCTGGGATTTCTGTCTCACTACATCTGTAATTTATGTACAATCCAAAAAAAAAAAAAAGAAGATAATGGAAAGACCTTATCCACTTGCTAGTAATCAAAATAATAGAAATCTAATCCTCATCTCTTACTCCAGTTTAAAGCAAGATTCAGTAATCTGGAGCAGTCCTGTAGATCAGATACCTCACTTTTGTTCAGTTCCCTACTTAGCAGAAATGACAATGCAAAGAACATTTCATTTTCTGGTCTGTGAAATCATTCAGTTTATGGTTATAATGCCTTTAATTTCAGGAATGCATACCCTTCTGCAGTCAGACAGCACCTGTGTGCCAAAGTGTGGCTGTTGGAGCCCCTGCTGCTGTGCCCTGTACACAAAGTGTGTGCTGTGCCTGTCCTGGCAATCAGCCCTGTGGGAGCCTCCAGGAGACAACGCCAGGAGCATCTGGAACGACTCACAAGTTGTTGTCTGACTTGTGGATTGATTTGCCAGCTAGAATTACCTCGGGTTCATGAGGGCACTCAGAGAAGGCACTCTCCTCTTAAAACACACTGAAATTCATTTCTGAGAGAGCTGGAATGAGAAAGGCTTCTACCACTTTACAAATTTGGTTGAAATAGGCCAAAGGTGCAGTGGTCAGTGGCATGTCAAAGATGGGCAAAGGTAGTTGCAGAAGCCTTGCTTTCTTAAGGAGGGAGGTTTCTATCTTACAGAGTTTAGGAAGTAATGAAATATTTCTAAAACTTTAGAAAGAAATTTCCATTATTCTCATTTTACATCTGATAAAAAGTGATCATTGCACCCCCCTCCCCACCCTGCATTCTGCTATAGAGAAGGGTCAGATAAGCCATCTGATGAATATATTTAGTCTTTAAGACTTTTAGAACTTTAGAATCACCAGCTTTGGGTTCATCTACAGATGATGAAAGCTCAAGATAATTATGAGTGTCATGCAAAAGAAGATTCTACTTTCACTGAGTTTATAAGCTTAACAATGTGAATATTTTAATTTTTCTCAATATTTTCTACTGCTTTCTGTAGAAGATCCTGAATGGACCAAATTATGCTACATGCCCCATGAATGCCAACTAGTTCTTTATCCACCTACCATTGGAATATTATAGGTCAATTTAGCAAGATCGTTAACAGAACCATTTTTATTCCCCTTGCTCCTATTTCAAATCCCAGAAGGTGAATTCTTATGCAGTCAGTTCAACATGTAGATGACCAATTTATGTTGCAATTCCTAAAACAGTGTGTTTAGAATTTATGCTAGCTACAGCTCACCAGTGCTGAGCATTTCCAGATTCCTTTTCTTTACTTGTGTGGATTCTGGAAGGAAGCAATATTCATTTTGGTTAACCTGTCTTTCAAAGATAATTAATTTGTATTTAGAGAATTAAAAAAAAAAAATTAATTAAAAATCAGATTTATGTCAAAAGGTTTCCTGGGACTCTAGGTTTTCTTTCTGTTTTGTACTGTGTGTACACTTTTTCAGA
This sequence comes from Drymodes brunneopygia, assembly GCA_013400955.1. NCBI lineage: Eukaryota > Metazoa > Chordata > Aves > Passeriformes > Petroicidae > Drymodes > Drymodes brunneopygia. The sequence goes on along the minus strand of VZTZ01003781.1, from coordinate 89,692 downwards.
GTGCTGCAGTTATTCCACTTGCATGTAACATGTTCTGCAACTCTTAACTCTTTCCCAGAGATATCCTGGAAAAGTCAATTCTACCTACTGTTTTTTCCCAGATTAGATTGGTTTATAAATTGGTCTGGAATGTGAATTTCCTTCTCTAGAGTGGTCTTTCATTAAAAGCTATCTTTACATCATGATAAAACTTTTCTTTAAAAAACAAAATACTTAATTTCATTAATCTGTTTAGCAATACCAATATAATGAGCCATAATATTGATTTTTTTTACTTAGGATTTAAAATCTCTATTTCTTTCCACAGAATTAAATGCTTCAAACTGATAGTCAACCTCCTTACAGTCCCCTCTTTAATTTAGTTGTTATAATTAGGCATTAACTGGTGTCGGTGGTATAGCCAGTTACAAGCCATTCTGTTCTGCTTGTCTTGATTATCACAGTTTGGATGTAAAGTAAATTAGAATGAAAGACTATACAGTCCAATTACAGATAAAAGCAGCAAACTCTACTGCTGTAATTAGATGCCAGTACTATTTTTCTTAGATATTCTATCTCTGAGGGCATTACTTGTAGCTACTTTGCTGAAGCTAATGTTTAAAGATTTTATAAATGCTTTGTGTCTTTGTGGCATCATCTTTGCTCCTTAAACTTGAAGTGGTGTGTTTTGATGTGCAGGATCTGTGCCTATATATTCCTTGCCCATGATTCATTTTCATGTCAAGCTGATGTAATGTGTTATCCATATTGTGAGTGTGTGGACCTTAATAAGCAGGAGTGTTAAACAGTTATCATCCAAGTACTCAGAGCTTTCCAGTGAGGAAGTACCTGATTTTTGCCACAATGTGAAATAATTCCTCTGTCACAGCAAATAAGAGTGGCTGTGCTGAGGGTTCTGCTGTCTCCCACCTGTGTGACTTCTTTACCAGGACAGTTCTCTTCACAGAGATGTTCTGAGTCTCCAGTACACCTCATTGACCATCACAAATGTTAAACAGCACCTCTCAGAGTTATTCATTAAAAAGAGTCTTTTGCTTCTTGGGATATGGGGAAGGAAAAAACCCTCAGCAGGCAGTGGACTCAAGGTCATGTAAATTTTCCTGATTGCCAGTCCAGTATCCTACAAACCAGCCCTTGTCTTCCTCAGGAATCTTTATAAACTGGCATTAAAGCATCCATACAACAACAAAAGACAATGTAGATTGGATTGGCTTTGCTATGTTTTGCAGAAAAAATTTTGCTTCTTTATGAATGACAAAAAAAGCTTTAGCTCTGAATTCACCGGAAAGTGATGAAACACTCAAGAATCATTTAATCCTTAGCAAGGTCACTGTAAATGTGACATTTTCAGTCATTTTACTTGCAGACAGTTGTGCTAAAACAGTTTGTAGATGCAAGGAATACTTTATAGCCAGCAAAAAATACAAACTCTGCTGGATTCATCTTTTAAGTCCTTGAGGTAAAAAGGAAGTACCTTTCAAATAATTTAGGGAAAACCTGGTGTTTGCTATAGCTGATCAAAAGCACCTGATGGAATAATTTTTGCACTGAAAAATTCAAATGTATAGTTCTGTTATGGGAAAAACTTAAATTCAGTTAACATGCAGCTGGAACACTGCATCAAAATAATCGGCTTCAACCATTTTGTTTTGTCGAAGTTGTTTCAAGTCATTCCAGTGCATTCTAAATATTAAATTTAGTGAATGTTAGTGTTACATGTGCTACTCAATATTTCAGATGCTACAAAATCTAAAACTATTTGAATCAGAGTAAGTTTGTTGAAGAAACAATATCTTCGTATGATTTTGGGGGTTTTAGTGGGGTAATATTTTACTAGGAAATAAAAGAATTGTTTTCTGGTAGCAATTGCAGCTCTTTTTTTCAACTGAAATAATTAAATAGCCAGTTATTCAATAATTTCCTAGCTCTTCACCAGCCACTGATATAAATTGTCACTGACTGTACAAAGTGTTATTCTGTAAAGTCATAAAATACCATTTCTAAATGATAAAACTTTCAAATTAGTACAAATGTGTATCAGTAAGGATTATGCCAGAAACTATCTCAAACAAGGAAAACGAGGAGTGTACTGCTCATTATGTGTGAAATTTGCCCATTGAGAGTACAGTCCACCTGCTTGGATGTGAGGTCAGTGTCACAGAGTCTGAGAGGTGAACGAAACCTCTGGAGCAGAGCTGGGGAGCCAGGCTGGACCACAGGTGACTGAAAAGGCAGCAACAACTCTCCAACACCACCCAAATTACATGCTTGAAACATCAAAGTCTTCTGTGTAAGAGCTCCACAATGGACTTTACACTGGAGACAAGAAATTTAAAGAACTTATTTGTGAGTATCATGATATTAGAGACAATTATTGGGCTGATGCTATAGCTGGCAGTAAAAGAGATTTAAAAAAGGTACTTGTATTATTGATGTTTCTACCTTGCATGCCGCGTTTGGGTATGGTTTTAATGTACCGGTAGAGCATAAAAGACTCACATTGTTTGTTTCTCTAGGGTAAAGTTAATTGGTAATTTAAGCAAAAACGATAATCAAAAAAACATTTAGCAAGTTGCATTTTTCAAAGCAATGTTAAAACTTCCTGTTTCACAGCAAAGGTAAGGAAAATTATATATGTTGATTTAAGGAGATTCGGTTTTATGTGATTAATTTTCTAAAGATCATTTAAGGTGTAAGCAAAGCATATATTTTCTTCTGAAACTAAATTGGTCCGACCCCTTGCTAATTTTGCCTACAATTAGTTTGGTGTAATTATCACAGCATACAATTTAGTCTGCTTCCACAAAAAAATTATTGTTCACAGGACCATAAAACTCTTTAAAAATTGCTTAATGAACAACTCAGCCATGAGTGTGTCTTAGAAGATGAGAAATGCTATTAAATATGTAGAACATGAAGATGCAATATGTGTACATTGCACATAACAAACTTAGTATGAAAACAACCTCCTGAACACTCTGTAGCATGGAAGAGCAGCATGAGATCACAAAATGAAAGGTTGGATCCAAACACATCAAACTGAAGCAAGATGACATGTGCAAACAAAATCCTGGTATCTCCTGATTTCTACAGGGTTGGATTTTCCACCTTAGTATTATCTTATTATCAACTCAGGTTTTGTTTTGGTGGGTTTGGTTTGGTTTGGTTTGGTTTGGTTTGGTTTGGTTTGGTTTGGTTTTTTTTAATGGTGGTGGTTTTTGTTTTTAATGTAAATGTGTTATCATTCATATGAAGGATTTGGACTGAGCTACATACCAATAGTTAAGGTAAAAATGATTGATGTCACTGCTTGCTGAAGCTAGAAGATCTACGTGCCAAACACCAGACATGGTGATTTTCTTTTTTCAAGTAAAGGAAATTGATGAAACTTCTGCCAAACTTGAATCATCCAGCAGTCCAGAACTGAGGATTAGTCCATAGCAAGAATATCCAGACACCTACACAGCATCTGTACATTCACCAGGATTGTTCCACATCATATTTTTGCTGCCGCACTTGTACTTACACCAGGATTGTTTCACATCATATTTTTGCTGCATAAATCCACAGAGTTATCTTCTGATTTATAATACTTATGCTTTGCTCATAAGAGAAAGCAAATGAGGTTTCTTGTGTCATTAATTCTTACAAAGTCTGAGGAAATTTTTCTTTTATTTCCTCTGTAGACAATGGCAAAGAGAAACATTCTGGCTCTCATTGAACCTTTTTTCCCCTCCTCAGATTCAAAAGCAAGAAAAAAAAAAGAACAAGTATCTGGAGTTTTAGAGGTATGGCCAGAGTGACACACCTCCCTGAGCTCTCAGCTTTGTCAAAGATGAACCCTTTCCATGACATCAAAAAGGGGACACAGAAAGGGATTAGGAAACTCATATTTCTGTAACCCTTGACTTTCAACACAAGCATGATTGGTATTTTTGCCTCCTGTTATGGAGACCATTGCTGCTTGAGGGGACTGGAGCATTTTGTGGGACAGCTCTGTAGATAGGTCTGCACTGACCCTATGTGTAGTATAATCCTATTGAAAAACAGCTCCCAAACTTGCCAAGGAGTCCGAAATGAGATTTCCAAAGAGAGATAAATAATCCCTAAAGATAACATGGGTTTTTAGGTAAGGGTTAAACCACATGGGGTCTGTAAAACATCTCTGAAATTAGGGGGAAAGAATAATTTCTCTCTTCATTTAGCAAGAAAAACTTGAATCTACATCTTAACCTATGCATTTCCTATACCATCTATCACCATAACAGCATGATGCTGTCTTAGGATTTCTCCTCTTTTAAAACCTTTTGCCTTATACAACTTTTAAGGATTGAAATCTGATCATGATTTCCTACTGCCAGAGCATATTAAGAAACCTGTTTCCATTGCCAGTTTGTAGGAGGAAAGATGTAATTGAGCTTCAAAATATTGTTTCTATTCTAAGTTTTGTCAACAGTGTACAATAAAGTCTTTTGGGTGAGATTTTCAAGATGCACACAATATTAGCCAAAATAGTGTCAGTCATAAAAGTCCCTTTGTCTTTAGTGGACAAAGAGGTAAACTGTGCATTTTTTTTTTTAATCCTACTGTCACTTATTTTAGTACTTTGTGGCTTCATAAGATCTTATTCCATTGGTTGCCATACAGCCAAAACATCTTGTGCATGACTCAAGACCTCTTTCCCTAGAAAACTAATGGAGTACCTTTTGGAAACCTTCCAGCTAATAGTCTGCTCCAGATGGCGTTGCTTGCAACTTCTAAGAAGCACAGGAACAGACAGCAAGTGCCTTATTCTTTCTGTCAAATAAACAATCCATGTTTTGGTAGGTTGGGATGTGGTGAAAATAAATCAAGCTTCACGAGCATGAGCAGTAAGCTGAGCTTGTAAGTAGAACCGTTCGACTTTGGAGGTCAAAAGCCTACTACCAAGTTCATAAAGGAATTTCAAATAATACCTTGTGGCAAGCCAAGTGGTAGGCTCAGTTTCTAGTCTGGCTTCTCTCTCAGGGAAAAAAAGCTGTGCTTTGAAAAGTGGTGCCTTGAGGTGACAAAACTAGCAGGGTGAGGGCTGCTGTTTAAACAGCTCCATAGCTCATCTCTTTTGGCAGTTCAGAGGCTGGAAGTCTAATCATGATATATTGTGATGCAACTGTGTGCAGTCTGAGACAGGCAAAACCTTCTGCTTGCTTAAGTAACAGTGCATTCACCACCTTATCAAAGTGGTCAGTCTGTAAGTGCAACTAACAATCTGCTTTTTCCTGCTTGTTTATCCCTTGCATACTCTAAGTAGAGATCTATCAGCAATTCTTGAGAATTAAACTCTGAAAAGTATTGTTATGAGTCTGTTGTGTAGAAAACAATAGTATAATTGAGATTATTTGTCCATTTCATAGGAAGAGTCACAATACTTGTAAATATGTTGATTCTATCTTTAATTCTTTGTTTTCCTTGTATGTGCTCAGTGCATATCATTTTCTTGGTCTTTCAGAAGCCCTCAAAACAGCAGTAATTAATCTTTAGTGATACTGAGTATTCTATTAGCTGTGAATAATAACTTTTACTTTCACTAAGAGGGTTTTTTTAGCCTCTGTGGAATGCAAAGTATTGTTCTCAATTAGTTACAATGACGAGAGAAATATAAACTGTAGTCATGGGAAAGTTACTATAAGCAACTCAGACCAAATGTTTAATTGGCACAGACTGGCCCTGCTCCATGTTTTGTGTGCAATTATAGCCACCTTCCCGAAGCCCAGATTTGCCCTTGTAGACAGTAATTTGAGATTTTTTTTTCCCCCTACAGATGTTTTTTCTCTGTGTACTGGTGACTGTCTGCACAACTCACAACTGTACCTGGGTATCAGGCTCAGGGACAAAACTCACACTTTTTGGAGATGAAGCAGAGAAGGATTATAAGAAACATTCATGTTCCATAAACAACTACTACATTAAGCAAAGAATTACCTCAATATCCATTGCACCTTATAGATCTTATATTTGAATCTTTCCACGGAAATGAATAGCAATACTCACATAAAAATTACATTGGAATCAAGAGCAGTCCCTTGCTCTAAAGATTTTTCTCTCTGTCATCCCACACGTTACTTTCACCTACAAGAATGACAATCATGACTATTTATGTTGGAAACTCTAAACTTAGTTCTCCTGGAATTTACATGACCCAAATATTTAAACAAGTGGTTTTAATATATTACAGTCTTTTAAGTATCGGATGGAGTTCAAATTCTTATTGCGATTTGGGATATGAGTTTACCTAATTTCATTGAGGAAATTGGCTCAATAATTTAGGGTGGGGAAGGACAGTTTAAAATTTGTAAATACTGCAAAAGCTTGTATCACAGTTTAGTAACAGTTTATTGTTTAGAGCTACTCTGCTTCTTTCCAACAGTAGAAACAATGCAAGTTACAACAGATTTCCAAAAGCATGTATGTGTGTGTGTATATATATATACACACGTATATGTGTGTAAATGTGTTTATCCATATGCATATTCAGTGTATGTGCACTTGTGTACACACAGTGTAAATGGTATCAAACTAATATGAAAAGTAGTAAATAATAGCAATAGGACCAGCATAAAAAAGCAAAAAGCAAAAAAAGAAACCAATAACTAGTCCGTTCATTCTGAGCACATCACACAGAATTGCATTAGGAAAAACAATAAAAAATGTGCTTTTAATCTGATAGTAAAAAACCCCAATAAAATAAAAATGAGATCCATTAATGAAAATAATGGATTTTATCCAAACTAGTTAAATACTTAGCTTATTTCTGTTTACTTCTGGTACAGTTCTCCCAGCTAAATTCTGGGGAGCTAGTGTGCAATTAGTACCAGTGCGTAAATTTAAGAACAAGATGAATTGAGATGATAGATAAATAGATACATTCTTAAGGATTCCAGGATAGCTGTTGTTAAAAAAAAAAAAAAAAAGAAACTTTTCATTGCATGGCATCTTAAAATGAAATGGCTGAGACATTTTGGAATGTGTTAAGTCCTGAGGAAATGGATTAATGGGCCAGTAATGTGATAGTACTACCTAAAGGCAGTTTGGTTTAAGAGATACTTCATTTTTGGTCACAAAATTTCTACTGTGGTCTGAGATTCTGGAATCCTTTCAGCTGACAAGTTGAAATTATTGTTTTGAGAAATAATGGATCAGAAACTAGGTTATGAAAATGCATTTACATTAATGAAGCATTTTCTGTCTTTGTCTCATTTTGGTCTTGTGTTTTCCTCTGTTTGGTCTTTTGTGTCCTGAAAGACTAGATGTGATTAGAAGTTAAATTTAAATTGCATGGATAAATGATTAACTTATTAGAAATCACAATTCACAACTTAATTTATCACATGCCTCCCTAATTTTTCACGTGGTGATTACAAATGGGGGCCATATGAAAAATTTGAGACATATAAGATAAATTGCAAACCCACGTGATAAATGTACTTATCATGCACCTTTTGGCAGCTTTACCTCCTCTCTGCTCGCTCATCCATCTCTCCTGGGACTTATGGAGAAACCCATGAGCAGAGTCAATAAATCACTGAAATTTTAAAATCAAATTCTCCTAGAAATGTTTTGTCCTCTTTTTGCCAGGTGGAGATTTGCCTTGTCCAGGGTCGCTCGTGCCACGTTTCTGTGCAGGAGTTTGTGGTCATTGTACAGTCAATGGCTTTTTGATTGTGGAATGTGGTGATTCCTGACATTCCAAAGGGATACAGACTTTGCTTTCTCACACTTTTCCTGCAAGACACTTATACACATGGAGTGAGACATCTCTGTGCATGCCTACTCTGGAGCTAGCTAGTTCTGTGTGTAATGAAGCCTTTCTTCTGGATCAGAGTTTAAATTGTATTTTACATGCCCATGACATAATTTGCAGAAGTTTATCACTGAGCTGTGCTCTAACATGCTTTCAGAGACACTTTTCTAAAACCAAATTTCAACTTGTATAAACAGTGGTTATGCAAAATATATTGCAAATGATTTGACATAACAAATCAAGTGTTTTTTCAATCTCTCTTTTTTATGCAAAATGGGAAAAAAAACTTTGTACATGTTTCAAAACAACTTCCTTAACTGGAAAAAAAAACTATTGAAAGGGGAAAAGGTGAGGGAAAAACTCAGTAAAAATAATTAAAACAAATTTTCTATTTTTAACTATTGAGATTCCAGATATAATATATATTACATATATTCGCATCTACTACAGTATAATATAGTATGTAATTGTTATTATTTATATCACAAATGTTTACATAATGTGTGTATTTTCATATATTATATATGTTTTTAGATATTTCAGTATCTTTTAGTATATCATGTAAATATTTTAGTATATCATGTAAACATTATAAGAGTGACTTCTTTTTCACAATGGAGAGAACAATATTACAGTTCCTGTAAAACTGGTTAAAGTTTTTCAATTCATTTGCATAATATTTTTTTCTGTGCAGGGAGGAATGATTCCTTCATGTCTTCATATTCTTTGGATAGTCGTGGAACCAGATGAGAGAAATGCTTGTTTTGGCACTTCCCCAAAGAGAAATATAGATTTTGATGTTGGCGAAGATGACTTCAGCAAATAGTGCACATAAAAAGCCAGCATTTCATGCAAGTTCATAAGGAAAAACTACAGAATAGAATAACTTTTATGAAGAAAGTCTATGTCTTACTTGGTGAATAGGTCCCTGTGCTATCATAATAATGCCCAGTTCTACAACTACAAACACTTATTTGTTCAAAGTGAATATTAACATTGTAATTTACTATCTAATTACAATTTTATAGTAATAACTGAAAATGTGTTGTTAAAAAGCATTGCATTCGCTGCCTCACACTCTCAGGCTGCTCTTAGCAGCACAGTGTGTGATTTTTGCCAATCTGAAAGGATTCATAGAAAGCACTGATGTGGATTTTTCAAAGTTTCATGCTCAAACCCTTTTATAAATGTTTTAGAAAGCTGCTTGAAATGCTCCAATATCACAATCACATTGCAGCTGAGGAATAATTTCTGTGAGCTTTAATGGAGCAGGATTGAGCCCTGTGAACAATCAGTTTGCATAGCAAGTCTTCTTCATGAAAAAGGCCTTTGCATTTTGTTTCTCAAGGAACAACATATTTCACTAAATTGAAAGGTTCCCAAGGAATGGATTAATCTTGTAAAAGGTTGTTATTTTTGTCAGCTAATCTGAAAGACTTTTCACTTAAAGCTAGGGAGTTAAAAGCCAATTGAAAAAATGAATGCAGTATTAATACTTAGATATAAGGCATTCATAAAATGTAGTTTGCTGGTGGGGATTATTACCAGAAGATGAGATTTTTGGGATAGAAAATTATTGTAAAAGAACTGCAAAAATAAGTTTTACTAGTGATATCACTGGTGTACTCTTAAAAAATGTATTGACTTAATCATAACTTACATCAACAGAAAAATTTTCAGAAAAAAGTAAGTCTATTAATTAACATTTATTTGATATTTATCTAAATTACTGTTGGTTTAATTATATTCATAACTATTATTAGCAATAAAATAATTGATAATTTTGATATGATTATAGTGGAGACTGAAAAATAAGTGAGGAGTTTCAGGATGTAAAAATCCTGATGCATCTCAGATAAAAATATGTGGTACCTGCCAATAGATATATTTCTCTTTTAAGACCTAACCTAGCAAATTATACCAAGATGCTTGTGGTAAAGATGAAGCAGGCCTGTAGATTTCTTCACACACCTGGACTGTGTGTGAGTACTTACACATGCCTCTTTAATAAATATCTGTTTTTGGCTTAATAGAGCATTTTTTTTCTGATAGGCAAAAGAAAGCACAATTTTGCAACTTAGAACTTCATGTCTTTAATCATAAAGCTAAAAATGCTGTCATAACGGAGCAGTCAATTATTATTTCATATGCAATATGAAGTATGGTGAGTTCCACTGATGGTATCAGATTGCTGCCTGGTAGAGAACACTGTGATAGGTTTTTCCCACTGTCTGTGGATAAATGCAGTACCAAACCCCAAGCTATTGTGTGCTATTTACAGAAGAAATTAATCATTCCTTCTTATTATCAATAAGGTTCAAATGTAAATTTCCGTCAAACACAAGAGTGCTTTTTGCATGACATTTCCCCCAGAAATCCCTTCTGCTGTCTTGCTCCTGAGAGAAAGGTGAAGGAGCACCGTGACCATCATTTCCAATCTTCCTCTTGTCATTTTTGCCATCACAGAAAGAAAGGCTCCAGAGTTCAGATGGGAGAAGGCAAGCAGGAGCTTGGGGAATAGCTGATATTTAATTGATTTTGTTGCTTTGCTAAATTGATTGTTTTCTTGCTAAGGAAATGAACAACCGTGCACCATTCTTTATTGTTATCAGCTGATTGTACTTGTTTGACTGCACAATTTTGCCAGTCAGAGAGGGATTTTTGCAAATATTGTGCAGTGGAATGAGCCTGAACTAAAATGAATGCAAATGTTTAACTTTCACCATGCAGCATGCACAAAAGACTATGAGAATCTGCAGATAAATTTGCCTAGATAAGCAGTTTTTAGGCCATCATAAGATATGAGGGTTCACCCTCATGAAATTATGCACAGAACAGACTGGGTTTGTTGAAGAGCAAACTGGCATCTGTGCAGCTGGACAGATGTAAGGTGGTACCATTATCAGTGGAAGGAGTTACAGGTGGCAGTGGGGTAGGCAAGCAGCTTGAGGGACAGGCAGGGGGATTTTCAAAGGACAAAAGAGGTTTTTCCATCTAAGTAGAATACGATTCATTAACCAGAACAAAACCAAGCCAAACGCCTGTGCCGCACATGAGGAGTGGAACTGTTGTCCCTGGGGAATGCTACTCACAAATTATTAGGCAGTTGTGGGAAGGGTTCCCTGAAAAGCTAAAGTGTGAGAGTCTGCTGGGAATCCTATCTTTTTGAGGAGTATAAAATCTTATTTTAGGGAAATGTTGTAGTATTTCTCATTCTTCAGAGGCACTTTGTTTCTGTGAAAATCCTGCTAGGACAGCTGCAGTCATCAGAGACACATTTGCTTGTAAGGTCATCTTCTGTTGAAAGTGTTTTGTCACACTATAGAGAGGGCCACTTTCACTGCCAAAAAGCCACTTAAAAAGATTGACAAGAGAGATTAGAGAGGATACAGAAATTTTGGACAATGTTCTTTTAACCTTCTAATACGGAGGCATCTTGGCAGTGATGGCAAGTCTTGGCAGATACGAGTCTATGGCCGGATTAGGTAGGGACCAAGCATTTCTGGAATTGTGCTCCTTTTTTTTTTCTCTCTCTCTTTCCATTCAGGGTATCAATTAACAGCAATTTCACCGGGGCAATAAAGCAAGAGAGTAAACAGTAAATAAGCAGCGAGCAAAATTAAAAACAGTAATGAGCCTTATGAATATGGGAATGTTATAATGTTTTAAACACATTTATTTTGGAGCTTAGCATGTTCTGGGAAAAACATGATGACTTTGTGAATGTATTGTCTCATTTTACATTGCAGAGACTCTGTTTATTGGCCCTGGAGGCTGACAAGGAACCAACACCTGTGCCCAAACATTTTCCTAACCTTGGCAGCGACAGGCACGTTCATTATGCAACAGAGCTGTAGATCCATGTGTCCTCAAGGCAGGGGAGAGGAGCAGACTTTACCCTTGCAAGGAAGAACAGGTTGAGTACCAAAATGACCAGGGCAGTATCCACTAACATGGCCCATCTTCACAGAAACTGGTGCTTCTCTGTCTGTGTACCACTATAGCGGTGCCAAAAGCTGTTTAGGAGAAGCTTGCTTTGGGAACTGAATACTGGGCACAGGAGAGCTCATCAGAGCTGGGAAACCTCAAGATAGTCAGTTTCTCTATCAGTTAAAGGAATTTAAAAATTAATGTTTATATTGCTTTTTAGCATGGATCTTAGCTACAAATTGTATTTGCATACTGAGAAGAGAGTAGGTTTAGATTAGATATTGGGCAGGAATTGTTCCCTGTGAGGGTGGGGAGGCCCTGGCACAGGCTGCCCAGAGAAGCTGTGGCTGCCCCTGGATCCTTGGAAGTGTCCAAGGCCAGGCTGGACAGAGCTTGAAGCAACCAGGGATAATGGAAGGTGTCCCTGCTCATAGCAGGGGTTTGGAACTGAATGGTATTTGAAGTCCCCTTCCCACCCAAAGCATTCTATGATTTTGAGATGGGAAGGCATTAATTGTTTTTTTGGGGCACCTAAATAAAATCCAGCAGAGAAAGTTGAAACAGTAAAGATATGTCCTGTGTTAAATAAGGTTTGTGAATATTTTGAATCATCAAAATATAGTTCAATGAAAACTTACACAAGATTAAACAGTTGTGCACTACCCAGGTTTTGGCAAAGGAAAGATTAGTGTTTTATGTATTGATAGATAAATAAAGATTGATTACTTTAGAAAAATGTCAGTTTTTCATTAAAAAAGCATTTTACATAAGTGCACATTCTGATCTGTAATGTCACTTCCATGGTTTCTGTGTGGCCATATCTACAATAAGGGTAGACTTTCATTAAAGTAAGGCCTGAAGCATACACAGGTAGATTTTATTTTAAATAGGACTATCTGTATAGATTATAAGAGGAAAATGTTGTAAATGTGGTGTTTCAGAAGCTCTGGAAAGCAATTAGAATCATCCATTTAGTGAATTTTGGTGGTCAGAAAGTCATTAGCTAGGATCAGGTTTTCTCATTCATCGTATCCTGTAACTTATGGACAAACAGGGTGATACGGTGTCTTGCTAATTCTCAGATATCATTATATAATATAACTGTGGTCTTGAGATGCTGTTGAAGGCCTTTTCCAATCACCACTGTATATAGGAAACATAGGTTTAAAACACTGAGGTTAAGTGTGACACAGCAAACACAAAGCAATCAGGTAGTTGGTGTATGGGCTGCATTGGGAGCTTGGTTATTTCTGTGTGTGTGCTCTGCAGGAGAGAGCAGGTTTGTGCATTGAAAGCTTGAACCGACCGTGACACTAACAATGGTATTTGGCTTTTTAAAGATAGAATTCTAGATGCCAAGATCACTGGGTTCATGCTACTACCCAGATGAGTTTGGGAGTGTGCCAGGAAGCTAAAAGCAGTTGATAAACCCCAGAAGAAAAGTAGTAAATCAAAAGCAAGAATGCTTTTGAAAAATTTAAAAGGTGGCGTATATGTAAGGATGATCATATAATTCTGAAAAAGAGTTTGATTGCCTCACAGAGATTGCTGTGTGCCAGCATGTTAATGGTCAGACCCTGAGAGCTTTGCACTTTGATTCTAATGAATGTCCCAGAAGTTTGGATGTTTATATGAATATTATCTCTGTCTAAAACGGTGAGCTTAAAACCTTAACTCTGCTGGGGTTTGATGTGTATCCTTTAATCTAGACTCTGTATTGATGGGATTATTCACATGAATGAGGTTTTGCAGGCTTGGTTCCAACATTTATGCCATGGATTATATTGATGCAGTTGCTCCATCATTGGTCAGAATGATTTCAGCTGTGGTTTTGCTGTGTGAACTGGAACTCCCTTTCCCATGAGATTGTCCAGTAAGGAACATGGGTCAAATGCTGCACTATTCTTCCTTAACAAAAATACAGAAGGCAGATATTAGATCCTCTCTTCCACTGCTTTCAGATTCATTCAGGAGTGTAATCTGATACCGAATTGTCCTCTAAGTAATTAATTAACTAACTAATAAATTGCTTCAAAGGCAAGATCCCCATATGCCACTAAACTGCCAGTTCTAGAAGCACAAAAGTTCTTGCTGAGTCTTTGGGGCAAAAGAGAATGAAAATCTTTCTATAGACTTTATGTACATCTTGAATATGTGTTCTTGAAGTGTTTTCATGACCAGTTACTAATATTCTTCTGTCTCCTTCCGTTTGCAATGCCAGTAAGATAATAAAGTAGCCATTGCTTATCATACTTCTGACCTTTCGTGTCCCTTTTTTCTCTGAGTTTGTGTGATGTCTTGGCATTTTGGGTATGTGGATGATTCATTTCAAAAACATTGTCAATTCCACTGATATCAAAAGTACTATTAGTATGCAATTAGTATGCACATACCTAAGTACCTGCTGAATTGTAGCTTTATGCATTCAGAAATACGATGTACTTACAAAGTCCAAGGATTTCAATCCACATCAGTTGAACTCTTCCTGTTTTCAGTAATGAGATTTAGAAAAGGGTCTGCATGAAAAAGGTTTAAGCTACTTATACAATGGCCAGTCTCAGAAAGTACCTGAAAAAATGGTCACACATTGGGAAATTAATGTTACTAAAGAGAAATGCAGACCTGAAATTACGGCAGATGCCACAGCAGGCATCACAACTTGTATGCCATGGGCTGTGTTACCATTTTATCAGTTGTTGTATCAAAATCAGTTAAATCAGTATATGGTTTATTATGACATACAGAAAACTGCATCAAAAGAAAACCTTGCAGTTAGAAAGTTAGTAAATTCCTAATTAAGGTAAGAATTAAGTTAGTAGCCTTAATTCATCTCCTTTGTCTGTACTTACAGTGCTACACCACGTTTCTTGTTGGAGATACCAGGTTATAGAATTTGAGTCCCAATTCCCATGCTCATTCACTCTGTCCCCATCTTAGCTGTTTATTGGAGTACTGTTACTGCATTTTATTTCATGTTATTCCTCCCCTCAGTCTCTATAGTAATCCAGTTTTAATGTACTTTTTTTTTTTTTTCCACAGTAACTTGTCTGATCTTGGCATTGTTTCCAAAACTCGGAAGACAAAAGAGAAGGTGGCTGAGAACATACTGAGGTTCACAGTGGCAGGACAAAGGTAATGCTCAAACAGGAACTGGGGAGGATCTGCCTGGATTCAGGGAAATATAAATTTGCTAAGAGGGTGATTAAGCTTTGGAGTTCTGCACTCTCCAGTTTATGGAGTTTTCAAGACCCAAATGGACAAAGCCATGAGAAATCTGATCTGAATTCTGGACTGAGCCTGCTTTGAGCAACAGATTGGACTGTAGGCCCAGCAAAACCCCTTCCCACCTGAGTGATGCCATGGTTCTATGAGAGTATTGCTGGGGCTCTCTGCTATTGCTTTGTAAGTTGCTATTAAGTATTAGAGAATTGGTTTTCTCTTTTTTTTTTTTTTTTTATCCTCCACTTTTGGACTTGCCTAATTTGATTTATTGAAGAGGATTGTCCCTCAGACTCTTTCCTTCATTACTTTCCTTTTTTTACAATTTCAGCTTCCCCTCCCTGCCTCTGTTTCTTATACCTTTGCCCTCAAGTTTGGGAGTGCAAAAGCATTTAAAGGAATGAGTTGCCAGATTTGCTAACCCTGGCAGAGTATCCAGTGTTCTGTTTGCTGCATTTTTGAAACGAGCTGTTTTGGCTGCAAGCTTCATAAAGTACTTATAATCTGGAAGCAAACACTCAGGAGAGAAAATTGCATCCTGATGTATTGTAATTCCTTAAAGGGCAAATGAAAACTGTGTTATAATTAGAAGTCTGAACAGCTTAATTTCTGATAAAGCTGATTGGGGGTTCAGCTATGATCTAAATCAATAAGAGATTCTGAGTAAAATGAAGAGGAAAATGTTTTTTAATCATAGGTGTTAAAGTGATGTTCTGCTAAACTGGAAAAAAGATCTGTACCAGGTGTATGTATACTTCTCTTGCTCATGGATGTGCAGGTACCCACAGGGAGAGGCATGAGGGGAAGCTCACTCCCCCGAAAATATAACATGCAGTTAAGGAGGCAAATTCAGTGTTTGAAATAAATATTTAGATATAGATAGAAATATTTAAAATGAGAGAGGAAGTTCATTGTGAGGGCTTTATGTAATACAGTCGAGGATTTTGACTTAATCTACTAATTTGAAATATGCTTTCATAAGAATTGTTAAGAAGAACATTGACACGGGATGTTTCTTTATATTCTACTTGTAAGAGATTAATTTGTCTTACTGCTACATAACTTAGCTAGCAATTTTCAAAATGTTAAATGAAATGCAAAGGCACCAAAAATATTTTTAAAATATTTGAAATATTTTTTAGCAATTTTGGTTTTTCCAGAATAGTGTTACTCAGTATATTGGTATTATGCAATAAAAGATTAATTAATTGAGTCAGGCCCACATATTATTGATTACTATCCATCCTTACAACTATTTGTAGCATATATAGTTTTCTTGTCGTAAATGTGTCTACATTTTCTCAGAGGTATAACATCACTGATATTTTCAGAAGTATTTCTGTACCACTCACATTCAGTAAAACTTTTCCTATTTATAAATAGTTCAAAACCACTAAGTGACGAAGAAAAAGTATTTTTCTTCTCTGAATGGGATTTGGTTGTCGAATCTCACTTTGAAATCTTGTCCCTTGGTAAGGGAATCTGAACCTGTTGATAAAGTTTTCATTAGTTTTATAAGGAGAGGATTGTTTAGACAGAGACTCTGAAAAAGTGAGTTGGAGAGCAGGGAAGTCACTGAAAACGTCTTCAATGAATTAACATGTAAAATTCCATGTGTCACCAGAAGGGTTGATGCTGTTCTAGGAGACGGGATGTCAGAAAAAAATGGCTGTAGAGCTCAGTGCCAGTGGTATGGGCAAAATAACATAATAATGAGAAAAGAGTCCAAATCAGCAGGGACCGGTGGCAGCTCTTCCCCTCACGCGGCCTCCATGCTCCTGCCAAGGCACCACCCTGGGCCCAGCCGGGGCCGACTGCCACCCCATGGATCCCACCCTGCCTATCCAGGCCTAAAGGTGCCTGTGCTGGAGCAAGAGAGGGAATTCCAGGGGGAATTCATCACAATCCAGGCTGGGAGCCGAGCTGTTGGGAAGCAGCTCTGTCGAGAAGAACCTGGGGGTGCTGGTGGACACGCAGGCGTCCCTGAGCAGCAGAGTGTCCTGGGGGACAAGGCCAGCGGATCCCAGGGTGTGCTTGGCAGGTCAGGGAGGGGATCCTGACACTCTGCTCAGCCCTGTGTCCAGTTCTGGGATGGCGAGCTGGGCCTGTTTAACCTGGAGGAGACTCAGAGGGGATCTTACCTGTGTCTGTCTGCGCCCCAACAGAAGTGTCAGAGGATGGAGCAGGCTCTGCCCTGTGGGGCCCAGGAATAGGACGAGAGGCAAAGGGCAGAAACTAGAACACAGGACATTTTTTCCACCTGAGCATCAGGAAAATCCACTCTCAGGGTGACTGGAACAGGCTGCCCAGAGAGCTGGTGGGATCTCCCTCGCTGGAGGTATTCAAATCCCCCCTGGACACAACCTGTGCCTGGTGCTCTGGGATGGCCCTGCTCAACCAGGAGCAAATGACCCCCTGGCCCATTCTCT
Organism: Drymodes brunneopygia; assembly: GCA_013400955.1. Taxonomy (NCBI): domain Eukaryota; kingdom Metazoa; phylum Chordata; class Aves; order Passeriformes; family Petroicidae; genus Drymodes; species Drymodes brunneopygia. The sequence goes on along the minus strand of VZTZ01003781.1, from coordinate 72,334 downwards.
GATCAGGAGAGCAAACACAGCCAAAAGCCATTTTAATTGTGTGGCCTGTTCTTTGTGCCTTTGGAACATTAACTGTGCTGCTTCCCTCTCTTTTCTTCCTAGAACTCAGGCATTTCTTCATAGCAGCTCTGTATTTAGGCAGCTACCTCATCATTATTCATCTAAGTCATCAAAATTGTAAAAAGGACAAAAACCCTGATGTGTTATAAATAAAATATGGGAAGGAGGACAGTAATAGAATAAGAGTTCATATATTTGAGGGAATACCCACCCAAAAGCTCTCACATAGCAGTTGCAATGTTTTCTTATTGTTTAAATATTGCAATCAAAGAATGAAATGCAATATGATCAATAGCTGGAGCTGAAATCCTGTGGATGTTGTGTGACAGTATATGTACTCAATCTTTATTCAAAATTTACACAGTTTGTATTTCCTCCACTCTAATTGCCTCTGTGCTGTGGCTTTCAATAGCTGTAAATTAACTCTGTCATAATTTCTCTCTTCTTTTTCTTGAATATTTCTATCCTTGCTGTAAATTGTATTTCTGTTACTTCCAGTATTGATATTATGATGTGTCCACTAAGACAGCACCGTGTCTGGAGACACGTATATATCTTTTTGGAATAGTTTTCTTTCACCCTCCCCATTTTATTGGTACAGTTGATTTCTCTTGGCTCTGAGCCCAGTTTGGTTTAATTTTTGTTTATTTTGTACAGGATTCCAGACTCTGCTTTGAGATGGGCACTGTATAAATTAATAAATAAATTCGATATATGTTTCTTTTTAGTGGGTTGCTTGGCACATCTGTTTTTCAGAGGTTTCTAAATCTTCATAATTGGTATGAGATCTCTTTAGTTACATAGGATTAGGAACAGTATCATATTTTTAACAGGTACAAGGTTCCCCATTAAAAAGTCATCGTTTGATAGCCGTTACAGTGCTCTGGCATATTGGATTCTGAAGTATGTCTCAATAGTTGGAATGTAGAATAATGGTTCTATTTAAGACACTATGGGTATCTTAGCTATGGTAAATACTTGTTTTTGATGCTGGAAACTTGTTTGTACTCAGAAGATTTTTAAGGACTATTGTATATGTAAATGTAGATGTTGCATCATGTTTAAAATACTGACATTCCTTCAGTATTGCAAGAGCTTTCATGGGCAGAACTGTAACAAAACAATGTTCAACATATTGGTTATGACCAGTTGCATTGCTTTGGCATAACCAAAAGCACTTTAATGGAAAACCAGGGATATTTCCCATTAAAAAATTCTAATTTGCATGATTATTTTATGGCAGGGTATCAAGTAGACAGTTAAAGAAGTAGTCAGCAAACATTGTTGCACTAAATTAAGTCATAAATAACTCAGAAAAGAGAGGAGGATGCTGCTGAGGCAGGCAGGAGCTAGAGAGTAATGACAGTTTGTTCTGCAGGAGAGCAGGGAGATTTGAGATGTGCAGAGATGTAAAACTATCATGAGTAAAGTTGAGGTCAAAGATGACATTTGTGAGGAAAGGGGAAAAAGCTTGCTCTGATGAAGTCTATAATCTCAGGGATTTCCCTACCCATACTGAAGTCAGCATCATAAATTGCTCTCCTCACAGAGTGCCACATTCTTCCAGGACTCTAAATGGAATGAATAGGTTCTATTTATGACTCGTGGGTTGCAATTTTTATTGCAATACTTGAAGTGAAGGTGGGAAGAAAGGGGAGGCACAGGGAGAAGGATGGTGTGCTGATCAGAGTATACAGAATGAGCAGCTGGCAACTAGTTAGTCACTAAGGTGGGGATGTCTCAGTTACCTTTTGTAGGTGCTCAAAACAAAGAAGTGTGCTACCATCCCATGATCTTCCAACTCCATATTTGATAAGGAACCTAATTAGACAGATTATGAACATCCACTGAAGGTGGTGTGGTAGGCAGAGGAATACTTGTGAATCCAGTGGGGATTAAGGTCTGACCAGAGCATTGAGTTTATCAGCAATGAGAAGTGGGAGTGCTTCCAGGCATGCCCAAATGTAAGCCCTCAGGTATGTAAGGAGCTCTCCATGAAAGAACCATTGATGGCTGTGATATTGGCAGCTGTGGTCCATAAACTGTGGGATTAAGTGCTAACTGAGCTGAGATTCTGAAGGATTTGAATTCTGTATTAGTGCTTGTCTCCTATCTAAGACTTCTAATGGCTTAAGGGTTTAACCTAAAGCATTTAAACAACTTCTTGCTACTCTGGAGAACCAGATGTGCAGTTAGTTCCTGGGTAAGAAAACACAGATAATTCAGTAAAATATCTGCATCTGGATCCTCACTAATACATTCATCAAATCAATTCTCTAATATCTGTGGTTTCTGAGACCAAAGTCTTCTAGAGCTCTTGACCTCTGGCTGAAAGAAAAGGTTTGTTTTCCCCATATATGGCTCATATATGACCCACACAGATGGTCACAGATACCAGACCTTTCATGCTCTCCAAAAGGCTGGAAGTCCTGGATACCTCTCATTTATCTTTGTTATATTTGGATAATGTTATTGCCTCTAATATGGCAAGCCTAAGATAGGGGAAAATGGTACATGGGTTCTTCCAAGGTCTGTCAGAGAGAGGGCAATGAACTCTGAGCTACATTCATTCCATGCAGTCCTAGTATGAGGTCCTCAGTTGTACAAAGCCCTCCAGCACAACTGTCTCATGTTTAGAGCAGTTGCTGTAGAGGAAGCAGGGCCACATTTTTCCTGCTACTGTTTCATGACATAAATACAATTTTAAATAAGGTGCTTTTTTGGTGCTTTATCATTATGGAGTCCTTATATTGATGGCTAGTGTTTTGTTACCTTATAGATAAAAATTAAAAATGTTTGTAAAATAAGTTCCTATTTACAAAATACAAGTTGCTCAAAAATTGAGAGAAAGAGGGGCTAAAAACCATGTGTCTGGGTACACCAAGACATATTAAAATACAGTGGTGCTGTGGACCTTACATACAGCCACATAAACCAACCCTAAAATGCCTTTATTTTTGCAGGGAATACAAGGAAGCATTTCTTTAGAAAGCTATTTGAAATTTAAACGTTTGGTATCACCACTACTGGAAGTAACCCAGTCCATGACCACAAGAGTGGTCAGGAATCAGGAACATGGTGATGGGATGGAAGAAAAGGAGCAAGAATAGGAACAGAATTAAAATGGTGCAGAAATGTTTCCCATTTCTTTCCTAAGCACATCCACACTTAGTTTCCGAGAAAGCAGGAAGGACACATAGGCAAATTGCCAACCAGATGGTGCAACCGAACACTAAGAATGCTTTCAGAAGGGCAGTATAACACAGAATTAAAAAATGCTATCATTTGCTTTCCTGATACAATATAGGACAAAATTCACATAGAAAGAGTAAATATTAACTATATACTTGCGCCTTCTAGTCGTCTGTGTGACTTGGCTTCAGAAAAATGTCCACCTTTGAGTTCTCCTGTGGTATCCCCTCCGCCAAAGTAATTTAATGTGTTCCAATTATGTGTTTCTTTGCAGATTTTTCAAAGCTGACTTATTATTCCCTAAATATGTTTCCAGGAATATACAAAATTTAACTGTGAGAGACAGGTGAAGTCCATTTTCAGGACTTTTGTAGTTGCTATTCTTATACAACATGAAGAAAAGAAAATAGCACTTGCTATTTAGGCTTCTATATAATCAGTAGATAAAAATAACATCATGGTGGAATTAGTGGCAGACCAAGGAATTATAGTATTATGTAATTTCCAATTTATTACTGAAACTATGTGGTTTGTATGTTTGTGTTTTGTCTTTGGAATAATTGCATATTTTTTTTTTACTTACAATGTATTTTTATTTCACTTATAGTGTACTTTTTTTTCTATCATAATTTGGCTCTTTTCAAAATCAGGCTGAGTGTCTGTCGCATAGATTATACGCATCATATATAGAAATACAGATTCCCACCCTGCTCTTCTGATTTGCTTTGAAATTTCAGAAGATACATATAGAAATGCATAAAGATTTTTAGAGAGAATATTTTATAATTATTTTAATGTAATTTTTCTTATTAGGAGCACAGTTTTGATTATGTGATTGGATGTAACAATTTTATGTCAATACATAATCAGAACATGACAAATCTCGTCGTAATTGAAGAGAGGAAGCCATATCCTGGCAAAAACGTAGAAATCAGCCATCTGTCCTGATGTCAGCCTTTTTGTTATATATTTTGTGTCTATATCTTGATGTTCTATAAATATATATGTAATGAATATCTATCCTCTACCTTAATTTTTGTGAATGGCTTCCAAAAGAGATTCAACTACAGCATATGAGCATTACCTTTATGAATCTAAACAAGAGCTGCTGCCTTCTTTCTCTGCCCAGTCCTAGCTGTTCTTTAGGTACTGTTGTTGACAGGCATTTGTGGACTACAAATAAATCTGGAAATAAAAGGAATTTTATAGTCCATTGAATAAAATAAATTTTTTGTTAGTTGATTTTTAAAAAAAATAATTATTGGAGCACTTTTTTGTACTTTCATTATCTGGATTATGTGGAACCATGTTGCCATGCTTTTTCTTAGACTTACTGATTTCTTTATGTATTTATTTAGATTAGAGATTTTTTTTTCTTCGGTGCTTGAAAATCTGGTCTGGATTGTGAGAAACCAAATGTGATGTTCATTTTTTCTTTCATGGAAATCCCTTTTGGTTATAAAGATTTTACAGGTGATTCTTGACATTGATGGACATAGAACAGGCTCTGTTGTATTCAGATTACATTCCCTGTAGCACATGTATAACCTTATTTTTTTCCCAGGTGGGATGAAGAATATTTGAGATCTTATCTGTAATGGTAAAATGTTACCTGAGGTGGACAATGAAAGACAATGCTGCAGTTTAGCTGGAAGAACTGCGTTGCTGATTGAGTCAGTGTTGGAGTTTTTTGTGAAATTCATATTGTTTCTGGTGGTTTTGCCTACTGGTGAGAGAAGCTAATCTCCATTTCACTTTTCTGGGTTCTAAATGCCTCAGTCACTGTTTCCACTCAGTTTCAGAGTTTCTCTAGTCTTTTGAGTTAAATCAGACATTGCTTGAAATTTTTTGTATTTATCTGGACAGGGCACAAACTTATTTTTGCTTATATAAAGGTCCCCCAAGGTTTTGTCTTTGTCCATGGTAAGCAGTTTTAGCCCCAGTTTCTCCAGGTAACAGCAAACTTCACTCTTGCCAAGACAGAGAGTCTGCTGCTATTTCCTACAGAAAATGCAGACAGAAATAGTCGACAACCCATCTTTGGATAAATAGAAGAGTTTGATGTCACGTTCTATGTGAAAATAATGTATTGAGAACTTAGCTGGACAGTTGAAAATCACAAATAGCAGGGAATGTCTTTTAAAAGAACCAGAGGTATCATGGTGTTGACATGATCAGTGTTGGTAGTTGCTGTGGGGACAACTGGGCACAATGTTAAATAACAAAAGTTGAGTAATTCCCAACTCGATTGACTTCAGGTGAATTGATCAGAAAAAAACCCACAGAAACTGAGTTAGGAATTATTAGGAAAGAAATAGAAGACAGATTGGAAAACATGACTCTGTCTGTTTAGAGCTCTGGTAATTCTGCTTCTTCAGTGCTATGAGTAATTCTCATGCTCCCATTTCAGAGTGAATATGTGAAGAGTGATAAAGGTGATCAGACTTCTGGAGCAGCTTCCATGTGATGAAGGAAATTTGACAATCTTCAGCCTGGAGTAGAATCAACTGACGGGGAATTTGATAGAGATCTACAGGACTGGGAATGACATGAAAAAGGTAAGTGGAAAATGACTGTATCTTCTTCACATGTAAGAGTTGAGCATCAAGTGAAACTAAAAGGGCAGTTTGAAACAAAGGAATGTTTTTTTTCCTGCTCACATGTTAAGTAATGGAATTCTTATTTCAGAGGTCGTTGAGGGTGCTGAAAGTTGACATAGATTCAAAATTGAAACAAACAAGTTCACAGAAGGGGAATCCATTCAGAGCTATTAAATAAAGACATGCCAACTCTTAATCAGAAAATCCCTGAGCCATAAATGAGTGGAAGTTGGGGAAGGATAAATAGGTTAAGTAGCCTTTATGTAATTTTTTCCTTTTTTCTTTTTTTCTTTGAGTTCACTGTAGCTACTACAATACATAAAATTAGGCATGTGCTGGTTCAATGCCTCTCATAGCATTTCTGTTTAACTTGTTATTTCAGGTTCAGGGTCAGAGGGAATAAATTATTATTTAGGAAAGGCAACAAAAGAAACCACAGCTTTGCCTTTTTTTTTTTTCTGGTGGGCAGTACTCTGCCTCCAGAGTCAATGCTGAGTTCACAAGCATGGTTTTAAGGGATGGCTTTACTGGAGCTGTCAGCATTCAGTTGGATAAGACATGACACTGGGATTTTGACCATTTGTGGTCATTAAAGTTATCATGTACTTATTATAGGATAGTGGAAATTAGCCCTGGTGTCCTGGTCCAGTTCCAGCTTACGTGTCTCCTGCAGTTTGACTTGGATAGGTTCCTTTTCACCCTTCAGTGTGTGTGTTGCTGGTTTACTCGAGAGCAGGATTTTAAAGACTCCATGTGGAGAAAAGTTTAACACAGATTATTTCTTGTCTAGCACAACAAACACAGTAAACTGCAACAATTCTTTAACATAACAGGAATGCAAAGGATATGCGAACAGGTGTTAGTTCTGTAAAACACTGGCCATAATTTGCAGTAAAGGAGGGTCAGCAATCTCAGTGAATTGTGTTGAAACCAGCAGAGCTGCATGTCTGTACATCTGTGAAGAGCCTGGTGTATTATGAATGACTCAATGTGCCTGATGAGTTGTGTTCTGAATTTTGCACTGGAATTTTACTGACACACACTCCTTGGAATATGCTATGAAATTTCCTTTAACGTAGAAGAAAACATGATATGAGCTGGCGTTGTACACTTATTAGGTTTTTATTTTCTTTTTTTGCATCAAAAGCTAAGTATGCATCATCAGTGTAAGGCAAGGGAGAGAATCATCTGTCTTTGGGGGAATGATTGTCCACATCCTCAGTGAAAGGTCAATGAGTAGTGGGTATTAATTAATCCAGCTGGGCACACAGCATCCCAGGTTTAACAATGTCCAAGCTTTTTATAATGATGATAGATTTTAAGGACCTGCCTTTTAGTAATGGCATCCCATCTGTTTGGGGTTAGAGCTTTCAGCACATTAAGGGGTTTTGTTAGATTCTTCTTTATAAAGTGGGTTTGGTTTGTGGGATCATCCAGGACATAGTTTATTTCAAAGAAAGAAAAAACACTGAAAAATTAAGG
>VZTZ01003781.1:27500-57500 GCA_013400955.1 Drymodes brunneopygia | reverse complement strand
GTAATGAACAGGCTCATGGGTCAGCAAATCTGATTGGACACTGATCTCTTGGGGTGTGTTTCGCTCACTCTTCATCTGGAGCTGACTTTCACTTGTGGCCCAAGTGTTTTGAGTGTCTCTGTATGTAGGACACTTGTCAGATATGTAACTAGGTAATCGGGGAATTAGTTGTGTTTGAACTTAAAAAAAATGCAATTTTCATACTAATGCAAGTTGTTTTGTTCACTACAACACCTCTCAGAAAAGCTGTGTGAAAGAAAAGGCACAAGGCACTGTGATGCTAATGGCTACAGGACAGATTTGCAACATAGTCCATCCTCTGCAGCTGGAACTAGATTTTAAACCAGCAGAGATTCTACCTGGGCTCAGATGCTGCTTGTCAAAACACAGCCAGATTCCCAGAGGACTCCAGCGTTTTGGGTGCTGAGCTCGTGTAGCAATTCAGCTGTAAATGTCACAGTAGGAACAGATGGACATCAAGCACTTTAGTAAATCTCACTTAGACTTCGGTGAACAGAAGAATTTGACATTTTTACCCTAATTATAGGTACTAACCACCAAAATATTTGACCAAAGGGCTTTTGAAAACCTTGTCTTAAAATATTTCCTGTTCAGGAGTGATTAGCCAATACAGATTTCAATTTAAATTTTAATTAAAGCTGATTTGTTATGTACAGTATTAGCTTGCAACACTTTTTTTTTAAAGAAAAGATGTTATCTTTATAGAATTGACTTATTTGGAAACTTAACATAAGCTTCCAAGCCCACAGAAAATATGGTGATGTGTTTCTGTTTAAATATATTTTAAAAAGTAATTCGCTGTAAAATGTTTTTGCACTACTACTTTAGAAATAATTTTGGATGTCTTAGATAAGAACCTCTTAATCCCTGACTTGAAAACCTAGACATACAAAAAACTTATAGGAATCCAGTTTCACTACTCAGTGTTTTAGCCATGCAGTTCATGCATGACCTGATTATCACTTTGAAAACATCTGGGTTGACTAGTGATAGGAAAAAGCATATCAGTGTTGATGTTTGAAATAGCCCTGGCCCTGCATATAAATGGACACAGGGTGTCTGTTGACATCAACAGATGTTGTAGGTAGGGGAGGTACTTGAAATATTACAGTTTTATCTGTGAATGACTGTTGGGGTAGTTTCGCTGATCATAATACCTCAAAAATTTAATTTTTAAGAAGCGCCTGTCCAGTCAGTCTTGAATTTATTGAGCTAATGAGTGGGCTTCTTTCAATGCAGCACTGTGCTGTGCACTCCGTGTCAATTGCATGGCTCTAATTAAATCCATGCAAGGGCTGTGCTTTATGCTGTTATTAAACAGCAGAGTGTTAAAATTGATTTAGCAGGCTTTAGAAGCAGTTACCCTGGAGAGGTGGCGTGGCCAGGAGTCAGCCGCTTCTGCAGAAACACAACACAAATCCAGCCTTCTCCCTAGCAGTTCTGGACAGATTAAAAAATAATCTCTAGCAGTTCTGGACAGATTAAAAAATAATCCTTGCGTTTAAGGTATCTCAGGTGCAGACTGAGACTTCCAAGAAACCACCTGATGATTGACAAAGCGAAAAGAAAATTAGGTGAAAAACAAATATAAAGAACTCCTGAAATGTGTGTGTGTGTTGGTTGGTTTGGGGGTTTTTTTGTTGGTTTTTGTTGGGTTTTGTTTGTTTGTTTGTTTTTGTTTATTTGGGGTTTTTGTTGTTGTTGTTTTGGTGATTAGAGGAAAGTAGTGTGAGAAGCTGGGAGGATTTCTTGCAGTTAAACCTTAACTCAAACCTTTCACCATTCTGGGAGATGCTTTGAATACCTCTCATGGTGCACTAACATATCCTGCTCACTGCCCAGAGCGCAGATCAGCTGGTCTCTCACTATGGGGGGATTAAACAGGAAGAGTGAAATAGAGAGACAGCAGTGAAAAAGAGAATCACAGCACCAAGAATAGATTTGGGTGACTTTACAGACACAGGTGTGACTTTCTTGTGAAAGCTTGGACACCTCTTGGTTGGTACATGAGGTACAAAAGCCTGAGGAGAGATCTCTAGAGGCAAAATGTGATTACTGTGCTTGCAGGAGACACAAATGGAGGAAGGTTCCCACCAGGAATACTCCAGGGGTGTCCATAGTAAAGCACAAGGTAGAAATGAGTACTGATGGAAATCTGCCTTTAGAGGAACAAGTGGAAATGCTGGAATGTCCTAGCTTGAGCCTTCAGAGGTTCAGGCCTGCATCCAAAGCTCATTCTAGTGGTTGAAAAGATTGTCCATTGACACTGAAGGTCTGTCAGGAAAAGAGCCCCTCCCTTTCCCTTCCCTACTTCTCCCTTACCAGTCATCCAAAAGCCTCTCTTAGAAATGTTTTGTTCCTGATTTTTAATTTTCCTATCCAAAGATGTGAGGTGTATCCTTGTGGCTGACATGGAGATTTCTCTGCTTTGTGCCATGCATTGATGAACAAGGTATGTGTAAATCCACCCGAATAAAATTATTAGGACAAAAATACAAAGAAATAAGTCTGTTTTATCTCTGGTTTCATAAGTCACATGTGAGAGTCTAGGCTCCCAAGGAAAAAGAAAAGTTTCATTTTTACCTAAAGAGAAAAAGGAGATACTATCTTGATGTTAAAATGGTTGCAGCTGAGTGTTGGAGAAAAACAACAAACATTTTAAGACTTGATAATATGTGAATCAGCAACACTGGGAGAAGTGTCTGCAAGATGATTTGAGTTTCAAGGATGTAAACATACTTCATTGCTCTGATTTAGTCACCCTTGGTCATTCAGGATGTAAGTGGGAACTGATCTCATTTAGGAAATCATTGAGAGGAGATGAGTCTGAGGACTTGATTCTATCTTATCTTGACACACCACAGTTAATAAAGGAAGGCAATTATTATGTTTTCTGGGATGTACCCTCATCTGAGGCATTGTTAATAAACATTCAAGGGCTAGTTCTTCAAAGGTGTTTAAGCACCTAGCTCCCATTGATTTCAATAAAATGAGGCATCTAAGTGCCTTTAAAAATCTGACCTTAAGTGTCATCAGGAAAAAGTGAAGCAAAAGATAAGCAGGTTCTAAAAGAATAACAAAGGGCTGCAGGCATATGATTCTGGCCTGCTCCTGGTTATTACATTTTGTATGTATGGTGTGTCTGCACATTACAAACCAAACAAAGATACACACAAACCTTCCCCACCTATACTGCACAAAGCATCAAACTGCTCTCATTTCTCCAGTCGTGTCTCAGACATCTTTTACAAAACATGCTGCATGGATTGAGACAAAAACCAGGAAAACAACAAACCCAACGCTATCCCCACTGCTCCCTTCAGCCTCTGTGACACAGCCCCCCTCCCAGGGCCAGCCTTGCCCCTCCTCTTCCCTTCCCTTGCCTTCACCAGTGGACTTGGTGAGCTGGAGGGGTTCGTTCACCCGACTCTGTGTGACAAGTAAACAGTTGGTCACAGCCCTAATTACTGATGCTTTCTTTTCTTTTACTCAAACATAGTCTTTCAGTTAGAGGAAAATACCTTGCTCTCAAGATTAGCCTTATCAAGAAGGTACAGTAGGTATGACATAGTCCCAATGTGATAAATAGATAGATAGACAGCAGTGGCAAGCAAATGTTAACATTTTTTTTCTTCTTGACAAAAAATCCTGAACTAGAAAATATCATGTTGGCTTGTCACTATCTTTTCAGGTTTGTTGTGTTTTTATACAAAATAGAAAGTGAGAGGGAAGGAGGTTGCCTTGCTGTTTGTTTCTTTCATGTTAAGCCAACTATGCTGCTTACCTAATTTTTGATAAATATTGCTCAGCTACTTCTCTTGGGCATTAAGTAAATGAAAACAAACCCTCCACAGATAACAATAATTCCCACAGAAGAGATTTTCAAATTTAAAGGCTAAACTGAAATTTAAAATGATTTTTCTAGATTTCCGACCTAGATTCCCTGTCTTATTCTCAGTGCATTTGTCCTTTTAAAGGAACCAATATGTTTGTATAACTGATGTGAAACAAGCTTGACTCCAAAAAGATTTAACTTAATATCTGGCTAAGCATTCAGAGGGTAGTCCATCTGTAGAATGTACATTAAGGACCCTGGCTGGAGCGCAGCGAGTCATGTATGATATCAGGCACACAAATGTGACGTGATGCCCATATACTCTTGAGCATAATTCAAAGTGCCATGAAGCTCCATGGGTAGAGAAGCTATAAACACAGTTGTCACAAATGAGAAAGTCTACAGGGTTACATTCAGGCTGAAGAATGAAGAAGCATTAGAACCAGCCATCACGTCTTAATGAAATTGTTAATTAGGATGTTATGGAATTCATAGCTGAAGATAATATCTGTCCAGCAACCTTGCAGCATGCTTTAATTAACCATTTCTTCTCCAAAATAAGAGGCAGACTCAAAAGTGGTGCAGAAAGCCCTTCGTAAATATTCAAATACAGTCAAAATGATGTTACTTTTTTTCCCAGTGGATGTTTCTGATCTTTTTATTTCCTTTCTGAACAGACCAGCACAGAACATGTGATTATAGGAATAAGTACACATTTAATCTACATAATCATCAGTCTTTCTTTATGTAAAAATGATTAGTAAATAGGGTTTTTAAGCAACTCTTTAGATTAGGCATTGGCATCATAGATTAACTTATTTCTAAAACACTTGATTTTATCACTCTGCCTAATGATTTGTCTCATGATTTATTGGCTAATACGATGAATCATGTTAGATTTATTGTTTATCCTATAAATAGTGCAACAAATCATTAAACAGTGATAAAACCCAGCAGTTTCACAAGAAAGTCTACCTATGTTGTCTTCATGTGCAATGTGCTTGTGCTGTACAATAATTTGATGGTTCTGTTTTCAGTTTTATGGTATCAGGTGAATAGGCATCTCTGTTTAAATTAAACGATTTTACAAAATAATAAGGAAGTCATAATCTTATACTCCTGCTATATTTATTTTATACAGAAAAATAAAGTCTAATGTCTGATGTATAGTAAATCTGTGAATTTATTCACAAGAATAAATGTAATATTCTTTCTTAGAAACACCTTAAATATAATGGCAGTTTTTCATATTTTAGGATGTCAGCTGTGTTTTTCTTGCTGTGGTTTCATGTTGCAGTTGACAAAAGCGTTGCTTCTATCTTGGTGATTTTAGAGATCTGAGCCATCTCATTTCACTGAGCTGAAAGGCTGGTGTGGGATACTGGGGAACTGAATATATGAAATTTGGCATTCAGATAATGGGAGTGGTCATTTTTTTCCCTAAGACATAATGGCTTCTCCTGTTGCAGACAGAGCTAAGTCTGCCTGTATACATTAGGGATGAAAGGACAGAAAATACAAGTAATATTCTTGGAAACTCCCTGAGGTCATCAGTGGGTTAGAATAGACGCACTCATGATGATATTATATGCTGCAGGAGTAGATTTGCAGTATTTTAAATTGAATTATTTGGACTGTAGTGGTCAACCTTTATTGCTAACTAGGCTATTTAGCTTCTTTTGATCTCAAGGAATTGCCACACCCTGTCTCCCCTCACCTGTTGCAGAAGAGCTGGTGCCTTCATCAGATTTATCCTTTCATACACAGCCCCCCCTGAAACACCTGTAAAGTGGGGTGTGCCAAGGACACCTCATCAGCACTTTCAAAATCCAGGATATACTGGAAACACCAGTCTTTTGTTCATCCTTGGATGCAGAGGTCTGAGCTGGTGGAGCTTTGCTGTCCCCACCCAGGAGCAGCAGATTTGCATGGCATATGTGGCGTGTGTGACATTTGTGCACAGCCCATCAGTTCTGTGTGAGCCCAGGGCCCGTGACATGGGCAGTGCAGAGGAAAACAGCACCTGAGAGCCAGTGCTGCTGCTGCTCATCCCTGATATTGTGATTGCCCTGGATGGAAAGGATCAATGGGAATGGGACATGGCCCAAATGCCACGTCCTACCTGGGCAGCTGCGTGGTGCCTGAGCCTGTAACTGGGCACCTGTCTTGCATAGCTCCATTTTTTTATTGGCATGTCACAAGAACTTGGTTTGTGTGAGAGGGAACAAAATAGGATGAGCAATAAGATTAAACAAAGGATCAAAGAATAAACCTGTGACAAGTTTTTGACAAGCACAACTCTCCACTGGCCACAGCAGGTGAGCAGTGTTGGTTGCTTGATTTGCTTGTTTGGCACAATGGTAAATTATGGGGAATTTGGGTATTGATTATTTGTACTGTGCCATAGGTGCTGTGCAGCCTGGGCACTCAGACTGTGGTTATTGATTATTTGCGCTTTGCCATAGGTGCTGTGCAGCCTGGGCACTCAGACTGTGGTTATTGATTATTTGCACTGTGCCATAGGTGTGTGCAGCCTGGGCACTCAGACTCTGGTTATTGATTATTTGTACTGTGCCATTGGTGTGTGCAGCCTGGGCACTCAGACTCTGGTTATTGATTATTTGTACTGTGCCATAGGTGTGTGCAGCCTGGGCACCTGGACTCTGGTTATTGATTATTTGTGCTCTGCCATAGGTGCTGTGCAGTCTGGGCACCTGGACTCTGGTTATTGATTATGTGTGCTTTGCCATAGGTGCTGTGCAGCCTGGGCACTCAGACTCTGGTTATTGATTATTTGTACTGTGCCATAGGTGCTGTGCAGCCTGGGCACTCAGACTCTGGTTATTGATTATTTGTACTGTACCATAGGTGCTGTGCAGCCTGGGCACTCGGACTCCTCTTCTATGCCAGGTGCTTGTTCAGCTGCTTGTTCCAGCCTGTAGAAAAGCCTGAACACAGACTGGCAGAATCTGTGCAGCAAGGCTCTGAAAATCATCTCCAGTGATCCAGAAAGCCTCATGGCAAGCAGAAGAAGTCCTGCTCCTTGTCACTGTGATTATGGAGATGCAGGAAGCAGGTATCCATGTGTGGCATGGCCTAATGAAGAAAGTGTGCCTTGTTTGTTAACTAACTGAGCATGTCCCTTCACTGCCTTGATAATCATTTCCCTCTCAGGTTTTCACAGGGAAACTGCCACAGTGTTTAAGATGCACCATGAAGAATAAAGTGCTTTCTCTGTGTCTTGAACACCTATTTTATTTGCAGAAGAACACTGAGCACAGCTCAGCAGCTTCCCAGTCCTGGGCAACCATACAGTTTTAAAAAATTGTTGAAATTATCACATGAGCCCTTTCTGTAGTACTCTGACCTAGCTGTATTTGGTCTCTTTGTATCTTATTGGTAATTCATTTTAAAAAGGAGCAATAAATACGAGTCTTTGAAGGCTGGTAAGAAATAAAACTTCCATGGCTACTCTTAAGGGAAAACTTACAATATTTTTGGGTCAAAGTCTGGAAAAAATGAAGTTAATTGAAAGTAGGCAGTAAACAAGATGCTTATTTAGGATTGATATTGTGGCGTGTCCAGTAATTAAATCCAGGAAGATGGTCTTAGTGACAGAAGTCAGTAAAGAAAATGTGCTTCTCTGTGCATTTGTTATTCCATGTGTGTATGAGCATCACAAATTTGTCCTTTGGTACAACACTCTTCCTTGGAAGGGAGCACCCAATGGTGCAGCAGCTGAGAGAGTAAAGCTGAGGATCCTTTGAGTCTCTCCAGTGTAATCCCAGGCTGTGCTACCACTGATTATACTACAGACAGGCCTTTTAGTCCTCTAAGTGTTTCTAGAGATATATTCTTGTTTATCTTAGAGTAATCTTTGGGAAAGTTTCCTGGAGTTTCTCTAGATCTGGAGGTAGAGAAGGAAAATAGAATGGAAATGCTGAATTAAAAGAAAGGGGCCTTAAAGGAATAAAAGTTATCATTTAAGACAGGAGGAGGAAATAGTTTATTATACTGGACCAAACAGCTAGAAAGACCTTACTTTATAAATGCTGACACAGGCTTATCTCAAAGCAGGGTAAAGGTTATTGCATTAAAGGTTTCAAATCTGGGAAATTCATGTTCCTAGAGTGGATGCATAAATCTGACACATTTTTAATCTCACTATGTAAATAAATCTCATCAGAAAAATAAAATTGTATTGCTTTGATTCATTTGCCGTAAACCCTTTTAATTTGATTTTGATTGATAGCTAAACCCCCTGCATTAGAACTTTTTGAAAAAGTTTCAAGATAAGCAATTACTCACTCCCTCTGGGTAACGCTCACAAGTTTTCAAACTTGTGAGGATGTGTTACTCCTGTATAAAATATAACTGGCAAATATTTTTTATATTGTAATTGCATTTTGGTTTTATCTTTCACAGCATTTGTTCATCTTTCATGCCAGACTTTCAAACTCTGCAATGTCACTGACTGATGCGGTAAGTGCAGTTAATTTTAATTCTGATTTTTAGGACTGGATTTGTCAATCAATATTGTTCACTGGAGTAATTCAGTAAGTGTCTCTAATTTCTTAGCCTGTTTTCCCTCCCTCTTTCTTTCTTTCTCTTTTATTTAATAATTTAGAAGTGAAACTTCTCTAAGAGCTACCTGTCAATTTGGTGTTCAGAAATTGAAGGATGAGTGGCTGTTGTTTGCATCCCACACGAACACAGCTCTGATTTGGCAACAGTGATTGTCAGTAGATTGCCATTAAGTCTGTGCTCTTACCCCCATTCAGTAGGCAGCCAAGATGCCAGAAAAACAGAACAAGCTGCATCTTCAAGAAATAAAAGCACACAGGGAGCACGAGTAACCAGCAGTACATGCTCCAAACCAGACAGATCAAATTAATTCCGTGAAGAGGACTGGATTATATAAACACATTACATATGCCAGATATTGATGTAGGACATTATTCTCCCTTATTCACAGGAGATTCTTCCAGTGTCAATAAGAGGTTTACAGAAAGATGTAAAGTGTCATCATCAGGTAGTAACTAATGTTTTAGTTAGCACCATTATTATTTCATATGCAGCATTACCTGATGGGAAAAACCCATTAACTTTAAAACCACAGTTGTGTGCTCTGTATTTCTTCTTGTTTGTTGTCCTTTCAACTTCCCTATCAGCTTTTAACATCAATCAACAAATTCATCCTTTTCCACGTGAATAATGATCCCCTGCTGACTGCTGTATCTGTCTGGAGGACAAGGAGTGTAGCAGAGCTGATCCTGCAGCACCCCTGTTATCTAGGGCACAGACCTTGGGTATTCTGGATAAACATCCAGAACAGGTAGACTAAAATTATACCCTAATTCACCTAAATTTTCCTAGGCTTTTCCCTTGTCTGTTACTTATGTACAGAACTCAAGATTCCCAATACCCACCTGCTGTGTTCTGAGTCCCTTCCAGACCCCTGCCTCCCCCAGCTGTGTGTGCAGCAGCTCTGCATGTCAGGCCTGTAGTCCAGAAAGATGATCCCTTTTTTTCTGTGCAGCCAAAATCGTGGACTTGCCATGTCAGTGAAGATAATAAGAACTGACTGGCCTAAATTGGACTTGTATTCTTAGTGCGTTTTTGGCAACGTCATTCGCGTCCCTCAGAAACAGCCCACATTCCATTCCTCCTTACTCAACATCAGGGATAGATGTGCCCCCAACGCGGCAGCTTCCCAAACATGCACAGCCATGCAGGGCTGATGAGCACTGCTGATAGCATCAGCTGCCTGCAGAGCCTCTCTCCCCACTGTGCCCCTGCCCCCATCCCACAGGAGGTGGCTGATGCATCCCCATTTCTCCAGGCAGATGGAAGCTTTTATATGTGAGGCTTGGCTGAAAGCATTTCCTGGATATAACACAAGTGTGTTTTCCATACACCACTGCTACATGGCAGTTCCTGCATGCTGAGGTTCCTGCAGCACCTTTTTCCAATGGCTTGCTGCAAGCCCTCAGTTGCATACAGGGGCTGATTGTTGGCACCCACAGCTCTCATTGCTCCTTCCTCCAAAACCCTTCCAATTAGCTCCTCTCTGCCTCGGGTCCTAGTAGGGCTTTTTGTTGTCCCTGAAGATGAGCAAGGACTGTGTTCTGAACCCTTGTTTAGATGCTAAAACATGCTTTGAACTCTCTGGCTGGTCACCAGAGGACTTGCAGTGGGGGATGCAGCCTGCCCAGCCCCACCATTCCTCTTTGTGAAATCCAAAGTGGTACTTTTACTAATATTTTACTCATCTGACCGCTTTCCCCCTTGCCCTCCCCCATCCTCCAAAGGTAGAAATAGTTATCTAATAAATATCCGAATGTGTTCTATCTTTAGGGATGACATACATTTAATGTGGCTTATGCTATATTATTCTTGCTTAACTTTGAGCTTTTGATTTAGCATTCCAGTTTAGCAGTGGTATTCCACCGGGGATATTGTTGGTTTCCAAATCTTTTGTCAGAGTAATTGAGCATAACATCTCTGCAGGTTTGTGTTTCAAAAGATGCATTATCTTTTCTTGTCCATTTGTTCTATCCAGGCCATTCAAAACTTTTAGTTTTACAGATCCTTTGAAAGAATTTGAGGTTTAGGACTGATAATTTATGTTTCTGCTGAATTTGCAACTCTGCATGTAATGATTAATACACTTCTCTCCATAAATAAGAAGAGATGATATCTGTGAATTGGTAACAAAACAGAAGAATTTCATTAAATTCTGTATTTTGCAAGAGACTTCCATCCTTTTAAATCATTATAAATTAAACATCATCCTTGTCTGGCTCACTGAAGAATGAATGTCACATATAAGATATCTCCCTTAAATATTTTCTTGAAAGTAATCTATATGATTTACAACATATTGCAATTAACATTGACCTTTTGTCTGCTTCAAAAGAATGTGAGAACAGTTTTTTGACATCAAAGAGATTTTCTAAATTTCCAAAAATATTCCTGATGAAAGTTGTTCAGACTGGGAAAAATATGTCACCTTCATTTAAAAGTTATGGCATGCTTGATAGATTATCTGCCTCTTCCCTAACCTTAGTTCATGCACGAATGTGGATTTAAAAATACACTTGCAAGTAATCATCTTTTAGAAAAAGCATATCCTCAGAAGTTAAAACTAAGAATCCTGTACTTCCTGTTTAAGATCAACTGACAATTTATTCAAGATCTGGAAGCTGCTATTCACTCTCCCATTTCTTTGCAGCCACTTGATTGCCAACGTATAGCTGCAGTTGAGATCCCAACAAATTTTGTACCTTCTTCCACTCAAAATGAAAAGAAAACAAAGAATGAAATTCAGTTTTCACAAACATCTATATTCAACTTTAGTTACAGTTTGTTTGTTTCAATATTCTGTTTTATTTTGCCTTTAACCAATAGTTACCTGTGGAAATGTTCGTGGAAAGCAGACAAAGGATCAAATTGTTTAATACAGTAAGACATAGAGTCCTGCTCCTCTCTATTTGCTTACTCTTTGCTCTTCGCTGCTTTGGTCCCCTTCTAAAGGTTAGGAAGGCTGCTCTGGCCACAGTGTCCTGCCAGTGTGTGACAAGTTCAGGCACTGTCCCTCTGGGCACTTGGCTGGAGCAGACTCTCTTTGTAACAGCCCTGACTTTGATGGCCAAGTATTAACTGTTCAGCTGAGGGAGGGAAGAGGAGATCAGAGCACGAGTTAGGCCAGCTGCCAGCCACACTAAAATTACTCCTGTAACCACTCCAATATGTGTACCAGAATTTAGGGACTCCGATATATTCAGACAGAACAGTTTTACACAAAGGGTAGTTGAAATACAGTCTGGAACAAACTGCCGAAGTCAGCAGTAGAAGCAAATAGTGTAAATCAGCTCAAGGAGGAGTTTTGAAGAAGGCAGGGGAAGAGCACAGAACTACTAGCTAGAAGTTCAAGTTTCAGATGATGAAACACAGATTGATTTGTATTTCCTGAGGTTATGAGGGCAGGTCTTCATGGACCATATCATCCTCTTTGGGCTGTTAAATGCTCGTATGTACTTTTGTGCTGTGTTTTATCCTCCTTCAGTTTGGAGTGATGCTTCTTTCCCCCCACACTCTCTTGCTTGCACAGTCTCTTTAGATAAGGTCTTGCAGAGGGGAATGCGTAGCACAGAACCCCTGTTTCCTCTCATCCAGATGAACTTCACCAAAGCCAGTGTAATCATTTAGTAACAGTGGTGCAATCAAGAACACTTTTCATCTTCTCTGCACATAAATTTACCTGAATCGTGTTGTTTCCTGGGAAGGGCCTCCAGACCATGATGCAATATTTATGTCTACACTGTAATGGTAAAGAAATTTTGACAATGAACTCAAACATGGAAGGGTTTTAGCTTTTCAGGAAATCAGACATGGAAGTGTTTTAGCTTTTCAGGGTACCACTGATCTCAGAGCTGTCATGCTGATGTGGTGAAAGATGTACACTCCATGTGGGAACAGATCAGAAACAAGGGGAGAGCAGATCCACTTTACTGCTCTTCAGTGATGAGCCTGTGTTTTGTCCTTGTGGCCAGTGACTGAGCAGAGAAGCTCTGCCACAAAACATCTTGGGTGTTGTTGTTGTTGGGGTTTCTTTAACATCAGGCAGTCTGTAAACATAATTGTGCATGTAACAGAGTCTCCCACATTTGTGACCCACTGACACTTCTCTCTTGTGGGAGTCCTGAACTGCCTCCCCTGGACCTCCAGGAGTCATTCTTGTGAAAGGCTTGGGGAGAGCAGCCACGGTCCTGATTCTGAAAGATGTTGTCTTCATAAACTTTGTCATGTCAATATAAGCTGAAATTTTTCCACAGCTTGGCTGGATAGATTTTGCCTTGAATTTTACCAAGATTTTCTTTCTTTTCTTTTAATAGCTCAACACCTTAAATTGCCATTACTAATACTACATGAGAAAAGGTGATTGTATTTTATTATAGGCTTCTGTTTCTAAGTCATAGATTGTAGTAGGTAGCTTGTTTGTGTAATGTTACCACCAGAAAATTTTCAAATGCAAAAGTTTCTTCTTATTTTCTAAATAAATGTGATTGCAGATCTGATAAATGAAGCACAAATGTCTTTTCTTTATTTTGATGGAAGAACCCAAAATACAGGGTTTTTTTTCTGAGATTCCCCGTGCCTTGGGTTTCTTGTTTAAAGTAATGTTTATTTTCACTGAGATTTGAGTATTTCCATTACCTTCTGCCTCAGCATACCATTAAAAAGTGCTCTTTGTTCATTCATTACTATACCTATTGGGGTGCAGAAAGGGCATAAAATACCTGTTAATGATTCCCACTTCCTGCATTTACATCCCTGTTGGAAATCAGACCTGCAGTTTCACAAAAAAAAAGAAAAAAAGAAAAAAAAGAAAAAAAAGAAAATTACCAATTAACTGAACTCTGCAAATGACCACACAGACTTGATTCTTGCTTCACAGAATTTCATAACCTGTGCTAGCACAATCCCTGCTCTCTGCTTCACAGCCCTGGATGTGCTTGTATAGTGTTTAAAGCCCAGCAGAGCAGTAGCAGCAAGACAGAGCTGGCCTTACAGGAATGTAGCAGCCAGATGATTGGATCCCATTTCCCACAGGTTTCCAAGTCTGCAACTGCAAATGCCTTGTAACTCTATTAGGAAAGACCTACGTGATCAATAGAAGCAACAAGGCCACACAAGTACGTCTCGAAGCACGATGAAAATTGCACATCCTGTGGTGCTCAGGGGACTTAATATTTTTCAGTGATTTTCTCACCCCATCCCTTGCCCTTGTTTACAGAGCAGTTGTTCTGTCTCATGCAGCTTTATTGCGAAATGTAACTGGACTTGTTCATTACCATATTTTACTCAAAAAAAAATCAGTTCCATACACTTCTTAAGGTTTGAGGCAATATAGATTATTTTTACAAAAGTTCTCTTTAGTTTTGTAAAGATTGGTTGGTATTTTGAAGTGGCACTATGCAGTTTCAAAGAGAAAGGGCCTGCAGTGGTGAGAGAAGAGGGCAGCAGTCTCTCACCCATCTGTCTTGTTTGAGACAGGAGGACCAAGGTCAGCAGCCAGGGTGGGATGGACCGTGGGTTCCATGTGGGGAATCCCAAGCCACAAGCTCTGGTCACTCCCCCCACATGTTCTGAGTGTGGATCTGAGATGACATGGGACAGATCTAAGCTCTGAAGTTGTCTCATGGCAAATATTTTTCTCAGCAATTTTCTGAACTATCTCATTTTAGTGACAACTAAGAGACTTGTTCTTTTATGTAATACTTATGATTTGCTGTTATGCACACAATATAATATCTTGTTTAAAACTTTTCTTTTTTAATGTGAGGAAAACAAAACCCTTGCTGTGAGGTGCACAGGGAGTCTTTTATAGACAGTGTATTTAGCTCAGAGCAAATGAAAAAATAACTACTTGACTAGGTTAGCTTTGGGTGCCCCCAGGCTCTTTGAGATTAGTTTTAGATTCATATACTATGGTCACTCATTGACCAAGCTGTTTCAACCCTTATACATATCCAGCAAAGCACCATTTCCCTCAGGCATGGTTTTCTTTCAATCATATTTAACAAAACCATTAAACACACTTGGGGCTTGCACTGAAGAGAGAAACAACTTCATATGTTCACAATGCAGAACAACTTTCTTCAGGAAGTTGAAAAAATTTGGTTAGGTCTCAGTTTCTCAAGACTTTAGTTTGGTGCTCCCTGAAAGGATTTACTAGAACTTTCCCTGTAATTCAATTACTCCTGCATTATTCCTAGTATTTTTCAAAAATTTTAAAGTTGATGCAGAGATACTTTATTCCTAAGCAAACAGAAAATGAAATATTTCCTACTTTTATTTCCAAGAATGTCTGACAGTTGATACAGTAGTGGGATGGGAAGCAAATGCTACATTGATTGCTTTTTATCTTTTTAAGAGTCTTTACTTGAGCAGCCATATTTTGTTTTTCCACAAATCTTCAAACCATAAGGTTTTCAGCTTTGAAGTTTTTAAAAGAAAGCTTTTAACACACCTTCCCCCCTGCCCCCATAGTTTAGAGCAGATGAGAATCCATGAGAGTGGATGAAGAGTCTCCACAGAGAAAGGGTCTGGAGCAGAGTAGTTGGGTCCCTCCAGCTTCGCATTTGGCTGTGCCAGGTTTCTGATCCCCCACAGAGTTTCCTTCATGTGCAGAGTCATTTTGGCTCCAGTTCAGGGAAATTCAACACAGGAAGAGTAAGTGTTCACACATGAAGGCTTATGTAGGACTTGTTACTGGACCCTAAATTTGGATTTGGGAAGCATTCCCAGATGGCCCATAAAGTTGGGTATTTTTGGTTCTTAACTGAGAAAGATTCACATTAAATCCTCTTTATTAAACATGGATTTATAGGAAATACTCTTCATTTGAACAGTGTAGCTTTGAAGAGAGTAGAAATGCATGTGAGAAGGAGGTGTAGGGGTTTTTTGTGTGCCATGTGTGGGTGTATTTCCCTGTGTACAGAGTTATTGTTTATGGGAGAGAGGTGGGGAATTCTTTTTCCTCTCATGGTTATCTGTTTTGGTGGGTGTCTGTGAAAGAATTATCTCCCAAATTATCCGAGAAGTAAATTATGCTCTCCCTTCAAGATTTATCTTAATACAAATGCTGTGCCTGACAGGTTTCACTTAGGAGTTCAGACTCACCACTGCACTTGGACTGCTCAAAGCAGAAAATCTCTGGTGACACTCCCTCTGCTTAGCCTGGCTGGATTTTCCTTGAACTCTCTTGGATCTTTTACACATGAAGGCATGTGCACACATTCTCTCCTGCTGCCACTCCCTTCTTTCTCTGCATGGACATCACCTGAACAGCCTAAATCTTTTGGCTTGATTTTAATTTCTTTACCAACAGCAGTGGAATTCCTTAGATTTATATTAAAGATGTCATGATATCTTTTATCTGTAAGCTCTTCTACAGTCATGTTTAGAACTTTCACAGGTCTCTGTCTTAGTATGAGCCACATTCATGTGAGAATTGGGTTTTTTTTGTAATCCTACATCTTTGGTTATTGCAGGTGTTTATGGTTTTGTGCACTGAGCTGTAAACATGAGAGTAAGAATTTCTTCTTTGAGATGGGACTAAAATGAGTTGATATCTGAACAGTTATTTGGTTGTACATTTTTTCCTTTTTTACAGCTGACTTGATATTCATCTAACTGCTAAAATTCAGAATGAGAGGCAAATTGTAGACCTAATTTTTGCTAAATCATATGAAAAATGCCCAGTCCAGGAGAGTAAGACTAGGTTTTAAAATTCATCTTTCTGACTGTTTCCTATATTTTAAAGTTAATACTGGGGTTTAAAACAATAGGCAGCCTTTTTTTACCTTATCTTGCTTCATGTAAAGCTGGTCTGGGCCAAAGATGGACTGAACCAAATTTTGGGCAGTGTAACTACTATTTGGATATTTCCCTCTCTCTCTGTGTCAGAGTAACCAAGTTGCTCCTTTGTCAAGGTTTGTTGAGCAGTTGCCTAAGATCACAGTCTATGTGTTAGAATAACTGACTGCAGTGCAGTTTTAAAGCCTCCAATTTCTGTCTTCTGTTATTCCTCTTTTCAATTGTGCGTCTTGTCGTCTTCAGTTATTAGAAATTCTAAATTTCAGCAGTGAAAATGTAAAACTATCTCTTCTGGTAGTTTTTCATTAATGTTTTGTGATATAATATTTCATTGTGTGTAAAAGTCATGAGACATGATAGTGTGAAAAGTACTGTATAAGTTTTACTGTGTTGTTTACAGCACTTAAATCCTGATGATTTCACAGCAGTGAAAATTCGAGATCTTTTTCTTACAGGTAAAACAATTAGGGGGTTAGGTGAAAGTGTATACAGTTTGTGTGTTTGAGCATGCAGAATATCAGCCTTTTTGAACCCTATTTTCAGTTGTTTCTTGTTAGAAAAACAGATTATTCAGAATTTCATCCTTTTAAATATAAATTAGCACATCTGGTCTTATTTTCTGGAATTTCCATAGTACACATGGTTGGCTGCAGCAAGCATATTGTCTCTGGAAAGCCTTCGTATCTTCTGAAAATATTAAATGTTTTAGAGAGAAGGAGAAGAAAACTCAAAGTGAAGGTAGTGCCCTAATTGCTCCTTACATGTGCACCTGAAAGAAGTAACTGAAAATGTCTTAAGGTTTGAATTTTTAAAGTGACAAAGCTTAGTTCTGCTTAGTGATGTGATGACGCTGTGACAGCATCTTTGCCTCCACTTCACTGCACTGATTTTGTGTCTTCCAAAGGCAGAAGGCAGATCTTGGTGTCCTTTTTTTTCCTCCAGGTACAATATCACAGGTTTTAAATCACTGACAGGAGCTTCCTTGTGTTTTGTTTTGTTTATTTGGGGTTTTTGTGTTTGTTTGTTTGTTTTTTAGATTGTTGGGGGTTTTTTCTTGGTTTTTTTTTTTTTAATGAAAAGCTGTTTTTGCTGTAGATCCCTACTCTCATATATGAACAATCACCTGGTCTCTCCCAGCACCACCTGTGGTCAGTAGAAGAAGGAGCTCCTGCAGAAAATAACTGGGAGAACCTGCATTCAGATCCTGTTCTGTAGCATCTGCAAGAGGATCTTTCTCCACTCACTTCAGTCTAGAAAACAACTGACTCAGCCAGGTGCACAAAGTTGAGCTCTGTGAAAGCCCTGTTCATATCTTGTAATAGTTGACCTCAAAATTGTTGTTTAGTGAACTTCCTCAGAAAAAAATATTGACCCAAATTTCATTTCAAACTTAACATGGAGATACTCAATGAATGTCTGTGCTGAACGAGTCCAGGCAGAATTTTTCCCTTTGTGTTTGTGTGAAACAGGAATCTGAATTCAGTCACGTCTACACTTTGGGCTTGTAGAAATTAGCACAAGGAATAATCCCATGTTATGGAGTAATTTTTGATGTTCCCAGTAATTAAAATAGTTCTGCATTACATTCAGGCAAAAACTATGCTTTGGCAGTGTGGTGAAACATTAGAGAATTCTCCTCAAATTAGTTACAGAAATTGAATGGCAGGAGAAATTAAGAGGCAGGAGGGGGTGAAATGTTTTATTTTAAAAATACCCCATAAAGACAAACATGCAGTAAATTAGCAAGTGTGCCTTCTCAGTTATTCATGGAAACATGTTTGGAAGAAAAACCATGGGGTTGGTTTGTTTATTATTTGGCAGAATTTTCCAGTGTTTTGTCAGCTTCCCACAGGCTGCTGTGCAAGGAACTCCTTGGGAGGATCACCAGAAGGCTTTGAGGAAACCTTCAGAAATGATGCACCAGACATGGAGGAGAATGACAGAGCAAGGCAACGAGCTCAAAGCTGAGCAGCTCTTCTGCAAACCCTTCCACCCCAAAGGCATAACTTCCAGCAGTCATATGGATGAAGTGAGAAAATTATAGAGATCCATGGATCTACCTGCATACTGTCCTGGATACTTCAAAAGCTGCAGTTAAAAGCATAAGCCAAGCTTCCTCTGCATTTACAGCAGGTGGTATTAATTTATGTCATTTAGATTAATAGCAGTTGTTGTTTAACAATAGCTGTTGATAAACTAGCATTGGTTTAACAATATGCAGAAAACTGCATCTAAACTTGGCGGTGGGGGGGAAGCAGGGAAAGCAGCCAAGTGCTCCACCCAGATATAGATGTGTGTGTGTATATCTGTATATATCTATATAAAAATTCCTCTGTCCATGCACAGAAATGATAACTTCAGTATGTTTATTGGGAGTGGTAAAAAACCACCACTTGCAAATTCAGTGAGACAAGGAACACCAGATTGGATCTGTATTTTTCTTTTTTAAATGTTGCTTTCAACCACAATGTAAGTGTTAGAAAGGAGGGGGAAGCTTTTCTTTTTTGGAAATATATTGGGTTTTATTGCAATAAATGCTTCTGACTCAAAGACATTCCTAGTTAAACCTGGTAATCTGTGAGTGGAAGGGCATGTGCTGGCAGAAGAGAGCAGAGCTGTGAAAAGGATCTGTCCTTAGGACCTGTCTATCTTTTTGTTCATAATAAAAGCAAGAGAGAAAAAAAGCAGCAGTGTTATCAGTACACTTCTGCAAGTGAATTAGCTAGCACAGATTTGATAAAGCTTATAAACCCTCTAGAGCAATCGTGACAGTTTGCTGGCTTGGGCTTTGTCTGCTGCCAGTTACTCCTTGCTAGTGGCACTCTTTATTTATGCTTCAGTACCACGTTATCCTCTGGGCTTCAAACAGAAGGGACCTGTCTGTAAGTGTTTTGGTTGTGGTGTTAAAAAATAAGAGTGCAGCAAAACACATGCAACAGTGCCCAAGCTCCGTTTCAGCCAGTTTCCCTTCCCGTGGCGTCGCTTCCCCGTGGCTGCTCCGTGCACCGAGCGTGGCTGAGGTGGTGTATGTCTGCCTTCCACTAGAGAGTGTCACAGAGTTATTTCAATGAGGGAAAAAAGCCAAATGGATGCATTATCTGCTTTGTTGTAGGTAAAATGCAAAGTGGTGTGACCTCAGGAACAGGAGATAGCAGTGCCTGCCTACATGTTTTCCATTTTCTAACCAGTGCCATTTATTCTTCAATCTGCAGCTAAAAATGTACACAGTGCAGGAGGGGGGCCACATTTTCATGCACACCAGGGGTTTTTTCCTGTCCATTTGACAACGTGTACACCTTAATGTTATTGTTATAAACAATATTGTTATACTATCTGACACTTTTTCTCTCTTTTGTGCTCAAATTAAATTTGTACTTCAAGATGGTAGCAGGATTCTGGGGTTCATTATCACATATTCCTAGCACAAGGCATTGGCAAGCAGAGCTTGGGTTTTGGATCAGTCTATGTAAAATTCTACACATGGGAATCTTGGAAAAGAAGTTGCAGTCCATTAGCAAATTCTCATATCTGGACTGAAGATGTATATGCATAAGTAGAGAAATTGAAAAATGGTGTTAAGTAGTCAGAAAGTCTCCAAAGGGAGATCTGGACAAGAAGCTACAGTAATAGCAGTAGATGGCTGTTATTATAAAAAGAAAAACTCAAAAGTGAGGACAATAGTAACACTCCAAATGCATAAAGTAATTTCTTCAGCCTCTGAAATTTCACATGGAAATGCAAACACTGAAAATATTGTTTTTCAGGGGAGTCATATCACTGAGTAGTACCTATTTTTTTTTCCTAAATGAAGGATTATCCATGAAGATACTTCATTTAAAATAATAAATTAAAAATCTGAGTACTGTGCTGACCACTGCAGTGTTTAAAGTGGGGTTTAATCATAAGGTAACTTTAGGTGAACTTTCCTGTCCTTGAATTCCAGCAGACTCTGCAATTTATTTGTTTCTGATATAGAGGATTGATCCCTCCTTTCTTCCAGGTTTGAGGTGTATGGTCAACACCTGTGTGTGATGTACAGTTTTCCTTCTGCTTTAGTGAATGCCACACCTCAGCTGGGACTGTCCTTTGATGCCATCCTGTCCCCACCTCTGGGGACAGACACCTCAGCAGGCACACCTTTATTCACAGATGATTCCAGGTTATAGGGAGAATTTTAAAGGCTCTGGAAAAGTCAAGTACAGAAGCATCAGGGCCAGTCAGGCTCCAAAGCTTCACTTCTTTACCCTAAAGGGGTGAATTGGGCCTGAGCACCTCTCAGTGACACTGGCAGGTAACAGACACAGACAAAGGGGTCTCAAAGACTCAAGTGCAGAGCAATAAAAAGATATTTCTCTTGAAAATAAGACAAAGCAAGGAGTAGAGTGTGAGCAGTTATGTCAGGTCTTACTGCAGTGAGGTGAGCAGCAGGCCAGGCTTGTAGTGTCAGTGAGAAACTGTAAGGTCCTGAGAGTTAAACATCCTGAGATAAGGAATATACTTATTTGTGAAAGTCTCAGTCTTTGCTCTTAAAAATTTCCAGTTTGGTTTAGCTATTTAAATATCTCCGCAGTTATCTCACCTCTGTATTTCCACCCTTCCCTAACGGAAAGGTGAAATAGAAGTAATATAATGAAATCTGTTTGATTTTGCTAAAATGAGCTTGAGCTGCTACTGCATTGGAAGCTTGAGTGTGTAAAATTGTCTTGGGGGAGGGATTTTCCCATCATTGCCCAATATTCATTGCTAAATGGAGGGAAATGCACAGCTGTGGATAACTAAAACAACACCTGAAAGAATCTACCTACCCCCAACAAGAAAGTTTTAAGTACAGAGGGGTGGATAAATAACCAAATTTACCAATATTTGGTAAATAACCAAAAGAATCCCCATGTTGCTGACCTGAGCAGACACTACTCTTCCAGAGGCAGCAGGAGATGCAACTCCTCAGTCCAGTGTTGGCTCCTCAAGCCACCCCACCTTCTAGGGTCCCTGCTAGTGAAGATTAAGAGAATTGCCAAGGTATGTTTTTTTCTGAAAAGAAACAGGGAAAGTCTATGGGTGAGCTTTGAAAAGGAAATATTTATTAATTTTTTTTATTCTGTTTTTCAGAACACGTCGGGGTATCAGCACAACCACAGTTACAGGAGGAGGGAGATTTCTGTGGCTCAGCAGGAAGGTGTGAGTAACTATCTCTTTATCTCAGTTTACCCTTTATAGTTAGAATCGAAACCATCTTTTGTGATCTACATAGAATGTTTAATTAATGTATGAGGGCTGTGTGACCCTTTGTAAGGAATTTATGAAAGCAGATGTATTTATTAATAACCAGGTGGCTGTTATTCACTTTGTCTTCTCATAAATAGTACTTTAAAGAACAAAAAAGTGTAGAAATATTTTTAGGAGCTTTTTGATAAGAATTGATACCTCATTACTGAGCTGCAGTAACTTTGAAGGATAGCTTATACAGCCATAGCATGTGCACTTTATTGCATGAGGGATTTCTAACAGTCAACAGAAGTTCCTTCTTGAGGACCTGGAGAGAGTGTGATCTAACTCTTTCAAGTTAATCATGAACCACAGAGCAGGCACTGAGTAAACTGATAGCATAAATTGAAAGGTCACAGCCTGTATTGAGAGAGGCTGTGGTATTTTCCTCTTAAGAGAGACATGACAATTCATTTTGATCTCTGTCACAGAGGTACAGAGGACTGAAGGGGAGGTTGTGCTCAGCTGGAGCTCAGCAAAAGGGACTGGGAGCCTCACCAGGCACCCCTTGTGCCCTCCCCACCCCTGTGCCCCTCACAGCACAGAGCAAATGCAGGCTCAGGCTGTGTCACTTCTGTGTTCATCCCTTCTCTTGGGTTGCATTTCAATGCATCCTTGATGGTTTGACTTTGGTGTGCACCACAGTGGGTTTTAGGGTCACTCTCTGTGGAAAAGGCTGCAGAAATGTCTTTATTCTCCTTTAGATTTTTCACTGGATCACAGGATACCTTTGGCTTTGCACTCAGTGAAATCTGTATACATGTGTGTATTTGTCTGTCATGTCCATAACTGATGGGGGAGTTGAAAACAGAGCACAGAAATATTAATAAACAAAATAGATTAGAATTTGATCAACTAGCAGAACATGTAAGTTAGCAAGAGTATGTCTGTGTCAGGATGAGATGGCCATCCAAAAACTATAGAATTTGTGTTTCAATATGAGAAAATTGTAAAGGTTTAAAGGCAGGATGTGTGTTTACCTGTCTTTTTTTTCCCTTTTCCCTGAAATCTCTCTTCATGCCAGGCATTGCATATCCTCCAGCCATTGGAGTTACTAGTTTAAACAGGAATAGATATGTAGGAGCATATTCATGCTGTACACTCCAGGGCAGGTGAACACTAAATTTACCTGCAAGTGCTTTAAATGTCAAATAAGATTAACCATCTGCTAACCCATCTAACAATTCACTCGAAGTTCTGCTCCCTGACATAAGAGACAAGGTAACCCCTTTGCTGCCTGGGAGTTGTCCAGCAGCTGGTCAGCAAAAACAAACCAGTGTTGGATGATGGGACCATTTTACATGCAATAATAATGTTTTCCTGGATGAACAGCAAACATTGCCCAAAGAATCCCACAGAAGAATCACTATGTGGTTTACAGAAGTTAATGGCCAGGCACTAATGCACCCTCTCCTGTATTTAGATGGAGAAAACAGTGATATGTGTGTTCAAAGACCCCAAATGTTGCTAGCTTTTTTTCAGAAATAAAGGTAAGAGCAAACCATGATAACTGAAAGTTTGCTCCAAAATTTAAAAAGAAGCAGGAAGAAGGGAGGGATATTCCTGTTTCTACATATAAGAAGACTACTTTGGGTGTAGCACAGTTCTACTTAGTTCAGAGGAAATCAGATTCCCTGGTTCCTCAGCTTCAGGAGCTAAGTTGTAATTCCAGATTTATAGCAGTAGCCAACAAGAGAAGGAAATGAACACTGCAAAAGGATGCAAATGACTGTAGAAGAATACACTGGATTTTGGAGAAGGGACACCCTTTATAAATAAACTTTAAAACCTTGACAGAGAAGTCAAATTAATTAGATTTTCCTGAGATAAAACAAAAAATATGTTTATTCAGAATTGTTTCAGAGCCCTGGGAGGAATTTGAATTGGAACCCAGATTAAAAAAAGCTATCTGGGAATATCTTGCAAAAGACATCTTTATATGAAGAAATGGTCTTGTTGCCATTGGCCTTAGAAGGGTCTCATCACACATGACCTTGGGATCTAGTTAACATCCTGGAGAAATAGCTTTTATTTCTACCTACTTAAAATATAAGCAGGTGCCAGTAGTATTTTCTTAACACGATCTTTTATCTCAGCCCTTGACAATAGGTACATCTTGGAGAAGCATAAAAGCTTGAATTCCGAAAGAAAAAAATATCCAAATATTGACCAGGACAGCTGGATATTTGAAAAATTGTGGGAAGGGGAACCACATCAAGAAGTGTTGGTGCACAAAGGGCAGGGCTGGAGGTGGTTTGGGGCAGGGGAAGGTGAGGAGCCCTGGGCTGGGCGGGTCGGTGCCCTGAGGGTCCAGGGGGGGACCCTGTTATTCAGCCCAATATTCCAACTCAGGGAGAGATCTCCCACCCTGCATCCAAACAAAATGAAGTCAGCTTTGACTCTGCAAAATGTCGATGAATTCTTCAGAGTAAATCAGCCCTGTCAGCCTGATGCAGAACTGTCACCTACTTGTGACATAATATAATATGAAATGATATTGAACAACATGCGTTTGGCACTAAATTGTTAGCGGGTTTTAGCTTTGACAGCAGCAAGTTTATTGCTTTAATCCCAAGGTCTTTTAACCCTCTTTGACATAAATTGAGGTTGGCTTTTGTGAGAAAACTCCACTTCACTCTCTCTTCCTTTACCTAAAACTGCTTTTAACAATTTATGCTCATACATCAGACACTCATTTTGAGTGACAAAAAGAAAAAAAGATCTATTAGAATAGAAGGAAAAAAGGGTCAATTTAGGTTAAGCAGTGTATGTCTCTTTTGGTAGGCATGTCACAGCTTTCTTCAGGTGAATGTGAATTTTAAGTTGTAATAATGTATTGCTGTAGCAAAATAAAACAAATCTGTGACAAGAAGAGAGAATAAGAATTGCAGGAGAAAGGCTGATAACCTGCACAAGATTATTCTCCCTTTCTTTAATGCAATTTAATTTATTGCTAAAATGGGTCCATTTTGAAACTTTTCTTATAAGATCAAAGGATTTTCTTTATGCAAACACTGTAGAGAGACAGAGTAGTTTAGTGAGAGTCATGTGCAGAAATACAGATGTATGGACCAGATACTACGTCCACACAGTTTTGCTGAATAGTATAGCTGGCTGATAGCACATAATTTAATATTTCTCCTTTTTGAGACACCTTGTTTAGTTTGATAAGTAAGTACGTGTTGTCATCAGTGCTCTGATAATCCCGTCACAGAAATGCATCATATATGAACTCTAACATCAATAACACAGGACAGTTTTATCACCCTTGTTTTTCTACTCTCAATTACTGTATGATGCTCGTGGTGTTGCTTTGAAATCATTTCTTTATTGCATTTAAAGCTCAGCTGAATCTGCCCTTGAACTGTTTAATAATAGAGAATGAACACATTCTCAGCATATTTGCAAATTATTTTTTTTTCATGTTTTCTTTGTTCCCTTTTAAAGCATACTATTGATCTACCATCATTTTTACAGAAGAGAAAAAGAAAATATTAGACAAAAGAAAACTTGGTTTCTCTCCGACTGTGAGTGTTTTGAAAGTTTGTATAAATTGCACTTTTTGTCTCTTCTAAAAGTCACATTTCACTGTTTCTCTCATTTTATCCATTTTTTTTCCTTATTTATGCTATTTTACTATTATTATCTACAACTTCTTCATAGCAATTTTGCTCCTGGCTAATGTTTGAGCAAATACACAAACAAGTTGTTCTATAAGCATGAAAAATTATTCGATCTGTGATCTACAGATTTGTGTCTTGTCTCTTTTGCGTTCCTTCCCATGGCAATAACCTCATTTTCTGCTTGGATTTTAATGTCCACTCCACTCCAACATCTTCAACTTCGTCTCTCCTCCCCATCTTCCAACTCTTCTACCATAAAATCCTCAGATGCCTAGAGCTGTCTGCAATGCACTGCTCCTGTTCTCACTTATGTTCCTCACAGGCTGAAAGCAAAATTAAAAAATAATCTTTACTGGATTTTTATGTTGGGAACTGCAACCTCCACATCAGGAAAATCTGAAAATAAGGAAATATTTCTAGACCGCCTATGACAGTGTTATTTTGTTTTTTAGTTATGCTATATAGAAATTATAATAATCTTTCTATAGACCATAATCTATTACATTCTGTACCCTAGAGATACGTTGATTGCTATGTTATACCCCAAATATATCTTTCTATGCATTAAAAGCCTAAGTAATATTAATTTTGAAGGTTATCTCCATTTTTCCAGCCTTGACATCTGACTTATTTTTTCTTCATCCATCTCCTTATGCATCCTTTGGTTTAAAAGCAGGCTATGCCAAGCTGCTGATGCAAATCCTGACTTCTCCAAAAACCAAGGGCAGTCATTTAGTAATCAGGGTTTGGCCCTGCAGATTGGCTGCACCTGCTGGAGCAGAACAAAATGCCTCCACCAGGTGTTTCCCATTGATAGGTCCTGCTCCACCACAGGGCTCAGATTCTTTAAGCATTTGGTACCGGCAGCCCTTGCAGTTTCCCTCCTCCCATTACAGTTGTAAGTATAAATTCCACAACATTTCCAAATCCTGACAGAATGAAACTTGGGGAATTGGGAAAATGGGGTTAGTGTATGAATTGTGATCTTGTCCATGCAATAAAAAGCACCGTCAGTGGGCATTCAGCAGCTGAACTACCCTCATGTTGTTTGTATTTTTATGGACACTGTTATAACAATAGTCAAGTATGATTTAACTTTAAAAGGGATGCTGCAGCATTGTTCAAGTCCAGAGCTGCCATAATCTTTTGTGGTAAATCTTTTGGATTTTATCTAGCTTTTAAAAAGGAAGGTAACGTAAAGAATTACTAGTGGAATACACAGAGGCTGCCTCTACAATGACTTACCAATCTATCCTCC
Source organism: Drymodes brunneopygia (assembly GCA_013400955.1). Lineage (NCBI taxonomy): Eukaryota > Metazoa > Chordata > Aves > Passeriformes > Petroicidae > Drymodes > Drymodes brunneopygia. The sequence continues at coordinate 31,114 of VZTZ01003781.1, read as the reverse complement.
TTGTTTAGGTTTGCACATATCCAACTTTTCTGGGAGTGGTATTTTGCTGTTTGTTTTCTTCTCACTGCACCCAACAGATATCCCTGATAAAATGCAGAGATCACCTTGGAACCTAATTCCTACAAATACCAAGTGTATACAATCCTGAGGTTTCTTTTGCTTATGCATTTCAGCAGCAAAATTTCATTCTAGTTATTATGATTATTAGTGTTATTACAGATACATTTGCTTTTAAGAACTGATTTAAAATAATTAAGATTACTCTTGTTTTTAAACATTGAGTGTATTCAAAATCAATATCTTGTTTTGATTCTAGATGCTCTTGTGGTGCAGAGAAGGAGATGGAGGCTGTTTTGGCCATTGTCACTAATTCTGTATGAGGCCATGGCTGACTTGCTTAGATTTTCTCAATCTTCTTGCTTATCTGTAATTTCCTGCCTCTTGTTTGGTTTATTTCATTAATGTTTGTAAACTATTTTTGGATACTTACACGGAAAGTGCAGGGTAAGGATTGCTATTTGTTGTTAGGTCTGAAAGTGGACATTTGCTGTGACTGTCATAGAGGTTAACACATTTAAAGGTTTTCAGATTTTATAAATAAATAATCCATGTTGATGGATATTTGGGGATAGCTGTGCAATTAAATAATTTAACCAAGAGGGTCTTGTGGCTAAAATGTTTAATATGAACCTTAGAAGTTTTACTATGCAGCCCAGGACAGTGAAATTGCAAGTATAAGACATACCCCTACTCCCCATTTCTCAGCATTCCTGTCTTAGAAAAAAAGCTCTAAGCAAGAGCAAAAGATTCTTCATTCCTTCAAGGCATTCCCTGAGGGCTTGCCTGCCCTAAATAATTATACAGCCTTAAAACAGTTGTCAGGCACGGCAGTCAGGACTGCTCCCTCTCCCGATTTTATCGGGAATCCTGCGAGAGCTGCTGCCTGCTTTGGAGCCCGGCCTGTGGAGTCCTGACCCTGGGAGAGGCTCCGAGCCCTCCTTGCTAAATGGGCGGAAGTTCCAGGCTCCTTGGTAGCAAAAGTCTGAAAACGTGGAATGAAAGGAACCGTGGTGTCAGGGGGGAGAGGTCTGTATTTGCTGCTGTGTGGCTGGACACAGTGCTAGATAGGGAATGTCACAGGAACCCTTTGTCACCTGCCTTGTACCTTCTCCATTGCTGGGGTGGCTGCAGGAGCAGCTGCCCCCAGTGCTCCCCATCCTCTGAGTGCTGCTGTGCAGTGAGGATGGGGAGCTGGCACTGGCACCCAGCTGCTGCAGCTCTGCCCTGCTCCTCAAGGAGTTCCTGCTCCTTTCTTCAGTGTGGTCTGTACCATTACAAATGGGACATAAGGCTAAACAGGAAATGTTTAAATCTGTGGTAACCAATACAAGTAGCCATAACTCCATTTGCCTTTATTCCCTGGGTATAACTAGGACTGGTTAATTTGGAGATATAACTGATAAAGGTTGTCAGGACTGGGTGCTGAATTATTCTAATTAAAGTGTGTTTGTGGTTTAACTTTCCAGGTGAGAAGAGCTTCAAAAGGGGGGAAAATTCCGAGCAAAACATTGTTCTTGCTGTTTGGTAATGCTTAGGTCATTGCTGGGTTTTGATTCCTTCTCTTCCAACTTCTTCACCTGAGGAGGAGGCAATGACTGCCTTGCTCAGGAAGGGAAAAAAGGCCAATGAAACAAAGAACTGAGTTGTTCTGCTGTTTTCTCTTACTGAGCAGCCTTTTGCTTCTGTATCTCTGAGGTTAAGGAGTGAGAATTATGTCTGAAATTGAAGTTTAATGTATCCTTCTCTTTGTATTTCCTTCTCTTCCTTAGCTGCTGGTCTGAGCAGGAAAATTGCTCTGCTGCTCCTGATAGGAAGGTTATGGAGTGCTGCTTTGATTTTTAGTTTTAGGGAATTATTTACCTGATGTTTATCCTGGAATTTTATTTTGTGTGTTATTTAGGCTGGAAACTAAGGCTTGCTTCCCTAGGCGAGTTCAAGTACGTAGAGAGAAAAAATTTATAAAATTAATAAATCTTATTTCTAACCACAGGACCTGGGCAGTGGTGGGGGGAGGAAATGAGGGGAAGGGTTTTTTGGTTTTATTCCTAATCCAGGAATCTATCTTTTTAAAGAAAAGCTTCAGATTGAAAAAGTAATTCATCCAGTTTGTTAATTCCAAGCTAAAAAAAAAAAAAAACCTAGAAGCTCTCTGCTCCCCCTTTCTTTGGTTGTACTGTTCTGGGTAGAGCAGACTCCAAACAAACAGCATTGTCACAGCTTGGAGCTCTCCCCCTCATTGTGGGAATTTATTTGGTGTATGGGTGATTTGGATGCATCTCATTTTGCCTTCTGTTAACAAAATAAAAAGAACAAAGTGCACTTAGGAATGCCCTGTGTTTCATCTAGAGGATCTTGGTCATTAGCACAATGTCACAATCAGCAAACTATATCAGAGCTGAAAACCAACAAAAAGGCAGCATGAAAAAAGGTGACAGGAGAGGAGGAGACAGAAGTATTAAAAAGTACTGCAGATAAAGAACTGTTGACTGCTACTCTTGTAAATATTTCAAAATATAGATCCAGTGTTTTATGGGTCACTAAAACTACTGTAAATACACCAGCTGAATCCCAAATACATCATTCTCAATCCCCAGCAAAGACAAAACAATGCAGCTACAATATCCCCTTCGTCATCCCTTGCAGACTTGGGTTTAGCTGCAGAGCAAAATGACTGGAGCAAACAGAATATTCAAATATAGGAAAGAATTAGAAACCTGAGCCTGTCTTATTGTCCAGTTTTCTATGGAGTATAGAGAGTAGTAGAGCAGGAGAGCCTTGGGAGCTTGAACTTCTCTTTATTTGTTCCTGCTACACCTGTAAAAGCTGATCAAGTTTTCCTGAGTGTCTTGGACACTATATTCCTGTTTTATTCGACTTGAAAATTCAGAAGAAATGATTCCTAAGAAAGGACACTGTTGCTGGAATTTTATAACCAGGACTAGGATTGTGCTGTAGGTTTGTGTCCCTGTATCATAAATTAATATTTTTTTTAAAAGAATCAGGTTTTGCCTCCTATTAGCTCTCCATGATTTTATCTCTTGAGTATAAACAGTTGCCTTAATTCAGGCTGGGTTCCAGAGGGATTCTGTTATTTGTTATACCCACTGGGCTGTGGTTGCCAACCTGAGCCATGCATGGTTCTGGGAATGCTGTGAATAAACAAAGGCTCCAATAGCACCAAAAAGAACAAGGCTCAAGAAAAGGTTATGAGGAACAAAATGACCCACAATGTTCTGCTGTCAGAAATCAGTTTGCCAGGCTGCAGGTAGGTTGCAGACAGAGGCTCTTGTGCTGCATGGGCTGAGCACCTTTCTGCTGCTCTCAAGTTCTCTCTGGTATCTCTACTCAGCCCCTTCTGTGGGAACGAACATGGTTCACAAAAGACTGATCAAGTACAGCAAAAAAACCCCAAGAAACTACAACTTTTTTCCTGGATTTCTTCTGCTTTTCTTATTCCCACTCCAAAAAGCCCAGTGTAACCACTGTTGGCAAGTTCAACAACTTTTGTTTTGTTGCTGTGAAGGTCAAATGCTCACCAGTGCATCTGCTTGGAG
>VZTZ01003781.1:0-22500 GCA_013400955.1 Drymodes brunneopygia | reverse complement strand
TTAACCACAAAGAAAAGAGAAATATAGTAGCATCGATTGTTAAATCCTGGTGCTTGTTACTCACTGCCCGCACACAGAACATCATGCCTTTGTAGCAGTGAGGAGAGTTGGTATTTATCAGGGTTCAGAGCTAGTTCAGCCACACACTTGACAAATTATTTGTGGAATTGTTGTATTCACAGTCACTTAAATAAGAATCTGTCAACACAAGGCTGTGCTTTGTTGCAGCAGGTCTCACAGTTTTTCCTGCGCACTCAAAGAATGATGGATTGGAGGTAATGCAAATTCACTACCATTTTATATGCTGGTGCCTTCTTCATAGACAGGAAACATAGCTCAGTATCATCTTGTAAAATGCCTTAACTGTAAAGGCCTAGTTCAGTGTTGAAAGTGCTTTTTAAAAATGGTATGTTGGAACAGGGAAATGTAATTCAAATATTTTCCTCACGTCTCATTTTACAGACTGCTTGTAGGAGCAGGTGTGTGTTCAGATTTTCCCAGGCTAAGTAGGACATATGCTTATCTGTGCTTGGTAATTAAAACAAATTAATAAATACTATTATTTGCTTTTATGGCAACTTAAAAGTTAATACTGCTTAAAAGCATGTTAAATTTAAAGAGCTCACACAGAAGGAAAAAAATGCCCATCTAGGTACCTCAGTCTGCTTTGCTGATAGTAATTTTTTTTAGTAAATTCATTTGTCTGACAAAAAATGCCTGTCTGAAAGCTCTGTAACCAGTTCCAAAAGGTGTAGCTTACAGGTCAAACCCACAATCTGTTGACAGAACAGCACTTACAATATGAAGTAAAAAACCTTATCTGTGCTGGCATATATTTTTTAGGATTGTGTCCAAAACGGAAATGTTTTGCTCAGGACTAAAGGCAGCCACAAAACTCGTGCCACTTTCTACTCCAGCAGAAGTCAGAGCTAGTCCTTGCCCTGCCCACCTACAGCCTGGGACAGCATTGGGAGGGATGTGGGGAGGTGGAGGCAACCCTTGAGGATGTCAGAATGAGTAAGGAGAAGTGATAGCAAGCACTGGACGAGACTTTTCTGGAAAGTTCTCATCTCAGCGGAATAAATGGAGTTATGAGCTACTTAAGTTATATCTGTGCCTTTTTCTTTGTGGTTGTTCAGGAAAACTGATCTTTCTGAAGTAGTAAAAAGCTTGTCTGTGGGGGAGATGGCTTTCTCAGAGGCTCACTTCAAGTGTAAGGAATGAACTTGCCAGAAATTAACACAAATCTTACCTTGTGCTACCTCAAAATCAGAGTGCTTTCCTTTGATATAGGATAATAATGAGGGAATTCCACCATGTACATATAAAAATGTTTTCCTAAAAATCAACCACAAATTTTTGACACTGAACATATGACAAATATAATTCACTTGGCTCAATGCCCTAATGGGAGGCCCAGATCAATGCACTGTTGAAATCTTTGTAGGTTATAACGGACCCTAGTGAAGTCAGGGAATATATTTCCATACACTTCAGGGATGCCAGATTTTAACCCCAGATACTCTGAGCCTTAAGATCTGAGCAGACTCCATAAATTTCAGTGCCTGTTCAAGATGCAAGCATTTAGCTGAGCTGCACACTGGGGCTGGGGGAAGCTGCCCTGGCACCCTGGCTGTTTTCTGGGTAGTCTGCTTTGACTTGCTCACATTTTTTGTGTTATAAGGCTAGTATTTCTCAAGAATCATTAAGCAATTTTGATTTGAATTTTATGCCTGTGAATGGTGTAAGCAGGTAGCTCTGCAGGGCAGACCCCCTGACGCCCCCATTCACCAAGACATCCCACTGAAGTGCAGAGCAGGGGCTGCTGTTCCTGCAGCAGTTATCTGCATTCACAGAAGTATTTGGAAACATTTAGATGACTTCATTTTATTGAGAAATGCCTGTAATACAGCACTGTATATAAATTAATCTGCTCTTGTTAGCCTGGCAGAGATGTACAGGTGCTTCCTCCTGTGCCTCTTTCCCTCCATCCCTGGCCTGTGGCAGCACTGTGGTGCCTGCTGGCTTGGAGCACTGTGCCCACAGACACCTCCACACTGGCTGGAGAGGCTGGCCATGACATCTTTATCTTGTAGGGTCCCTTCAGCCTTGGGGAAGGCATCTGATCAGCAGAGCCCCATCAAGGGCTGTGCTCTGCAGCCTCCCAGAGTATCCAGACTTTTGTAGTAGTTCCCCCAACAGCCTTTCAAAGCACTTGGAAGCTCGATGCAATTTCAAAGACTACAGATTGACTTACAGTATGGGATATAGTATTTTCACTTGCGCCTAAAAACGCTGCTGCGCGGCCAAAAACTCAATCGCCAAGAAATCACACATGGTTCACAACACAGCTCTTTGATAACATTAAAAGTATATGTAATATTTTGAAATCACTGGCCAATTATTTCTAATAGTTTCATGATAATTTATGTAGAGAATCTCTCTGTTGGATGTGTTCCTGCTTTGGTCTAAATGTATTTTTGAACATTCTGTCAAACATCCCCATTTGGCACCTATTTTGTTTCAATGAATTTCTTTAGCATGTCCAGATCTCTTGCCAATGTATTTGCAGAACATATTTTGACAGCTTTGTCACCAAATTTGTTACTTCTTGTGTTTGGAATGTGTATCAAATTGCAGATATTAATGCTTGTGTGTTTCCTTTTGATATAGACTCAACTGGATAATACCTTTGTCTTCTGTGGTGATGAATATAATAAATTGAGTGAATTTATTAATTTCACAAGTTATTAAGATTTAAAAATTTTGAATCTGTCACAGATGGATTGGTTTGTTTTTATGTTTGCAGCTAGAAGCATCCTGAGAAGAATACCCTTAAACTTTAAAGAGCTGTGATATTACATTTCTTATTTGAGCTTTATAATAGAAATTGTATGTATGTGGAAGCAGTAGCTTCTCCCTCACTGTGCACACACATACACATGTGTGTGTATATATAGAATTTTATTTCAATATGCTTGGATTAACTGAACTATTGAATTTCAATCTGTTGTGCTCTTTCATGAAATAGTCCTCCTATTGAGTTTGTTGGAGCTGAATGAAAATGGTGTATTTAAGGCTGATCATAATCTTTGCCATCATGTTTTTCTTAATATGGTTTTTCCAGATTAAAAGCGATGACAAGATAATGCCTGTTGAAATATAAAGGTCTTTGCTTTGTGGCTCTGCTGCCAGAAGGAGGGTGGCTGGGCTGGGCCCCCCAGATCATCACATCACTGGTGACTCACAGAATATTCTGACCTGGAAGGGACCCACAAGGATAATCCAGTCCAACTCTTAAGTAAATGGCCCATACAGGGATATTTTGAACCCACACCCTGGGTGTTATCAGCACTCTGCTGTAAGCAGTGGAGCTGCTCTGGGGGTGTTCCAGCCACAGAGTCCCTGCAGCCCTGCTCTGCCTCCTTTTCCCTGGCCTGGCACAGCTGAGGGTCCTTTACCACCTCTGGGTGTGTGCAGGCCAGGAGAGCATCCTGGATCAGAATGAATGAGCTGCATATCCCTGCTGGTTTTAACTCTTGTCCAGAGAAGTAGGTTGGAAAAATTTAATTAGTTGAGTCACCTTTGACAGTGGAGGCTAAATGCACGTGGAGGACATACATTAGAATTCAGTCTCAATAAGGCCATAGCTCCTGATTACTCTTGCCCTGACATGGAGGGTTTTGTTGTTGGAAATACTTTTGGTCACCCTCAAAGATAATGTCACGCATGGAGCACTGTGTGGGCCTGGGTGACAGCACTCTCTGAAATGGCAGGGTCCCCCAGGAACTCTGGAAAACCTCTGCCTGCCTCTGAGGGCTGCTTTTTTGGGCCACTTCCTCAGTTCTTTAAAAGATGCTGTTCAGCCGGCACAGAGCTCTTTGATTTTTTGCAGATTGGTTGTTTACTGTGCTGAGTACATATCAAACAGTAGATGAACCCTGAAACAGCTGGGTTTGCTGCTGAGAGTACCTCTTCCTCCTATTTTTTGAAATGTAAGGTTTGATTTTGAAATGTCAGAGGTCTTTCTGAATTGAGATACATCGCCTTTTACAAAGAATTGGTCAAAATTTTAAGTAGCAACAAAAGAAATATTAATTGCTGGAATTATGTTGTATAAAAATGCAATTGTGGATCTAAAATAGCTCTAGAATAAAATCCAGATTATTTTTCAGTGGACACTGTTATATTACACCCTTAGAATCTGTACCTTAATTTCAGTTACCTCTGTAGACCTCTGTATTTCTCTTTTCTAATTCATTAATTCTATAAATAGAAGTTAGATTTCAACCAGAAATTATTTTTTTAAATGAGATTTTATCTAATGCCTTACAAAGAAAATTATTTGCAATAAGAATGGAAAACATTCCCAATACAGTTTAGGTTTTAATTCTGATCCTGTGGTCCTATACAATAATGTCTGATTTTTTTAGCAATTTATACTGCTTTTCTGGACAAGTTGAAACACAGAGTACAATCAGGGCAGAGACAGTCAGGGCATCAGAGGCTCTTCATCAAAAAGAAACTGTATTCAGTTAAGATGACAAAAGTAGGATATCTATTCTGTGTCTGTACTACTTTTAGCATCTACCACATTTTTGGGTAAATCATTTCTCAAGTCTGAAGCCCAGCATCAGCAAGGGCAGCAATCCTGTGCCAGCTGCTAGCATTCTCCAGAGAAATAGGAGCAAGAGGCCACAGAAAGAGTCTGATCATAACATACTTTTCTTGCCATTAGAGAAGAGAGTAACATAATAGCTGCTCTGCTACATTCAGAATACCAAAAAATTTCCTACAAAATAGTGGAGGCCAGGGCAAGATGTGGAACAGTTTAAAATTATAAAGAACAGATTGACCTGCCATTGATTCCATTTTGGTTTTGGTTGGAAATTTTGCATCACAGAATATATATTTTGCTTGTCAGGTTTACTATTGGCTTTCTTTGTTTCACTGAAATTCTGAAGTTTTGCTACTTGTTGAACTTTTTTGACGCAGTGATAACACAATATAAATCAAACGCCCTAATCCACACAAAGTAAATCATCAGCTCTTCTGCATAATTTTGTTTGAGTGTTAGTAGAAGACTAACTCTTCCAGACAACTTCTAACAGATTGCTAAATACGCAAACAATTTGCTTATTGGAGGTGATATTTATCAGAAAAACTCAGAAGAATGTATGCAGTGAAATGTATTTATGTCCATATGAAAAATGAAGTGACCTGTTGGAGACAGCCTGTAGCTCCTGAGGAGCAGGGAAATGCTTAGGGAGGTTCCACGAAACACATGAGATTATTGTGTATATATAAGAAGTAATAATGTCATCTGGTTTTTTTCTGTTTCCTGTTGATTGACTTTTATAGCTTGCAAGCATTATGCTGGATTGTAAATTGCAATAAATTTAATCAAGAATTATTTTATTCAGCCTACTAATGAGGAATAATAGCGTATGTATCAATTAGACATGTCAATTTGTGTGAAGAAATAGATTTACAAAGGGATAGTAGGTAAAAAAAATATCATTGGTATCAATTCACTTCATTATTTTTAATTTGCTGTGAATATTGAGTGCTTCCAACATAAAATCATTCCTCAATTAAAATAAAACAGCTGTACTCCTATCAGCTTTTCCTTGCTTGTTGTTGCTTACAGATTAGCAGTTGTCATTGGCTTCAGTCTCATGTAATTTCATTAATTTGCAACCATAAATGGATAAAAAAAGAAAATAATAACAAAAATCTTTGGCTTGTCGATGTACTAAGTAATGTATATAAATTATTTTTTTTTCAGATTGCACTGAAAGGGCAGAACTACTGCAGCAGCAACATTTGGGGGATATGGGATTGTGACAACCCCATCCACCCTGTTATCCAGGGCCAGCAAAGCAACTTGTGAGCACTTGGCTATTTTGGCACTTTTTTATTGCTCTAGAGTCCCTTTCTTGTCTCCCAGGTGACCTGTGGTAAACCAGATCCCCCAACTGTGCTCCAGTGCAAACGGGAAGGACAAATCCTGGAGTGCAAGGGTTTGTTTTTACTGCAGGGTGAAGGAGCCCCATACCTTCCTCTGGTAGCAAGTCACTGCTCTTATTTAGAGTTCCAGGATATCACTGAGATGTTTGTGTCTGTGAGTGACACACATTACTCTGTGGTTGTCCTTATTTCTCTTCAAATAGATCAAAAGGCTGACAGTAAGAGCACACATAGAGAGAAACATGAGAGTTGCAAAAGTTACTTTTGCAAGCCCAGATATGAAAGTGTGGTGCATAATTTCTCCTGTTAACTCCTGTTTTTCTAGGAGTAAATTCTTAATGGCCTTACAAGGTTTTAAATTGATCTACCTTACCTCGTTATCATCTAATAATTATTTTAATGGAAGGTTTAAAAATATAGGTGTGCTTAAATGTGTGGTATATAAGATGTAAGGAACATGCAGAAAGAATCAATAATTGTGTGCTTTATATTTTAATAGAAAATAATATTCTCTCAGATGGCTGTGGCTTCAAGAAATGAGGGTTAGCTGTACTTCTAATAATTTTTTTTCTGCAGCTGCTGTTGCAGGTTTCAATACGTTTTGGTCCTTCTGATCAAAGGCATTTTATCATGGTGTATTTTTATTATTTTTTTTGTTACCAGTGAGAGCTTTTTGATAGAATTCCTAAAAGAAGAATCATTTTTTTAGGGAGACTGAACACATGGGATGTGAATCCTAGTTAACAGTGAATTCTCTATTACAGAAAGTAAAAGCTTATGAATATTTTCCTTGGCTCTGAAAGTGGGAGCTGACACTAGCTTGTATTGGAGAATTTTAACTAATGATTACAACAGTACTTATCTGCTAATTTCTTTCTCCATGCCTGGAATCAGTATGCTAAATATGTGTGAAATTTTTGGAGCTCATGCTAAAATTTCAACTAGCCAAATACTTATCTGCATTCCACTAGTATTGAAATAATGATAGTAATAATAATAAATAATTGTAAACACAGAAACTGTTTCTTTTTGAGTTCACTCAGCTAAAGTAGGAGATCATTCCATAAGCTGAACACATCTTCATTATTTTGATAAATATAGAGTATTGTCATTTAACACCAAAGGCTTGTTAGAAAAAAACCTGTGTGAGTTTTTTAATGCTGTGCTTCAGAATAGGTATCTACATATTTCAAAACTGAATAAGAACTGCTGATTACCATAGACACTCCTAACGTATAGATATTTGTAATCTATAACTGTATCTATACCAGGACTTGAGGTGATTCATTTATCTCAGTTGATGTATCTGTGCAACTTATGCTAGATTTGGTGCCAAACTTCTTGAATGATGTTGAAGAATTTTCCCAGTTGTACAACAAGCATAAGAAAGCTTTCAAACTGTGGGAGAAAATGACAAACAGGAAATTCATATTACAGGCTTGATTGCTGAATTTCTTAAAATGTAAATTATTATGAGTTGGGATACTGTTATTTACAAATAAACTTAGTTTTTATCAGTCAGTTATCAACAGTCACCGTCAATCAATTTTGTATTTCCTGTTCATACGCTTGAATCTGTTAATGTTTTAAGTAGTCTGTGTTTTGTGTCTTTTTAGTATTGGAATTATGTTAAGCAATATGGTTGCCTGTTTAACAAATGTGATCATTGTTTTTATAAAAACATGGAAAAATGGATATTTTTAATCAGTGAACTTATTTCTGTTTGACACTGGAGAACAACAAACCTCAGAATGCTCTCCCAGTACACTGAGAGAAGCTCAAGTTAAAGGATGGCTCTTACAGAATGAGAGGAGGCTGCAGCATCATTCCAACATTCTTGTGCTGCCTGAGAGCTCCAGTCAGTGCAGTCTCCAGGGATGTTCCTGTAGATCCAGCTGCTGTAGCTCTGTGACTCTTTTCCATTCTCTTTCTGCAAAGATTCATCTGAGCTGTCCATCCTGGTAGCCTCTGGTGCAGACTCGCCTCTGTCCATGCTGCCAAACTGCTGCTGGGTTCTTTGGCACAGGTCAGAATGAAAATCCCCATTTTTATTTCTCAGTGGAGAACCATCACCAACCATAAATTCACATATTACTCTTGCTGGAGAGCTGGTGCTTCTGTTACTTGACCATTGTAGCAGCTAAACCTTAAACTTACAGTATTTTAACATTCCTGATATGAAAATTGGCTTAATGGGATAAGGACTCAAATCATAAAAAGAGGAACAAATTATTATATTTTTTTAGGCCCTTGCAACATATTCATCATCCTTTTCATGCAGTAGACAGTATTCTTCAAAACACACAAGCAGTTTTTAAAACCAAGGTTGTAGTTAATTTTATCAGCCACGTGTCTTAGAAAGGATCTTCCCTGTTTGGACACTATTTCTCTGTGTGAAGCTATGGCTGAGTTTACAGGCTGTGATTTGCTTTATACAGCTATTCACTATTGCCCTACACACCAATAATCCTTTAGTATAATAAAATACATGTCTTTCCTTCTTTACTGCAAGTTATAGAGAAGTCTTCTGATCATCCAGCTATGAAAAGCACCATGACTAGTTCTGCCCAGAAGCTGCATGAATACATGTGGAGCAGAAAAGTTGCTCTTTATAGCCAGCTGTAAAATTCTTTCAAGCCCTGTGAATGTTCAAGCCTGAGAAGGCTTTTCTCACCAAGATATAGATTAGCCTCAGCATACCAGCCTTCAGCAGTGTGTGTGAGTCAAGATTTCACTCCAAGCCTACACTTTGCTGGTGAAACTCAAAGTCAGCCAGCCCATTTCAAGAAGAAAAATGGCATTTGGTTCCAGTAAGCGTCCACAGAAAACACTCCAGATTTGACAAACGTTGTAATTAGTTGCTTTTGTGTGTTTAGTACACAGTGCAAATGCTGTAAAATGTTTTTCACATGATGCAACATTGCCAGCAGATAATCACTGGAGCAGTAAACCAAAAGAATTTGTGTATATCCTACAAGCTGCAGGAGGATAAGAAAATGTAAACAAAAACCAACAGCTGAATTTTTCAGATGATACCATTCCTTTTCTTTTGTTAAACTGATTTGTTTTTAAATGTTACTTTTTGTCAGTTTCTCTAGAAATCGATTAGAAATCCCTAAACCAACGTTGTGAAAATGCTTTTGTTTCTGTCCTAGTTTTGACTGTGTAAATCTTTTTAGAACATTTTCAGTTTAATTATGCAGCACTAAAAATTGCAATTAAACTGAATTTGCAATTGAAACTGCTCATTTTAGTTAACTGTCAAATCTACTATGGCGTTGTGAAATAGGGGCCTTTATTATTATGAGGTGTTTTGAAAAAAATTTCTTTTTAAACAGGAGAAAAATGTCATATCCCTCAGTCCTGTCCCAATGAGCCAAGAATTTAAAGAGATACCCGACCAGTGAAGCTGGTAACTCTCTAAGCACAATGGAGTTTCTTCCAGGTGATGTCTTAAAATATTGGTAAACTGCAAGTATGGACAATATTGAATAAAAGATATTTATTATCTTTTGTGAAATGTGCTTTTCAAAGGTAGGTGGAAGGCTAAAGTTGCTTTAAAGTAGTCTAGTGATAATCTACTTGTCTTGGGGATATCTGACATGCCCTGTTTTGCAGGGTGCTATGATGCAATTTGATGGATATTGTGTATTATATGAGACTGCACGAATCTTAATATCTCTGTTCCTCTGTTTTAGCATGTGATGTACAGCTCTGTGTACATAGAGCAGCTCAGGCTCAGACTACCCTTTTCCTCTAAGCCCTAGGCATTTTTATCACTGTGCCAATAAAAGGAAGGGGATTTATGGGGTACTGCTTTTTAATTCATTCAATTCTCTGTTCATTGTGAGGTTAATGTTGTTGATCTATTTTTCTCTTGAAACAAATGAAAACAATATGTGCTGACACTGACTTTGACTTTTGACATGGGAGATAGAGGTCAACATTTAATTCTATATTTATAGACTACATGAACAATATTATCTGTATTAAAAACTGTTCACTCAGTCCTTGTCATTTTACAACTTAGTTCAGTAGCTTATATCACATTGAACGTTTTCTCCAACTCTGATCAAGGTGCCATCATTCACAGCATTTCACTTAAGGGGTTGTCAGCCTTTCCATTAAAAACACCTTTTTTCAGGGGTTCATAACTTGAATAACTAAAAAAAATTACACCAAGACTGACCTGGGGCTTTATTTTAAGCAAAATATCCCTAAAAATATCCCCCACTCCCAGAATCCAAGAAATCAACAAAAAACTCAGACAAAGTGAGGGTTTGACTTGTTTGGCACATATGAAATGGCCATTTTTATTTAAGAAAATAATGTGATTTATCAAGCAAGTATAACACTGCCTCAATATTTAAGCATTTCTTGATATCTGAAATATTCTTGGCTGTGTATGAGAGGTGCTTGTCTGTCCACTTTTAGGTGCCTCATGCCCAAACTACTCAGAAATTGGGTATCAGTGATGTGGTAATAATGTGAGGATTGTAACGAGTGTGTGTGGGACAGCTGTACCTGTGTAAGCCCCCTCACAGAGGAACTTACACTTCCAGAGGTTGTTGGCCTTCTCAAATGCAAATAAGAAATTATTCCTTTTCAAGAAAGATGAAGGAAGCACCATCCCATTTTATTTTAGTGGATACAGAAGTACTGCAGTTGTGCATGAGTATTCCTTGGGATATGGAAAAGGACTTTCAGATCAGATCAGGTGAAGTGTTTTCACTGAGACAAATCTTTAGACTTTCTGTGCTGTTCTGACATTCCTGGGTGTGAGGGCCATTGTTGATTTTGAGGAGCTGAGGGCTGGCATGTTCTTTTATTCTTGCTTGCAGGATAAAGGCCTGTGCTGTACCTTTGTATTCAGGAAAGAAATGGAACCTTCAATGCAATTATTATTAATCTGCATTTGTTTTCAGAGATTATCCAGTCTTCTTTGAGTCAATGACAAGAAATTTGAGATTAAAGTTGTCTTGCTATGCAAACAGCCAGTAATATTTTCCACAGGCTGCTTTTTCCACCTAAATATGTATTTCCTTGGTAGTAACAAGAGCAAACAAAATAGGATAACCCACACGGTTTAATCTATGTGTTTTTAAAATATGTGAGCATGAACCATATTCATGTAAGAAAACCACCTAAAATAGCTGTTGCAATCTGTAAGTTTTTGAAATATGTGAGTTTTTATATTAATGTGCATATGCATTGGTCCATATTAACTGGCAAGGTATTTTAAGTAAGGTTGATAGAAATTATTATGCATTTTTAAAGTGTTCTGTAATTCATATATCATTCTCAGAAAGCAGAGAATCTGCCACATTTTGTATGTGACTATCTTAATAAGGGCTGTGAAACTGAAACATTGATGGATCATGTTACATAGCAGGCATCTCTGAAAAGTTTTTCATTAAAATGAACTCGTAAAGACTTAGTGCTTGCTTCTCAGCAGATGGCAAGAGGTGTTTATTTGCCTTATGGAATTCTTTCTGTTTATATACAGAGAAGCAGAGAGGACAACTCTGAAGGATCTGGTTAGTACTTACAGGACTATTTAAAATAGATATGGTTACTATTAGCACTAAAAGTTCAGTTATGCACTCCTTTTTTAACTAGTTTTACATTTGCATTAAAACTGTTCCAAATATTGGACTTGCTTGGAAAAAAATAGAGATATATCTTCCTGCTGTGGAACCCTGTGTCATAAAGATTTTAATATACGGGCTTTTTTTAATAGTCAAATCTTTTCCATCCTGTATCTTTCTTTCCTTCTGTCTGATTTGCTGTTAAATAGCTCCTGCTCTATTTCTGGCACTTATGAACTTTATTTCTCTTTCCTTGTCCTCTTTCTTTCCATCTGTTTGCTGGTTTCATTGTCTCTTAGCTGCCGTTCCCCATTATTACATCCTTCAATCTGCAAATCCTCTCCCATATGTGCTCTTGTCCTTCCCTAGGCCTCCTGCCTTTTGATTTTTTCCAGATCTCATTTCCTTTTCACCTGATCTGGCTTTATTCAACTCTGCTCTTGTCTATCTTTCGGCCTGTCTCAGGCCTCCCTTTTTCCTTCTGTCCAGTTGTGAATCCATAAACTAAACAAGACTTTGGCAGAAGAAGTCAACAAATGTGGTGTTCAGACCAGAACCTGACAGCTGGAAAAGGAAAAGGGGGATGCAAAAGCCAAACTTTTGATTAGACTGGTGTGAATACTTTCTAATGAGCAAAACATTCATTGAACGTAACCTCTTCTGCTTTCAAAGTTTCCTGCAACAGATTGAGACATTCTGTATTTTATGTAGTTAATATTATTTATGAATTTTATTTGAACATATTCCTGATATGTTTGTAACAGTTTATGCAAGGAACCATGCTTCGTACTGTCTTGGGCATTTGCAAGGATATAAAATGTTATTATTTGAATTTCTGGCTTGGGTGAATTACAGAATTAGGAATTGTGCAGATTGAAGACTTCATCAGTATAAAATTAAAAATTCATAATTATAGTTAGGGAATTGAAATTTAATTTAAGGTGTGATTTGAAGTTAGAATTTGTTTTTTCTAGAAAGATTTAAAGAACTGCCAAATATTATCACGCCCAATGACATTTTGAGTCAGAATGGACCAAATGTCAGTTATTTTTGCCAAATTCCTCTAAAATTCCTGAACGAGTAATCTTACTAATTTGCAGACTGCCTGCTCTCTCTAAGTTTGGTACCTCGCATCTGTGCTAACCAAAAATAAAACTTTAAGTATTTGACTGGGTTAAGTTTTGGGTTTTCTTTGCTGTGCTGCTTCTTTGAGGAGGGAGGCACCAAGTTTGCAGGAGTGTCAGCACATTTCCATGGGTCAGGGCCCATTAGGAGTACATGCACCTGTAAACAGCAAACATATTAACACTGTGTTCCCCCTAACCTGTTTTTTGACAATATCAAAAATACCTAGAGACAGACTGAATTCTGAATAAAAGACTAAAAGGCTAATCTGATAATTGCATACTCAGTCCACAACCCCCTGGTTAAATTGTGTCCTCTTCACCTGAAACCACTTCAAAATGCCTGGTCTTGCTTTAAATAAGTAAAATTAAAATCCTAACATTGTTTCTATGATAGCAGTGTTTTAGTTACAGCTCCCAATTAAAAAATTAATTCCCCAGTCTGAAGGCGTCAGACTGGATTACATTCTTTGTTAAAGGAAAAAAGAAAGAATCCTCTTTCTGGTGACCTTTATTTTGGCTGAAGGCTAATAGACATCGAGCTCTAGAGAGAAAATTCTCCCAGGAAATGTGCATACTAATATCACTTTATTTACATTATTGTTTTCTAATTCAAATAAGAGTGCTGCTATTGGTGCTATGTAGAGGATTTCCCTGCATGGCTTTGTAGCTGAAGCTCTTGCAGACCCTGCCAGCAGCTGTGGCCTCGGTGGGTGTTGGGGCACTTTGGAGCTGCCCCTCTGAAGGGGCTGGGGCTGCTTCCCTGGCAGCTGCTTCCCCAGCACCCTCTGCCTCTGCTGCCTGCAGACAGCTGGGCCTGTCCTGGCTGGATGCTCTCAGGCTGATGGCTGTGTGCTCTTCTGTAGCACAGGTTGATTTTCTTGGGTTGGATTGCCTGGGTTGCTGTGTGAGGGCAGAGCAAAGGGCACAGGACAGGCTTCGACCTCCTGAGAAGGCACTGAGGTGATGGCAGGGAAAGAGCCTCTTCTCTGCAGAGCTGGGACAAAGAATGAGGAAAAAAAGTAGCAGGAGATTGTTGGAAATTGCTGGTCAGAGGAAGGCAAACGAAGCAATCTGCCTGGAAGGACAAAGGGGATGAGGGGCCTTGTCCAAGGGCCCTCCTGTGGGCTGTGTTTGGGTGCAGCCACTCGTGAGTTCACAGCCCTGCCCCAGTGCCCATTGCAACACAGGCAGGCAGATTCACACCTGAGTTCCACCCCTCTGCACCGTAGAGGAGTTTGAGTGGAATAATGGGTAGATCATATTTCTGGGATTTGCACAGGGAAGAGGTCCTGCACGTTGGTATTGATTCCCACCCTTGAGACAGAGGCTCTCCTCCCTTATAACCTTGTAAAGGAATTCCCTCCTGGAGTGCCCTCACACTCCACACTGTGCCATACCTGGCTGGCTTATGAACTCCTCCTGCCCTTGTGCAGGTGAGCACTGTGTTTCACTTACCAATGCTGCATCCAGACACAGCTAATAAATGTTTTTCACTGGATTGTGGTTTTTTTGGTTTTTTTTTACATAACACTAACAGCTCTGGGGTAGAGAAACCCTGGCTGGGAAAGTTGATTTTCCTCTGTTCTGAAGCAAAACCAAGAGAACTGTTTTCTTTGATGTTTTTCTGTCTTGCAGGCTGTCCCAGTGGCCTCACTCTTGAAGAAGGGGAGAGTGCAAGGAACTTTTTGTTCTGCACCTAGAATAAAAAGTGAGCATATGGCTCCTGACTGGCAGCACCAGTGCTTTCCTGGCTGATGGTGCAAGGACACTGAGCTTGCTTTGAGGCAATTCAGTAATTTCCTTGGAACAACAAACCCTCAGGAGTAGAAGATCTGCAATGAAATGTACTTTTTCTACAGAATGCTTTATTGCTCGCTGGCTAACAACAGCCCCTCATGTGGAATTTGCCAGTGTGTTCTTTTACATCCATTTATTTCAGTTTTTACTCCTGTGGAAGGGAAAAGGTGAAGATAGGAAGTAGCATTAGGAGCCTGGTATCTGCTACTATTTGTTATGAAGGTTCTGTCTCCTAGGACATTGTTTGCCCATCTTAGCTGGTAACGTTCCTCAAAAACTCAAAAAACTACAACAGCAGTAATGAATCTTTGCTGATGGACATCAGATGTTTTTCTGGGGTTTAAAAGAGTGTAAAAGAAATCAAATTATTCAATCTTCAGAAGAGTTAACAGGTGTTCATATCAGAGAGGTAATGAAATATTGCCTCAGGTAGGGAAATAGTGCTGTAGTGTACCAGTAAATCAGAACACTCTTCTTGTTCCGAGCTGACTGAACTTGCTTTCAGTAGTTCAGCATATCTTTGTTTATAAATCTAAATGCTATTGTGTTGAATTGTACTTTGCAGTGTAATAAATTGTAACATTCAACATTAACTGGTCAGGCTTCAGTGATAACAAAAGTTCAGCAGGCTGGTGGCACTCTGATCAATATTGCCTTCTATTTATAGTATTGTTACAAATTGAAGTTTTATTTAAATTAGACAATGCTGAGAAGCTTACAGTGGATCAATAAACTAAAATACAGTAACGGATTTTAATTCATGGCTGATATGCTGCTAGTCTTTTGTCACATGCATCCTTAATGTCCCCTAAACAAAATCACATTTACATATCCTGGTGTCTGGCAAAGCTGCAAAACTGTTTTAAAGAAGGAAGATTGTGCTGTGCAATGAGCAGGAAAGATGTTGGATAGGAGGGGAAAAAGCCAGGTAGCCTCTGGTTGGGGATTTTTGTGTGCTTGTTTTGCTGTTTTTCTATTCAGTGAATCAGTTTAACCTGAGCTAGATTTGGTGTACACCATAGAGATAGTGCTGATGCTTGGATCCTGCTCTCCTGTTCACACCAACATTTCTCCAACGGCAGCAGAACTGTTTTTCTATTACTTCATCTCTGATATGAGATCAAATTGTAGTTAATATATGTCCTGTTCTCAGAGGCCACCACCAGCTTTTGGGGTTTGACTGGGGATATGACAATCCAAAGACTACTGACCAATATTTTTAGTACTTTTGCTTGAATTAAAGTATGAGGTTATCTTGCAATTATTAGAATTTGATTTCTGTCAGCTCTGTCTAATCATTAGGTGATAGTTCATATGTGAGCCACCAACACTATCTGAGCAATCAGCCCTGGGTGTGTGCATCAGCTGAAGACAAAGGAATTGATGTGTTCCTGCTGACACAAGAGGAATGGTCAAGAATCTTAATTATAAATTAATCATCATGGTCAGCTGGCACAACCAACAAAGCTCCCCTAACACTATCCAAAATAAACTTGGAATAATGGTGCCAGAAAAATCACTACAGAGCTTTTACAATGCTACTGATTTATCTGAAGAAGAGTTTTGAGATGGGTGATTAATAGGGAGATTTGCCATTAGACACAGATAAATTTTAAACAAAGTTTAAATAGTCTTAGAAGAATTCCCATTTTGTTCTTCCAATAGCAAGTATATGTGCTTTAGAGATGAGGGGATAATTCAATCTGACTTCCTAAATGTTACAGATAAAAGAAAGAGATGAAAAAGATGCCATATATACCGTATGTCTAACAAGGTTTGTAAGTGTATTCCCTTGCCAAAAAAGATCCAGCCCTTTTTTTCCAACATAGCAACTGTAACTGGCAAAGCCTGGGCTAAGTGTCCCTCTCCCAACATGTCTTGAACCCTCACATGTCCTGGTTTACACACAGACATCATGGTCCTGTGCACTTGTCATGGGCACAGGAACAATCCATGCCCCTCTCTGTCTCTATTCCAAACTCCACTTTGGATCCCACTGCTGCTTTTTCTTCCTTCCCACCAGATGTTTCAGGCAAGACCAGAAGCAGATTTAAAATACCTGCTCTGGGGAAGGCTGCAGCAGAAAGGCTTACAGAGAAAACAGAGAGATTAGTGGGAAATTAGAAAACAAAAATTCTGGATTAACTAAATAAAACACATCTTCTCTACCTGAGATTCACTGTTCTCTCTGTCATGTTTGGAGATAGACAAAACACGGATGTTTGTGGCAGATATCTGGGGGAGTGTGTGAATCTTCCTTCTGGCGTCTGGATGTGGGAGGCACCCCAGGAGTGAGTGTCACAGGGGTGATTACAGGGGATCCTGGAGGCACTAAAGAGGTATTTGGCTTTCTCTCACTGTCCCCCTGGGAAGTGTGCACGATAATTGGGGTAGGGGCATCTCAGGTGGGCATGAAGGGCACTGAAAATTCTCTCAGTTGTGGAAGGGTCTGAGCTCAAGGGAAAGTAACAGCACGGCTGAATGTTTTGCATTTCCCCCAGTCTGCTGATTCTTTTGTCCTGTGTTATCTTGTTCTCAGGGTCAGTAATCTTTGCATACTGCCAGATACTCGAGTCTTCTGAAGTTTTGCTTTCCTTCTGGCCTTGTGTTTCCCTACAAGTCTCTAAGCCTTTTTAAAAATATTTTTATTTTTCTCCCTTCTTTGCTGCCACTAGGTTATTCCCCCTTCTTCCACCTACTGCTGTGGCTGCTGCCTTCTGTGAATGTGAAGTACCATTCACATCAAATAAAGAAGGAAGTAGAGCAGGCTTTTAACTTCAGCTGTGGGCACAGCTGGGGGGAGCTGCTTTCTAGCAGCAGGAAACATTGTCTTCGTGTTCTGTAAGAATTTCTGAGGGTGGTTTTCCCCAGATCAAAATGTAAAAGAGACTCCACTTCATCCAGAGATTATACTTATATCTGTGTGTGTTTATAGATTCATACATATCCACACACACAAATAATATATTTTCTTTAATTTTGACCTTCTCTCTTCTCAGATAGTTCTTCCTCCTCCACCTTAGCAGTGATGGGAATCTCCCTGAGAGACCTAAACCTATGGAGTGTAAAAACTGGAGAGAGATTACCTTGTGCCTTTTTCTGGTTTTTGTCATTGTTCTCCTTTTGGGTTGGGTGACAGCACTGTGATCTAGAGAGAGAGAGAGACAAGCAAACTGGCTGTACTCTGCCCCGTTTGGCAGAGAATACTAAGATCTTCTGAAATTAAAGTCCATAGTTTTAATAGCATTTTTGAGACCTCATCTTGCATATTAGAACTTAGCCAGGTATTAGGTAATTTAGATAATAAATTCTCTTCAAAGTGACCCATCATCTTAGTATTTATTTTTTTTCTAGAGGATGTAAGGCATAAAAGCAAGCTTTGTAGTTTTATATCTGTCAGCATGTCACATAAATATCTCAGTAACTACTGATCTTATCACCATAAAACTTCCATTTATACAGTTAGACATGTCATGTTGGTCAGTTGCACAAAAAGTTAAGCACATGCAATATTAAACTCCAAGCCATGCCAGCTCCATTAGCCCACATCTTGAAGTTCTCTCTGAACACTATTAAAGAAGTGGGGGAGGAGCAGGAGGCAGCACACGGCAGAATCAGACGAGGATGGACTCATGTTGAAAATTACTGAAATGATGAAAAAGTTTGCAGAGGGATGCTTGGAGTCTTTGCATTTCCCCGAAAATCAAAAGATCTGTTTTCTGTTTGATGAATGGCTTTAATAGTTTTAATGACCTCATATAATTTATTTGATTGTATTGTTCATTTTTATTAGAAAATCGGCCTAGCAGCGTTTCAAGTTGTGTCACCTTTGCATGTCAGAATTGGACTCTGATCTAAACTTTCCATCTTAAAACTTATATTACTTTTTAAGCATTTTTATATTAAGAGTTAAATTCAAAAAATGCTGAAGTTACTTATTTTTTTAGGATTCAGACTGGTTCCTAACAGACTTGGCAGGAATGTGTCTTTAAAAAGCAGTGTAAGCAATTATTTTTTTCTAGAGTAAAGTTTGTTGGGAGTAATAGTTTAGGAATTGTGCAATTTATCAATTTGATTTATGTCTTGAAAATTCCCATGAATACTTCAATTAATACTATTTACTAGTCTTAAGTTCTGCTGCATTTTGCATTTTATGCCCCTTGGAAATATGTTTGTAGAAATATCTTGCACAGTAAGTTATGTGTGAGTCAAGGCATTGTCAGGTTAGGTAAAGTTAAAGGACGGTTTTATAAAAACATGCATGCTTAATTGTCTGCTTAATTTTACCAAATTAATTAATTTCATGTATGGAGACTATAGAAAAAAAATTACTGAAAATATGTAACTTGGTCCTCTGTTTAGGCCTGGAAACTAAATTGTCTCCTCTCATGTGCACAGGTACTTGCAGCAAATTGCAGGTAAAGTAAGCATTAGGTGCCACACACGTGTCTGCCTAGGCCAAATTATTCCGCTTATGGAAAATATTAAGCAAGTCACTAACTTTGCATCTTTGTGCTTGTTTTTACATTTGTGTGGATTCGGCAGGGTAGCACATTATTTACTCTAAGAAATACAGAGAACATCTCTCATACTTATCTTTGCAGAAATCCATGAGGCTGCATTTTTTGGCAGCACTGATAGCAGAAAATCTTTCTGTTGTTAATGATACAAAATCGACTTTGCTATGGTATTCCCTGCAGAAAACAGTGCATTAAAAATAATGGTGGTTAAATTTGCATGTGTTCAAGAGTGTTACAATGTGAGGGGTGAGTCCAGTGTTCTGAAACAGGGAGACATTTGCAATGCTGAAAACATGCATGCTGTGTAAAAGCATTCCCTAATTTCAGTTAAACCACTTATGTGTAGTCTCCAATTTTTCATTTATAAAGCTGTGTTTAATTTAAGGCTGGGTTGAGTGTGCTTATCACTGAGTCCACTATTGGCAAGACTGGTCATTATAAAAATATTAGAACTAACCTTGATTTGCCAGGATCCCAAATGATGAGGAATCAAGGAGAAATTTGAGTAGTGGCCTTTTTCCCTTCTCCTGAAGGAGACATTATCAACTCATTAGCTACAAGCCTGCACAGAGGCCCCAACTGTGACTCTTAAAGCAAGAAATACATTTCTTGTGGTTAAGATTGACTTTCAGCATGCCAGCTGTCCCTCTTTTGGAAGGATTGGCCTTATTTTTCAAGTAGAACATGTGCCATCTTGATTACCCAAACTCTTAATTCAATGCTGTTTTATGCTTTGTCTCCTCAAAATATCCCTTATATCCAGCTTTGATTGGTGGGTAGATGTACCAGTACTGATCAGCTTAATTACCAGTGTGAGGCAGAGCAATGCAGACATGAGGTAGCAGCACACCTTTCCCAGCATTCTGAGGTAATTAACCAAAAAATATTTCCCTGCCACCTGTCTAGCCTTGGAGAAAATCCAGTTTTCTTTCCAAGCTATGGGAAGGGGGGATCAGAGCAGAATTTGGGTAGTAGGTTGGTTATCCATGTGGTTTTTGTTCTTCCCAGAGTCAGCTGCAGTGGTTAAATATGGAGGCTGAGGCTGCTTCCCCCTGTCTTTCCCAAGTCCCAGTACTGTATCTGTAGCAAAAATATGTGAAGAATTAAGGTGAGCCATGTAGGAAACCATGAGCTGTGATCTTCCAGGGTTCATGAAGACTGGAATGCTGAATATACCTTTGAATGCATCAAGAAAAAATATCAACAAAGTTTGGATTTACTGTGGCCAGGTTAAAATTCCTTATTTTTTTTCTCAGTTGTTCAAATCTTAAACTCAATTCAATAGCAATTAAAAGGCAAAATTTTCTGTGTGTTCAGTGCTTAGAGGAAATGTTTTCATTCTTACCATGCCTGGGTGAAAACATATATAGCCTAGTTACATTCATTATCTACAGCAAATTAAATATAAAATTTCTCACTCCTCAGTGCTTGCATTGATATAGCATTCCAAACCAAAAGAAACACTATAAAACATCACAAAACCATAATGTGGATAAAACAATGTTGCTTTTGATTTTATTTTTAAATACTTTTATTTCATATATGATACTGAAAAGGCATATCACAAATTAAAAAGTGATGATAGCAATTCTGGAATAACTTCTGAGTTCTGATGGATTGTAAAGCATGCAAGCTAATGGATGTAGTCATCCATCCATGAAGAAGACTTGTATGGTTAAAGCATCCCAGCTCATCTAAAATATTTTTCTAAGACACTAACATACCTTATGGTTTCTAGTGGTCTTTAACTGGTTTTGATTCAATGAAGACTGTACAAAACAAATAACTTTGCCATAATACTGAAGTCTATTCCCATGTCATGTTTCTAGAAAACAGCTCATGTTTGAGACAAGTTCAATTATCTGTAGTTAGATTTTTATTTTTTTTTATGCTGGAATAGTTATTCTGCCATGGCTCAGGAATAGCTAATGGAATTTCATTCAAGCCTCGTTTAAAAAACAAAGCCCATACTTTTTGGCAAGATACAAGTGGGAAGAGATTTAGTCCACAAGATATATTTTATCCTGGCATGTAGGAGAACAGTTGGTGGAAAATGGTTTCCCCTGTAGCCAGTTAGAAACTTTAACTATCTGCCAGTGATTGCTGTGAATGTGGTGCATGACATGTCATGAGAATTCACATAAATAAAAAGGGAACAGCATCCAGTTCAGGACTGCCTCTATGGGAGGGTTGGGAAGAAATATATGATGAGAGGGAGAGAAGAGTTTTATAATCAAAACTTCTAGGAGCAGACCTCTGGAGCCCTGGCTGGGATACTGAGACCTTCTGCAGTAGTTGCCTTTGGATTACATTTATTACTTTGTCTGCCCTGAGCTGAGGATAATGAGGAAGGTTAAAAGGCAAGTGTATTGTTAGTGCTTATGGGCGCATTGTTCAGAATTGCACTAGTTGTAACCCTGACACTATGATACAGACAGAACTTACAAAATCTGAAATTTAAAATTGTTGAAAAAAAATTTAAAAATATGCCTGGACTATGAAAATTCTGAGGAATGTAAGTGTTAATGTTAAGTGGCATTAAAGTGTCTAGAGTTTAGCACTTTATTGACTTTATCTGGTCAGATGTGAATTAGTGACTCTTATCCAGGTTTCTTTAATCCTCTTAGCTAGTTGAAATTTCTGATGAATTTTGGAAGTACAAGCAAACTTGATAAAAACATCGCACTCCCACTCGTGCTTTTTAATTGATCCCTGATCAACTTTCTCTGCAGTACTTGTGGCTGTAACTGAGGTCAGAAACAGTGCCAGAATTACTAAACTATATGGTGAGACCCCAGGCATTTGACTAGAAAGTGGAATTTTGGAAGCAATATCCCCCACTTACTCTGTTTAGCACAGACCCACATAACAAAACAGCATTAAAGCTTTCAGAGTTTGCAGCAGTGATGAGGATGCTTGCAGAGGTGGTGATGGCTGGCTCATGGAGTGCTGGGGTCATTATGGCCGGGGGGGGTTTGAAATCTCTTGGCTGCTTTTAATGAAAATGTGTGAAGCTTTTCTGTAGTTGCATCTTGCCATATCAGGCACCCCAAGTCTTCAGATAAAGGCCTGGAGAGATGGGTGAGTGAAGGGTGTCCAAACTCACCTGTGCTGTGCAAAGAACCTGTTTGAATGACCAGACATCATGAGGGAGCAGTGGATCTGTGAGAGCCAGGTGGCCTCTGTGGTGATTTTGGGAATTTGTTACCTGGATAGCTACATTCTAAGGGAAAAAAACCCAATCCAGCAGGAGCTTGAACTTGTGTAAAAGGCAAAAGGCTCCTGCAGTGTGGGTGTTTTGTGAAGGGATGTGTTGGGGAGCTGCTGGGAGCAGGGCCTTCCCCTCAGGGTGACAGGCAGGGGCTGCCCATGGAGCTGAGTGCCAGCCTGGGCCCCTGGGCAGTGCTGGACATCTCTGGGTGGGGCTGGACATCCCTGGGCAGTGCTGGACATCCCTGGGTGGGACTGGACATCGCTGGGTGGGGCTGGACATCCCTG
>VZTZ01003734.1:0-11928 GCA_013400955.1 Drymodes brunneopygia | reverse complement strand
GCAGAGTAAAATAAAGTTTGATTCAAAGGGCTGCAGTTGCTAACTGCACTTACAGCCTGGGAAGATACTTATGACAGATTGCTCTCTCTGCCATGGCGAGTTCTTTATTCCACTGTATTTCATGATGCTGTTAGGCTTCAGCCTAGTGATCATGGCATCTTTCCCTACCTGCCCTAAAGTGTGTGTAGTGTTTGTACTGTTTATGTTTACAGGCAGGTCAGTGTTTGCAGCCATTCAGAAGAGATGGAAATAGCCTTTTTAGGAGGGAAGAAAACTAACAAGGACAGTTAACTGAACAAGATCCACTTACTTATCAGTAACCTCTCACATCTGTTAGCTGTCCTGAGTGTTGATTTAGCAAGGAATCTAGAGATATGCCTAAGTACAGGAGAAGGCTTGTTTGCCATGCTCACATCTTTCTTCTTGGTTGGCAGAAAGAGGAAAATTACTCTCACATATAGGCTGTAGTCTGTTGTGCAGAGAAGTGGTTTTAGAAAGAGTTCTGATAGTGAATTCTAAGAAGCAATAATTACAAATTACAATAATAATTTGAAACCTACCAAAGCAAATGAGTGAATGCTGTCTGAGAATGTCATTTTGAGTTGGACTTGATGGTCCTTGTGGGTCACTACCAACACACAATGTTCTATGATTTTTTAAGAGGAAATCCACATCACAAAGTACTTAGAAGCTCAGTTAGGGTTAAACTTATCAACACTAAGTAAGGGGTATATTTTTTTATGTTTTTATCTCTGTTTCTGTTAAGTTGTATGTAATTAAAATACCTTGTACTTTGGGTCTTGTTAACTTAATCCTGAACAAGATCCCCAAAGTGTAACTATTACTGTGTGTATCAATCGACGGTGAAAAGTTAAGGTAACCGAGTTTAGTTATGCCTGAGGAAATCAGACAGGGTTGCAGGTCAGGATGCCTCACAGTTCTGTCCAAGTTTGTGTGTAATTTGTCTCCTGGACCCTGGATGTTCTTTGGGATTTCTGTTATGGACAAATGAATAAAGCTTTCCTGCTGTGTCAGTATTTCTCAAGCCAGCAGGAGAGGTTTTGGGCTTGCTGTTAACTTTACATCTATACTCCCCAAAAACCTAGTAGCAAACAGGATGGAGTGTTCTCCATCATCCATGTAGTTATTAACTGGCTGTTTTGAGGAACTATGGTATGCAGATCTGAAGACTATCCTTTGAAACCCACCCTTGAATCTGCACACAGGTCTTCTCTTGCAGTGGATTAATAGCTTGTTCGCACATGGTAAGGTTTGTATTTACAGAAGTTCTGTTTCCTGTCCTAGCCAGGAGATGGCTCTGTCTAGCCACTCCTAAAACACATCAAGATTTC
Source organism: Drymodes brunneopygia (assembly GCA_013400955.1). NCBI lineage: Eukaryota > Metazoa > Chordata > Aves > Passeriformes > Petroicidae > Drymodes > Drymodes brunneopygia. The sequence goes on along the minus strand of VZTZ01003734.1, from coordinate 10,576 downwards.
TGAACCTAGAGATAATTGGTATTCCTTGGGAGAAGTGTGTTTAAAATTGGTGTTTTATGCATCTGTTTCATTAATTTCAGGATAACTGTAGGGAAAAGCTTGAATGGGAAGGAATTCTGAACAGAATTACAGTAAGAAAAATGGATGTATACAGTCATGCTTGCCTGTAATTGGAGATCTGTTTGTAGGAGCTCAAGATAAAGGCCTTACAATAACCAGAAGCTGGCTTAAAAAGCCTGGCAGGCAGTCACAGCATTGTCTGGTTGCTGCAAACACAGCCTTTGGGCTGAAGCATAAGCAGCTGTGGTTTTCTTATTTCTTTACAAGTGTTGTCACACCTAGTAGCTTCTTCCGCTGATCTTAGAATAAAATAATAATGGTACATGTTGAGTAGCCTCAAGCCACTGGTGTTTGAGCCCATGTCAGTCACAGGAAGGAATGGGGAGACTACTGACACAGCCTTTGGTGCTTAGTGGTCTGGTACAAGACTGGGGGACCCGAGAGGCATGAATAAACACAGACTGTTTTACTAAATTGAAACACCAGGGCAAATAGTTGGGAAAACCCATCAAGAGCAGTTGTCCTCTCTGCTTAGCATGCTGCAAAAAAGGAGGAAAGCACATGTTGAGAGTCTCGTGGGCTGCACTGAGGGAAATATCCTCTGAAGTGTTATGTGTATGTAGATTTTATAGTTAAAGAACTCAGCTGAAAGAACAGAAACAATCTGAACATAAGTTGTATTTTTGACCTATTAATGCAGGTGGTGATAATCAGAATTAATACTTTTGTATCATCTAAATGTGTACAAGTGAATCCTTGATGATTAGGTTGTGATGAGTAGCTTGCCTAAGCTTCTTAAGTCAAAGAAAACAGAAGTGTTTTTCTCATGGGCAGTAGGTTATTAACTGTTGCTTTTTTTTCTAAAGTCAAATTACAACTGGACACTTGGGTAGTATAAAGCTCTTTATTGTTCTTGTGGTGTCTTCTCTGTTCCATTGCAGATGACCTGCTGAATTTAGACACATTGATAAATCTATAGAGTAGTCACCAAACACGGGTCTCTTTAAGTAGAAGATTTTAGTTTAATTGAGCTCTCTGCTGGTAACAAATGCTGCTAAGACTTTGCACAGGTAAACATTACTGAAAAGGGAGGAAACTGCAATTTCCAGCTAGTAAATATTAGAAAGTTCAGCATTATTATTGTCCCAAGTTCTAGACAGCTGGACTTCTCCATGAGTTTTCATTATGGTTGGTTTTGTTTCAGCTGGGAGAAATATGAATATATTTGTTTTTCCCCAGTGGTTTCGTGGAACTGAGTAGCACACAAGGCTGACTTGTTTGGATGTGTTGTTGTTGGGGTTTCTTTACCTGATATTTAAATATTTCTATAATAATACTTAAGTTTTTCTGTTATAAATCTGTATATATACAGTTATAAAATCTGTATGGCTGAATGGTCTTGTATAAATGTTTTGCAGTGTGACAACATATGAAGATCTAATCAGTAGAGGGAGCTGTGTGGAAGATCAGTGGTTTTGTACTTTCTGGGGTCCAAGGTCTGCAAGGCAAGACTATTTAAAAAGGTTTGGAGAACTTGATGATTTACTGTAAAATACCACTAGCTGTTTACTTGAGGCACTGGGGTAAACTGATCCAAATGCATTTCTATACAAATAAGTATGACTGCAATTATCCTTTTTCAAATGTTCATGAAGCCAGAGAATGATCATAGGAAAGTTTTGAGAATGCAGATCCCAACTTGGTCTGTACATTTTTTGAGCAACAAGTTGCAGAAGAAATGAAAAGCACCAATTTTTAAAAGCCTTGAGTATCTGTGAGACTCCTCAGTACAGGGAGCATCTTTGTCTTATATTTTCAGAGCTGATTTACGACTGTACAAACACTTACCCACTAAGAAAAGTAATTGTGCTTGATTTTTCCCCCACCCTCTTTAATCCTTGTACGTTTTATAGCTCTGAAGTAGGATGGCTCGACAGCTGCCTCATGAGCAGCTGGGACATCCCTATTACCACTCATCTTGGAGAAGGGTGGGATAGCCAGGTGGGGAAGGAACATTTACTGCGATCGTTTAAAGAGAAGTTATTCCAAACTCTTGGCACATCTAAGACCAAGATGATCTGGAAGGCAGACTTGAGCTTTTTTTCTGATTCTTTGAGTTACTTCATCTGAGTCTTCTAAATCTGTGAGAATTAATGTGGGGCTTTTAGTGCAGCACTGTGAAATAGAAGGTTTGCATTAGTAAGCTCTTCACTTCTGATGCACAACAGCTGGTTGTTGAACATGTAATTTTGCAAAAGGTATTTAAGAAAGAAGCTTTCGCTTGTAACTTGTGCATGCATGTAATTAGTAGGCTTAAACTTTTCCATCTGCATGATTGTTCTTTTGCATTACATAAGTCTTCAAGAACAGGTTTAATTATCTAATTAAGGCTATGGTTATTATTTCCTGTGGAACATTTTAATTACAAATAAAATCTGAGGTGAAGTATCTAATGTTGAAGGAGAAGGTTTGTTCTGAGATTTTACAGCCATTTAAGCTGGTGTAACTTAGTAAATGTTTCCATATGAAACCCTAAGGAGTGGGAACACTTATTTACATATATCCACCCACAGGAGCAATTCCTCTAAAGGTAGCCTGCAGAAGACATTTTTGAAGGTGCTCTCAAGCCACCTTTGCTTTGTACCTCGAAGTAGGAGGCCTAGAAATGGTTGCAGTTAAGTGGTATATATTCTTTAAATAATTGTTTCTTGTGCATGTGTTGGATTAGTTGCCTAGATCTTGATAGACTGATGGTCAGGTTCTCCACAGCATCTGTTTTTGAAGGTTCAGGACAACAAGGTACAGGACAGCAAATGGAATTTCACCAAAATTTACATCACTGAAGTATTAGAAGGTGTTAATTTGTTCTTTAATACTAAAAAGAAATTCTCCATTTAATACATTAGATTTTTCTTTGTGATGAGAAGACAGAGAAAATACTTACTTAGACTTTCTTGAAGTCTTGCATTCTCAGAAATGTTGGTCTTTTGAATTAAATGTTGAAACCTGGAAGCAGATTGGCTGAACTCTGATTTGGTTCTTCAGATTTTATTCTTTTCAAGAAGGCATTTTATATGAGAAGATACTCTCTTGTCTATCCCTCAACTGTCAAAAAAATGCAAGCCAAAACCTATATTCTTCCAGCTGTTTTTTCAACAAAAGCAGATAAGCTATGTGTATGGCAATGGCTCAAGAACTAATGCTTGTACAGTCATCTGAGTTTTCTGTTAGCCAAGACCTGAAGTTTTAGTGTGAAAATGATTTGAAAGTAAGAAAAGCTTACTTGGAAAAGGACACCATAAAGGTCAAGTCCACAGACTGCTTCTGTGAAGTGGAGGAAGCCACATTCTCCTTGCTACAGGAAAGAAAGTGAAACAGATGGACTAAGTGGTTTGGCAGAAGCAGAAAGTTTTATTGTTGGAAAGGATTAGAGTTTAGGAATTTTGGTTTAGTGGCTTACACACACCCTTTGACTACATACTTATTAATTTTTTTTAATAAGGATGTGGTTTGAAATGCTGAATTTCTGGAGGGGTTTTGTTGAGAGGTAGGGGAGGTAGTCTTCAACAATTTAATTCACATGTGCTTAATGCTGTGCACTGGAAATGCAGCACAGACAAGGCTCCAAAGATGAGCTCCAGAAATCTTTCGCTTGCTGGGGAGAAGAATATCCATGATTTGTTTGCCCTAGTGCAGTGAAATGTGGTCACAGATACATGCTTGCATTCAGGGTTTCCAGTGACTGGAAGAGTTGTGGTGGAAACAAACCAGATTTTCATGGCACTTGCCAGAACAAGCGTGACCCTCTTTTGGGACTGGCAGTGAGAGAGGTTAACCTACTTCTTCTCTGTTGGTGAAGCTTTATGAAATGTATGTTCTGTGGATGGTTCTTGTTCCCAGTGGATTTCTTTCTCCTTCAGCAGTCCATGTCTTGCTCAGGGTCCTGGAGTGCAGCAAATCAGGTGGATGGAAGAGACGTGTCACCTGGCTGCTAGGCTAGTGCTTTCGGAAAAGCAGCCTAGCTTTTCACAAACTATAGCAAGGCTATTCAGGCTCTAGCTATAGAATGAAACGAAGGAGAAAACCCCCAGAAAAAATCCCTTTCAGGCTTGTTAAGCTTGTTGGGGATTTCGAGGTAACGTATTTTGGGGCAAATGTCTCTTGTACCCACACAAATAATTAAGAAAGTTCTGAAGTCAGTTTGCATTAATTGCTCTGGAAACAAATTTTACTGAATACAAAATGAATTATTCCACCATAAGATAGATGGAGGTACTTCTTAGAATAAACCACTTTGCATCTTTTAGCTGTCAGCATGCTCTTTAATTTGTGCTATTAGTTGCTTGTATCAACCTGTCTACTGTTGTGTCCTTAAGTGCTCTGGAGTCATTTTGCTTGCTTATAGCCTTGCCTGCATGTGTATGCATACATATACACACATGCAGTGTATATCTGGTTTGTATGTGGAGTGAGAGCCTGCAGCCGAGCCTGTCTTTTTTTGTAGCTCACAGTCTGTATGCTCTGCTTTCCTGTTGTCTTGGTTCAAGATCTTTCCTTTCCTGCCCTGTCCTGAGAGTCCTGTCCTGGGAATGGCAACCAAACTGTTGGGAGAGACAGGGAGTGTCTGGATCAGTACTGCAGTGAAGTTGTCAAAACTGAGAGAGCCCTGGGGAGAGAAATCCCAAGGCCTGTATTGTGTCACTTCAGATCATAAGACAGGTGATGGGGCGGGTCCTCCTTTTTGCCAAACAGTCTATCAGGGATATTTTTGCCATCAGAAAATAGTTGAAACCTGAAGGTTCATTGAGATCTTAAGCAGAAAAAAATCTGATGCAAAATCCAATCATAGTGCTGGGTATCCATAATTCGTGGGTAGAGGAGTGAGCAGGAGGTACTGGGCTGCATGTAAAGCAGACTTCATTCTGCACTGGAGAACTCATCCTCTCTAACCATGGCTAACTGTGGCCTTCTGGCTTGCTCTTCTGAAAACTCTGCCTTTTGGGGAAAGGTGGCTCTGCACCAGCAGTGTCTCTGCTGCAAGGGAGCTTCTGGAAGTGCAGACAGTGTTACTGAGTCTGCTCCTGCTGTCCCTTTCCACTTCCCTGGGATCTCCTGGCACTGCTGGAGCCTGGTGGACCAAGATCCAGTCTCAAACAGCCTCCAGTGTATGGTCAGTCCTCTCATCCCAGTACTTTTCCCTCCCTATAAGCAGTTCCAGTGATTTATGTGGTTTAATGGAAGTTGTCTTCTGTTACCCTTCCCTTCCCTGGTCTGCACAGCAGTGCCTTGTGTTTTGGCCTAAGGCTATGGGCTTCCCTAAGCAGCTTTCCTCACAGTTTCTGAGTCCCAGCTCAATCTGCTGCCATGGTGTTGGCCATTTCCCAACATTGCCAGTGCTGACTATGCTGCTTATTTATCCCATTGGACATTGTTAAAATAAAGCTTCAGTGTAATTTTTAAGCTATTTGGTAGATGAGTACTGTTTGTACCTAAGCTGTCGTAGTTTCACTGATATTCAGAGATTTAACTTAAAGTAACAGTCCTTTATGTTCTGTCAGGTGCTGAAGGCCTATCTGAAACTCTCCCTTAAACAGCTTTGCACTTAGAACATTTGACTTTGGAATGGTTTTTTCCCTTGATGAGCATGTGTTCCCAGATCCAGACTGTTGGTGTTAGCTCTCCTGTTCACCTGAATCACTCCTTCTGCTCCTGGGTATCACAGCTCCTTGTTAGAATGGGGAAGGAGATTGGTTGTTAAATCTCTTCCTGTCCTTCAGCTGGCAGGAAGATAGTGATTCATCCTGTCAGCTTTCACTTGGAGCATTTCTAGACCCCAGATGTGTGTTCTCAGCATTCCCAGATTGGCTCTACTTCGTTGGAAGCAGAAGCTGTGGGAGAATGCAATGGAGACTTCCAATTTTAGCGTCACAAGAGCTGTGTAAGTGCAGCTATATCATTGCAGGGCCAAGCTGGATATCCAGCTGCACTGCATCATGTGGCTTTATGAGACTGTGTCTCCACCAGCTCATGAGTCTGTTTCTAATCTGTTTCTGGTGTCGGCACGCACGTCTTTGCAGATGTGTGAGCTCAGGGCTCCAGCCCGAGACGGTTGTAATTCTTTATCTTACCATTTCAAGCACTGGCTCTGGAGCTGTGATTGGCAGGGAGCCCAGCAGACATATGGCAAAGGGCATATTGTCCAATGCTGAATTCTCTCCACTGACTCCATTTGGAGTCATATTTAAGTTTTGAACCCTCCAAACTTTTGGATGGACTAGCCTGTTCTTCTACGTTGATGCACTCTCACAGGAAACAAGTGGGCAACTGTGACCCTTAAACTACAAAGGAGGATTTAAAACTTTTTTCTTACCAATCCCATGAAATGAACTCTCCAGCAGGACTTCTTTTATGGAAGTGTGCTTAGAATGTGATAAGCAACATGAGCAAACCCAAAAAGGTGATGGAGTGACTTAAGACATAATGGCATTAATCAGATCAGATCTTCTAGATCAGTATTAACTATTTAGAAATCCTAGTCAATCAGTTTCTGATAAACCTTTACATACTGAATCTTGCTTTCTTTGGCTCCCAGGGCTGTCCTGGGTTGCTTGTGTGTTACACTATAAAGCTAGGCATGCAGTATTTTAAATAAGTATCTTGGTCTAATGAAGAGATGTTTCAGGATAAGCTGAACATTGCAAAACCTTATTTCAGTGTTTATTTTTCCTCAAATCATGTTACAAAATGACAGGTTGCACAGCAGCTAAAGCAGGATTGTCAGGGGAAGCCATCCAGATATTAACTGATGAAATTGTAACTAAGCTTTTCATGGTAGAGCTGTTTTGTCAGTTGGTCCCTGCTTATGTATGCGTTTGAAGAGTGGCATTAAATTAACTGTTCTCCTCGAGTTAGAACTTACACAGGCATTTTAGCCTGCTGTCCCATCGTTTTATACTATAAATTTTGCAGAAATCAGTGCAGATTGGCATGATGATTAAATCCACTGCAAATTACTTGTTTTAAATAAATGTGTGCCACATAGGTAGTAGAAATTCATGCCTCATTGCTAAACTTGAAATCTTATCTCTAGCTTTTTTCTTCCTATAAAGCCTACTAAATGTTGTTAGATACCTGAGGATCACAGATCATTTTTCAGTAATACTGGCTTCAGATTTCTTCTAAAGGGAGAAATTAATATGCTGTATCTAATTACTAACAGAGTAAAATGGCTGGATGGTCCCTGGCAACCACTGGAGTAATAAAAGTCTTCCCTGGGCACGGGTTTAGAGCATCCTCTGTCAGAGTGCTGTACATAACTTGATCTTGAAATGCTTTCTATTTCAGCATGTACACCTAAAGCAAAGTGTTTGCAGAGGCACAAGGACTCATCTGTACAGATGCTCAAGTTCTGAGGTCTAAAGAAAGTGGGCAGCTCCAGGGAAGGGACTGGTGATGCACCTGCTGGTTGTGTAAGCATATTGGTACACAGCGGGAAGATTCAGGCACAACTGCTTGCTTTCAGCTTTTGAGAGAATCCTTCCTGAAGGTATTTGATAGAAACAAGTGTAGAGGTTGCTAGCATAAATATTCAAAACATCTACTAAATTCCTCCAATTTTGTTGTCTTTTCTGAAAAGCAGGTTCCTGTTGAAAAGGTTGCTTCTCCTAGAGAGAAGGCAAGTACTAAATGTTTATAGATAAAAGATCATGTAAGAGATCAGAGAATGGTGTGTTTGGCTGTACTTCTGTGACTAATTGAAAGGTAATGCATTAGAAAGGAGGTGGGAAGCAGAGGACAAAAGAAAGGAAGAGAGAGACTATAGCGTGCAAGTCACAACCACAAGCTGTAGTCTTTGCTGCCTCGGGCATGGAAGGAGAAGGCACATCAATCGACATTAGCTGAGATGGAATAAAGCCCTGAGACAAAACTGTTTATAACTTGTGTGTTGTCACACATCAGGCTGTCAGTCGTGGAGGGTAGGGTTTTATTTTGCCTTGGTCAGTTTTATTAAAACTACAGTGCTGCCCTATGTTGTGGTTGTGCCCTGCAAGGTGTCATATGTTGGCATGATCTGCTCTTGCAGCTTTGCTGCTGGGACAGGTGGGAAGTGTGTGGGTCTCTGCTGGTATAGTGTATCATAGTGGGATGTGATAATATAGTAGCTTTTGTTTGCCTGTGTTCTTTGTAATCATGCGTGCTGAAGCTGATATGGGACATCCAAGTGAAAGGGCTTTTTCTCATTAGAAGGGAAGTGCAGTAACTGGGAAAAGGATAATTCCTTCAGTGAAGATTGAATGTAACCTGTATCTGAGTTTAAACTGATTTTGAGAATTAAAATTTAATTTAGTCAGTGTTTGTGCTATCAACAGACATGTTTTAGAGGAGATGACCTTGGTTTGCTGTGGGTCACAATGTTTACTCCTATGTGTAAATTGTGGCCTGTTGATCAGACAGGAAACGTTTTGGGTTGAAAGCTTCCTGTCATGTCCTCATTCATGTGAAAATGAAGCTTCTTGCTCTTACAATCCTTTCTGGCACATCTTATTACCTGTGTCCCAAGGGTTACAAGCTAACAGGTTGAAGGAACTGCACTACAGACATTCGAAAGAGATTGCAGCACTCTTTTCAAAGGATGCTGCTCTATCCATGCAGATTGTTGGCATGAAAAAACAAGGCTGTGACTCTGGGCTGGTACTCCAAAGAACATGGGAAGAGAGTTAAGTGAAAAGGAATTTTTGTAAGATGGATGACGTGCATACTTCTTGTGCTCAGGGCAGGAGAGCTTTACTTAAAACATATGGTTTATGTGTGAAGGAAGATCACACTGAAGGAAGATCAAATACTGGGAAGGGTCTGAAGCAAGTCATCCTAGATCCAGATAAAGGTACATGCATCCAGTGCTGATGCAGACTGGCTGATGTGGGATGACCACATATGCACCTTAACAAGCATGACCTGTATCACATGATCCTGTGATTATTAGAGTGACCATGCTGACTGTGCCCGGTCTCCTCACCTTATAGCTAGCTAAAAAACAAACAAACAAACCCTGTGTTTCTTTAATCATTCAAGGGAATACTCCTGCCTTACAGCCTGCTTAAAATGAATCCAGGTTGGTATGTCAGACATCAGCTAATCAACAGATCTGCTCTTGCAAGTGTCCAGTCCCCTTCACTAATACTACTGTCTGCACGTTCACTCCTGTGGGAAGGAGGGTTGTAGGTTTGTGGGATATACACAAGTCCTACTGGACCTGCTGCAGCAGATTCATTGAACCTCATACTGTGGTAGCCCTGTTTGTCCCTTGGCCAGGTAGGGACTTCTCTGCACCTAGGAAAACAAGGGGACATGCTTTGGGAGTAGAGGCATGTGATGGATTTGCTGCATTTCACATGACTTATTTTATTACCTGTTTTTCATTTGCTTAGTAAGGACTCTGACCTCTACATGAAAAAGTCTGTTGGATAGTAATGGCATAGAGAACTTGGCAAAATCAAAGCATTTACAACATCTGTATCTTTGAAGTGCCTGTTTAATAGTGCCATTGTCATGCCAGTTGGAGGCAACACTTCTCTTTGCAATTGAAAGGCTCAGCAGAGCTAGCTGATAAGCACTGGTGCCCTGCTGGGAAACTGACCCTTTGAACTGGGAAGAATCTCTGCAGATAAGCAAGTAATGGAATTTTTATCAGGTCTTGCTTTTTATTGTAGCTTGTTTAGGGTTGTCAGGCTTTCTATGCAGCAAAAGTGTTTTCTCTCTAGTCTAGTAGGTGAGGGGGTAATGTAATATTCACAAGCTAAAGATGCTGCTTCCAGGCTCTGAAGGGATAGCCATGCCATGGTCTCACAGAACAGAAAAGAAACAATGACAGCATAACTTAAATAACAAACATACATTGATTTAGGAGCCAAACTTGCTGAGCATCCTAACTCCCAAGGGAAAGGAGTTTTGACAATACTCTTAGGATCTTCATAGGACAGATGTAAAGATTTTTCACTGTTTCCTTTTTTTTTTTTCAAAGCCAGGAAGTTTATTTAACAAACGTCAGTTTTAATTTTGCAATAGAAATAAATGCTCTCTTCTACATTAAACCTCATAGAAACATTTGTTTCAACACCATAACAATGCTTGAAAGCAAAGCAGTGTTAAGCACTGGGCTTTTTCTGTGCGGGTGAGAATCTGCTTTCATTTAAAATGGGATTGAGCTTTTCAAGTCTTTTCTTTCTAAGCCATAAAACTGAACCTTTAGACTTCTTGTCTCAAATCCCAGTAACAAAAAAGCAATGAGAAGGAAGCTAAAATTCAGACTTGACCTGGTTTTGAGTAATGTTGTGTTCCTGTCATGAACTGTTGATATTTCCAGTCTGACCATTCCAGGACAGCGCAGCGTGGGTCTTGTGGAAGGGCTGCTGTCGTCTGTGGGAGTGTTTGGGTTGGTTTTGCATGTTCTGAGCTGGGACGCTGCATATTCAGCCTGGGCAATCTGTTTAGCAAAGCAGCCATTTCTGGGAGCCTA
>VZTZ01003703.1:10435-21683 GCA_013400955.1 Drymodes brunneopygia | reverse complement strand
TATAAATATAAATATAAATATAAATATAAGTATAAATATAGATATAGATATAAATATAAGTATAAATATAAATATAAATATAAATATAAGTATAAATATAGATATAAATATAAATATAAATATAAATATAAATATAAATATAAATATAAATATAAATACAATACAAATCCAGATAAATACTGGAATGGGTCCAGCTAAGATAATTTAGGGGCTGAGAGTCTCCTTGGAGCAGGAATTTGGACTGGAGTGTCTTTGGGAGGTTCCTTCTGACCCCCTCTGTGCTGAGGTTCTCCAGCACTTCTGGTAAAACAGGTATGAGTTTATAGTGGGTGCTGCAGGTATTTTGTTGTCCAAAAGTGGCTCTCAAAGATGATTTTTTTTGATCAAACCAAATCCAAAATTGCTGTTCCCAAGGTGGGGACAGTGCAGTGTCATCTGGTTTTTGTTTTCTCCGATTTTTTCAATATTTCTTCAGCCATTTTTCCATGGGTACCTTGCGTGGAGCTTCATAAAATTTATATATTTTTAAGCAAAAAGACTGTGCCATAAATTAATCTGGAGTTAAAGCTCAGTCTCATGGTTTGGGAACTGAAATCTGCCTCCTGCAAGCAGCCAGGTGAGAGGTTTCCTTTGCACAGACCTTGTGGATTGTGGATTTATCCCAAAAAATTCTCAGGAGTGCAAGCTGTGATGTGCAATATTCACACAGGGGCAGGGACTGGGCACAGGATGGAGAAGTGCAAAGCCCTTCATTGTGCAGTGAAAATCCCTTCAATCCCAGCACACAGACAGGACAGAACCTCACAGAAACAGCAAAGATGCATCCCCGAGTGTCCCCCAATCCCCTGGAGCATTGCCCAGGTGTCACCTGGGATGGGAACAGGGAAACAATGCCCTGGAAGGTCACAAACCACAAGATTCTCACACAATTGCTCCAGAAGGCCACAAACCCATCCCACTTTTCCCCAGCCCATCTCAGGTGAGCTGGATGTGTTTCCATGGTCTCCTCCAGGCCCAGGGAAAAGGCCATTCCAGGAATGCTTGTCTATAGTTATTAGCTTGTTTCCAGCTATTAAAAATAATCCTTAACTTGTTATATTTTTTTCTAGTTATTTAAGACACTCACTTAGGCTGTTAGCTTGTTTCCAGTTATTTAAAATACTCACTTTGCCTGTTAGCTTGTTTCTGGTTATTGAAAATACTCCTTAACCTGTTAGATTGTCTCCAGTTATTTGGGATGCCCGCTTGGGCTGTCAGCTTGATTCCAGTTATTTAAAATATTCACTTTGCCTGTTATCTTGTTTCTAGTTATTTAAGACACCCACCTAGGCTGTTACCTTGTCCCCAGTTATTGAAAATACTCATGGGTAACTGTAGGGTCACTCATGGTGTAACTGTCACATTGTCAGACAGGAAAGAAACACGCAGACTTCTCAGCAGCAGGTCAGGGACCACCAGGCAGGACCAGAAAAGTGCCCTGCCTTTCTTATTTTCTCATTTTATACCTTTCTTAAGACAATCATGGATTGGTCAATGAGGTTACCACCTCTACAATTTCACAGGATAGTGACATCATTTATCATCTTTCTCCGCCCCAGGGGAAAGGAATGAAAAACAATCCAGAAGTTCAAAACAATTTTGGTTAGTTACAAAAACAAGGACTGTGTTTATAGAAAATGCATGGGACCTTCTGCTACAGAAGTAAAAACACAGAATACTGCAAAAAGCAGGGCGACAGTGTAACCCTAGAGAGAAAAGTCAGGGCTAAAGTGGCCAGAACCCTTCTGGGTGCTGAGGAACTCATCTGCTCAGGTCATGGTGGGGACCTTGGTGTGGCTCAGGACACGGGGGAGGTTCAGGGATGGTTTCAAGGCTCAGGACACGGGGCAGGTTCAGGGATGGTTTCAAGGCTCAGGACATGAGGGAGGTTCAGGGATGGTTTCAAGGCTCAGGACACGGGGCAGGTTCAGGGATGGTTTCAAGGCTCAGGACACGGGGCAGGTTCAGGGATGGTTTCAAGGCTCAGGACACGGGGCAGGTTCAGGGATGGTTTCAAGGCTCAGGACATGGGGGAGGTTCAGGGATGGTTTCAAGGTGCAGGACCCAGGGGAGGTTCAGGGATGGTTTCAAGGCTCAGGACACGGGGCAGGTTCAGGGATGGTTTCAAGGCTCAGGACACGGGGCAGGTTCAGGGATGGTTTCAAGGCTCAGGACGTGGCCTGGGAGGGAGGGTGGCCAGGAGAGCCCCCCGTTCTCCCCAGCCTCACTTCTCCATCTCCCCCTGACCTTTGCAGGCTGCTCCCCATCAGCTGCCTGCCCTTTTCACATCCCATCAGCACGATGCTCCTGAATCCCATTTCTCCCCCCCTCCTCCTCCTCCCCTCTGAGCCCCTCTCCCTGCTCAGCCCCCTGGAAGCTCCGTGCTGGCTCTGTGCCGTGCTGCAGCTCTCAGCCAGGGGTTTGTTTTTTGGGCTGAGCCCCAATTCCTGCCCTTCCAAAGGGCTCTGCCTGCCCAGCCTCACTCGGGGCATCCCTCCCCGTGCCAGGGAGCTGCTTTGCTCTTTCCCAGCAAAGGTCACAGCAACGTTTGGCTCAAAATCCTCTGGCTCGGGGTTCCCCCCAGCCATGGCCCTGGGCTTTCACAGATCCGTGGCTCTGCAGGACCCTTGGTATTTGCAAACATGGAAAAAAAATCAGTGTAACAGCTCAGCTGCTGGCAGGGCAGCCGGTGGTGGGCAGGGAGGAACATCTGCTGCCCTCCCAGCCTCGTCCCCAAAGCTGGAACAGCTGGATGTGAGCATTGGGAATGAGCTCAGAGTGGAGAATTGAGCTCCCAGCCTCTGGAATATCATCCCTGTCTGTCCCTCCCAAAAATCTGCAGGCTTTATTTCACCGCAAGGAATACTGAAGTTTTATTTTCAGTCTTACCACCTGCACTTTTGACAGGCTGCTAAAATAGGAATTGAAAAAAAAGTCGTAATTTGAGCATCTTTCTGAGGGGAGGGAAACGGAGCTGCTTTCTGCTTCAGTCCTTCTGCCTTTCCCAAATATCTCACTTGGTGACTTAACTCTCTTCATGCTTTGAGCTTTTAAAGGTCGGGATTTCCATACATCTACACTAAAGGTGAAAAAGAGTGATTTATTTAGTTATAAATAAATCAGTAAAAAACCCCAAAACCAACCAAAAGCTTGATTTGAAAAAAAAACAATAAACACAATTTCCCATATGTTTTTAAATCTTCCAAAAATTCGGCAGACACAGAAAAAAAATTAATTTTTAAAATTTTTTTAGGCTGTTTCTTAGGCTGCAGCAGTGTTGCTGCACTTTTTATTTTGTATGGTCGTGTCCTTTTTAGGTTTGTCACTGTTGTTGAGTGGAATGGATCCAGAAATTGGAATTTGGCCCTTGTCTCCCAGGCTGGAACCCCGCGGGGAGCAGAATCCCCCTCAGGCTTCTGGCTCTTGTCACTGCAGAACACCTTGGGCCACCGAAAACAAAAATAATATATATAAAAATATGCAGGAATCTATCATACTTAGTGTTAAATAGCATTTCCTTGTTTCCTGTGTCTGAGTTTCCCTGAATTTCAGGATTTCAGGATCACTCGCAGCAGCTGCGCAGCGCTGTCGGCTGCAAGAGCTGCTGAGCTCCCTTTTGGGAAAGGAGAATTCTCTCCAAAGACTTTTAAAGCCAATTCAAGTTCTCAGGAGTGCAGTGTGCAGCCCAATCCTTGGCTTGGAAATGTTACTGGGAAGAAATTTGGGATCACTTTGGAGCAAAAATGCGAGGGGAGGCCGTGCTCAGTGCAGTGTGAGCTCTCACAGGGTGTGCGGAGCTGCAGTGAATTCCCTGGAGCTGCAGTGAATTCCTTGGAGCTGCAGTGAATTCCCTGGAGCTGCAGTGAATTCCCTGGGAGATTCCAGCTCCCCAAAATGCAGCTCGGGGTCTCTCCCAGCCCTTCCAGAGGTGTTGCACAGCTGGCAACAGAAGAAACACGCAGGTTCCAGAGCAGCAGTTGAATCTCCAGGCAGGACCAACCAAAAGGGGCTGCCCTTCTTTATTCTCTCATTTCTATCTTTCTTAAGACAATCATGGATTGGTCAATGAGGTTACCACCTCTATAAGTTCACAGGACAAAGACATGGTCAATCATCTTTCTCCACCCCAGGGGAAAGGAATGAAAAACAATTTACGAGTTCAAAACAATCTTGGCCAGTTAGGAAAACAAGGACTGTGTTTATAGAAAATGCATGGGAACTTCTACTGCAAAATTACAAACGTGGAACCCTTTAAAAAGCAGGGGGACACAGAGGGGTTTGCTTTCCTCAGTGATCCCCACCTGGCAGTGCTGATTCACAAACTGGGTTTGAGCTCCACCTCCTCTCAGAGCCCAGTGCCATGTCCGGATGCTTCAAACCCTGCTGAGAGTGGGAAAAGTGAGAGAAAAGCTGTTCATGATCTCAGTGTGCTCAGCTGGGACAGGGCTGGGCCAAACTCCAGGGAAAGTGCAGGAGGGGAGTGAATCACCAGTGATGAGAGTTAGAAACTCCATCCTTTATTTGGATTTCTGGTTCGTGCTAAAGGCAGGGAAAGATGAGGATCAGTCACAGAATCACAGAATGAACCAGGCTGGAAAAGACCTTTAAGATCATCAAGTCCAACTCCTCATCAACCAAACCCTGGCACTGAGTGCCACGTCCAGGCTTTGTTAAACACATCCAGGGTGACTCCACCACCTCCCTGGGGATTCCATTCCCCAATCACTCTTTCAGTGAAGAATTCCTTTCTAACATCCAACCTAAACTTCCCTTGGTGCAGCTTAAGAATGGACAGAGCTTCTGAATGAGGTTCCTTTCATTTTCTTACCTCTGGATTAACACAAAACAATTAATCCTGCCTGCAACAGAGCTGGTGAGAGGCTGCAAGCAGCACATTGACAGCGTGACCATCACTGCTCTGAGTGCTGNCCTATGGCCACTGCCCTCTACCAGGCAGTGAAAATTCTCTTTATCCCATCCCACACCCAGGATGTGCCATCCCATAAACAGCAAAGAGAAACAATCCCCTGGAAGGTCCCCAAGTCCAATCCTCTCCCACAATGGCTGCACAAGGCCACAAAGCCATGATCCTCTTTTGCCATGTCCATCCCTGGTGACCTGGATGTGCTTCCTGCTCCCCTCTGGGCCTGGGGAAGGGGCTCAGCTCTGGCCCTTGCAGGGCTGCTGTTCTACAATACACACAGTGGGACCCAACAAAGCTGCAGCCCCTGGAGGTCGCACCTTGGCTCCATCTCTGCAGTGTTGCAGAGTTTAATCGAGTTTGTCTCCCTTACAAGACTTCTGGGGGTGATTGGGAGGAGCCGCCGCTGTTCCCTTTGTGCCTCGGGGCAGCCGTGGCCGAGGCTTTGAGGCTGAGTGGAGATGAAAAGTGACAGAGTGTTAATACATTAGGCATTCATTTTGTATCATATTAGCTGTGCTTATAGAGATGTCAGAGCCTGTTAGGTGCAATTAGGGGCCCACAGCTGAGCATCCCGGGGAGGCAACGGGGCTGGGATGGGATGGGATGAGCAGGGAGTGAAGGCTGGGCCTTAAAACTGCACCCAGCCCTGCTGGGAATGGGATCTGAGGGAAAGCTGCAGGGAGGGGAGAAGCTCATCTGTGAATTCCCTGAGTTTTCTGGACCCTTTTTGGGCAAGTTTAGAACAAGCTGAATTTCCAGGGCATCAACAGCAGAACAGCACAATCAGTTCATTGCCTTCTGATTAAAACTTTACACCTTGATGCAAAGGGATAAAAAAAGGAGAGGGAATCCTCATCACAACATTTTTATTGGGAATCCTTATCATTCTCCCAAGTCTCTTCCCATCCCCCCCCAGTTTTCAGAGTTAGCTGATGCAACCTTCTCCTCGGATTTCAAAGTGGGTGAGGGAAGATCTGATGGACAAACAGTGCTCTGGAAACAGTTCTGTTGCTGTCTCTTTGGGTTTGTATTCTGGATTCTGCTCCGTGTCTGCCTTGGGCAGGGAACTTCATTTCTGCGTGCCTTCACTTGCGTGTCCCTGAGCTGACAGCAGCAAGAGATTCCCTGCAAGACTGAGGCCTGAGAATATTCCTCAGACAAAAGAAATCCTAGAAATTATCCCTGAAACCATCTTCCTCCTCTTAGTCCTTTTGAAATGAGGCGAAAGAAGCAAAATTTCTGATGTTTAGGGATGGAATGTTTGGGTTTGTTGCCTTCAAAGCCTTAAGGTGCACAAAGCACCCCAGAGACTCCTGGAAAAAAGGGAAAATCAGAGAGCCCTTGGTGTTTCTTCCCTGCAGGAATCTGAGATGTGCACTGACAAACTCCCAGCTCCTCTTGGAAAGGCTTGGCTGAGCTGGTGCTGCAAACAGGAGACACCTGGAGCAGTCCAGTGATAAAATTGCCTGGGCCAAAGGCAGAGGGATTTCACACATTCCTCACACATTCCTGTGCACAGGCACTCTGTGAATCATTAAACTGGGAGATGCAGGGCTGGTGCCTTGCTTTGTGTTCATGAGTCTCCAGGGATGGAAAGCCACAATCTCCTGCTTGCACTGGATTTTTCAAAGTGCAGTGAGAGAAAGGAAAGCACTTCCAGAGCTGCTGGCTGCTTGGGAAGCTCCTTGGCTCAGGGAGTGCTTCAAGACTTTTTTTTCCTGACATTCCCAAACCTCTCTAGAGTTTGTATTCGATGGGGGTTGGTGCTGAAAGTTAACTCTGGCATTTTCAGACAGAATTTTGCCTTTTTATTGTGGATAAGATTTCTTGTTGCACGTGGTACTGCAGGATTGGTTTTGCACTTGTCTTTAACCCACAAAGGAATCCTTTAGTTTTCCCTGGGGAATATTGAACCCTTTTTGCTGGGGACATTTGTTTAGACACAGGAACAGTGAATTCACTCACACTGATGCTGTGCTGGTAAAGCCATCCCACATCCCTTCCCTGGCTCATCCGAGATTTCCCAATGAAGGATTTATGGGCACCGTTGATATTTCTGCTGCTAAAGCACCACCAGCCCTATTCCATTCCTCTAAAACCCAGAGGCTTTGCTCTGTGAAATGTTGGTTTTCCTGCTCTCCCTGGGCCTTGCTCTCTGCTCTGCAGCCTCAATTCCAAACTCTTCACGTCAGCCCTTGGAAGCTCGGCCGCGTGCGGGACTCTCCCCCGTGCTCTGTGTTTGCACAGCCTCCCCCAGGCTCGGCACATGTGCTTCCAATTCCGGAGCCTCTGCAGCGCTGCACGGACGGGGCTGGGGCTGGCCTGACCCCTCTCTCTCCCCACAGCCTGTTCCAGCGAGGGGGAGTTGCCTCTTATCTGCAATTTTTCGTATTTGGGATGCTTTCGCCTCCCAACCGAACCCCCTGAAGGCAGGCGGTGTCAGGGCAGTGCTGGGGCCAGCCCGCGGCCGCTGGGAGCACTGGAATTGTCAGGAGAAGGCCACCCTTGGCCTGGGAGCGTGTGCCAGCCAAGGAACACAGCGAGCAGATGTCCCAGGGCACAGCCCCAATGAGCCCCGGGGGAGCGTGGCCGCCTCCGGCCTCTCCCCGCTGGTGTGAGGAATGCGCGGGGCTGTCTGCGGGGAGAGCTCCCGCTGTTTGTCTTGGCCTGGAACGCTCTCAGGGGAGCGGGGAGAGCCGCTGTGGCCTGAGCAGGACGGGGGCTGCCGACCTTTTTGGGTTCTCCTCCTCACTCCGGGATAAACCAGCACAGCTTTCCCCTGTCCTGCTTTGCCCGCAGCAAAAACCGGGGGGGGAGATTCCAAGGGGACACAAAAAACTCCTGTGCTGTGTCTGCCTTGTCTGCCTCCCTGTGAGCAGCACGAGAGTGCAGTGACCAACGCTGGGGTATTGGATTGCTTGGAGAGACTGAGATGTGCTGGAGTTCTTTATTCTCCAGCCAGAGACTGAGACTGCTCCAGATCACTCTGGGACTGCTTGGTGAGACTGCTCCTATGGCTCCTGCTCTGGCCACTGCCAGGGCTACTCCCTTATGGCCACTGCCCACTGCCAGGCAGGGAAAATTCCCTTGATCCCATCCCACAGCCAGGATGTGCCAGCACATCAACAGCAAAGAGAAACAATCCCCTAGAAGGTGCCCAAGTCCAATCCTCTCCCACCATGGCTGCAGAAGGCCACAAAGCCATGATCCTCTTTTGCCATGTCCATCCCTGGTGACCTGGATGTGCTTCCTGCTCCCCTCTGGGCCTGGGGAAGGGGCTCAGCTCTGGCCCTTGCAGGGCTGCTGTTCTACAACACACACAGTGGGACCCAACACCAGCAGGGGAAGATTTTTGCTTTCTCCAGAGTTTCATTTCAAGGCTCACTGAGCCTGGAACACTCGAGTGTGGAGCTCGTCTGCAGTTCCTTCATCTCACTGCTTTAACTCCCCAGGCAGCCCAGCAAGTCTGGCCCAAGATGGAATTCCTTGGCCATAAAAGTCCCCGCCAGGCTCCTGCTCCAGCAGCTCCAACTCTGAATCTGCTGCTTGCAAAACACTCGGGGGTTTTTATCCTTAGCACAGGACAGGGGCAGGCTCTGGGTGTTTCACAGAGAAACCTCAGTAAATCATTTCCTACAAGATGAGACTCCAACAGATGTGAAATGTCTTCAGTTCCTGGCAGTGAGGGAGTGGTTCAGAGCTGCAGCACGGCAGCAAATCCTTTTTGGTTTTGTTTTTTAACTCCCAAACACATCAATCCTGCATAGGCCTAATTGAGACACGTCCTGGTTTGAAATTACTTTGATTTTAGCACAGAGCAGCGAGGCAAATGTGGATTATTCAGCTGAAGGAACACTCTGGTGTGGTTCTGTGGATGTTTATTCTCTCTGAAGTAGGAAGTTCTTGCTTATTTTGGATTATTTATCCTAAACTGAAGTATTCCAGCAGCTCAGGTCTGGCTGAGAGCAGCTGTAACATGGGATTTCTGCATGCACTGAGGGGTTTTTTTTCCAACAGCCTGGATTTTGGGAAGAGTGTGTGACTCAGGGACCATAAGGACAAAATTTCCTTCTCAGAATGATCCCATTTTCATTTAGAGGAGCCCCACGGACATTAAGGATGGCTTTGAGGAGGATCCCACTGCAGCATGGCAGGCTGTCCTTTTTGGTTTTGTTTTTAACTCCCAAACACATCCATCCTGCACAGGCCTAATTTAGACAGGTTCTGGTTTGAAATAACTTGTTCTTGCTTATTTTGGATTATTTATCCTAAACTGAAGTATTCCAGCAGCTCAGGTCTGGCTGAGAGCAGCTGTAACATGGGATTGCTGCATGCATTGAGGGGTTTTTTTCCAACAGCCTGGATTTTGGGAAGAGTGTGTGACTCAGGACCATAGGGACAAAATTTCCTTCTCAGAATGATCCCATTTTCACGCAGAGGAGCCCCACAGACCTGAGGATGGCTTTGAGGAGGATCCCACTGCAGCATGGGGACAGTTCCTGTCCAGGGAGGACGAGATGTGCCCTGACACCGGCTTTGGTTCAATTCCTGTCACACCTGCACCCAGGAAATATTTTGATTTTAATGAACAAAAGCAGGCAGAGCCCCTGTCACAGGTGAGGAGGGAATTGTTCCGACAGGGTGCAAACTCTGTGGATGCCACTGGAATTCCTGCCTGTTGCACAGCTGGCTATGACAGAAACACGCAGGTTTTAGAGCAGCAGTTTGAATCTCCAGGCAGGACCAACCAAAAAGGCCCTGCCCTTCTTTATTCTCTCATTTGTATCTCTTTCTAAAGACAATCAAGGATTGGTCAACAAGGTTGCCACCTCTATACGTTCACAGGATAAAGACATGGTCAATCATCTTTCTTCACCCCAGGGGAAAGGAATGAAAAACAATCTAAAAGTTCAAAACAATCTTGGCCAGTTAGGAAAACAAGGACTGTGTTTATAGAAAATGCATGGGAACTTCTACTGCAAAATTGCAACCATGGAACCCTGCAAAAAGCAGGGGGACACCTGCCCTTGCTGCTGTGTGGAGGGAAGTTTTCCTCTGCACATTCCAGGTGTTTCCAGAGCCACTTCCAACACCTGGAGCTGCAGGAAAATCACAGGTTACGTTTCTGCTCCTCCCTGACCATCAGGAACAGTCTGTTACAAACCTCATAATTGACAAAAAGCCAAAATAAATCAAAAAAAGCATTGCAGATGTTCCTGAAGAAGCTGAAATTTTTTGAATATCCTTTTGGATATTCACACCTTCAGTGAGCTTGCTGTAGGTGTGGATTGGGCCACACAAAGGATTATTGTGCATTTCTTTCCTCTTGATTCCCTGAATCTTTTCGAGGCTCTTCCTCCCAATTCCAGCAGTTAAAGTGATACAGCACAACCCATTACTTTTTAAATAGCAGGATCTATTTTTAGCACTGCTCCCTAATTCAAACCTTCTGAACCTAATGAAAGATTTAAGTCTGGAAGCTCTTTAGCTTTTAGGACGGGAATTTGCCCACAAATAAAAACGTCAGCAAAGCATTTATTTCCCCTTTGATTCTGCCTGTCTGGCGATGTAATTTTGATGTTGGGATCTGTGCAAACACGGGTTTGGAGATGCACTGAGCTCCAGCACAGCATGGACATGGAAATGTGGGATCCTGGAAGGGTTCAGGGATGAAAACGCTGCTTTGGAGGGACAGAATTTGTGACGAGGCCAAGCTCGGGCTGGGTTTGCTCAGCACTTGCTGCTTGCACAGGCTCCTTCCCTCTGCAGCCGTTTCAAAGGGCTGATTCTGCTGAAATCCAAACCTTTCTGTGACACACAATGAGAAGTCCTTAAAATGTTGAAACGGGTTCTGAGGAATTCCTTCAGCCTGACATCTTTGCTGAGGGATCCAGCCTGTTGTTCATCATTTTTATTTTTTTTTTTAATTTAAACTCTGCCATGTGTGCAAGGCAGGAGGGGCTGAGAGGGCTGAAAACCCCTTGGAGTCCTTCCCCTGGCCAACCTGGGAGTGCCTGGATGGTTTTGGGCTCGATTAAAATGTTTCTTGCTGTGTTTTCCTTGGAGATTTAACCGCGGGGAGGGATGAGAGGAGGCTGTCCCTGTCCTGCAGGGTGTGGGGGGAGTGATTGTCCTGGGAACAATAGGAACAGTCACACAGGGTCCCTGCTCCTCCTGTGCCACCCAAAGCCTGCGGGCAAACGCTTCCAAAAGCATTGCAATAAAAAAAAAAGAAAAAAGGAGTTGGGATAAGCTAGAAAACCAATCCCACCTCCTCCTCCTGGA
>VZTZ01003697.1:0-11387 GCA_013400955.1 Drymodes brunneopygia | reverse complement strand
AGGAAGCCTGGCAAGCTTCTGCTCTGGCCGAACGACAGGGGCCCTGCAGAGGAGCCCGCACAGGCGCCTGGCTCCCTTGCCACCGCAGGGGGGTGGTCTTCCCCAGAAAGACGTTTTTGACAGATGAATTTCCACCACAAAACTTGCTAATAAAGGGATGAGAGTGGCTTAGGAAATTCATGCTTCCTCGCACCTACTAGCGCTCTCTGTGCTCTGTCCCCAGGACCTTCTAAAACATACTTTTTCTTGAGGTACAGTAAGAAGCTCACTTTTGTAAAAGGGTGGGGCATGAGTGGTGCCCTGGAACTGCAGGGAGAAGGTACCAGAGCCCCAGCAAAATCTCAGGAGAGGTCACATCAAAACATCACTGGAAGGCCTGCATGTGTGAGAGTCGATGTGAAGCACTGACACAGGGCAAGCTGAGAAACAGGGGCAGACCATGAACGTGGACAGGGCAGAAAGATTTTTAAATTTTCCAATAAAGGTGGTCAGGCACTGGAAGAGACGTCCAAGGTTTCTGTGATATCTTTTGGAGATTTTTAGCAGTTCAGCTGGCTCCGACCTTGAGCAACTTGATCTACTTGTGAAGCTTTGAGCAGGACAAAACGACCTCCCAGATGTCCCTGTCAACCTGATGTTTTCTATGATCTTCTGGTTCAGAAAAAAAACAGTATCAGGGGGTGAATGAATCAGAGAGCGCCCTCAAAGTGTGTGAAAGGAGCTGTGAGACCCCAGCAGAGGCATTTTTGCCCACTGTTTGGTGGGAGACAAATGCAGTAACACTGTTGCCTGGAAGTCCTGCTCTGACTCATCCCAGGAGACATTTCTGCAAGGCACAGCAGAAAAGGAGAAGTGACTGCTGAGCCCTGAAGGGGAGTGGGGAGGGGAGCTGGCCCCATGGAAGCTCAGAACAGGGAATTTTAGTCTTACTCATCATATTATTTTTGTATTTGGGTTTTCAGATGTAAAGCTCAGTACTTCTGTCAGAATATTAACTCTGTGTGCACCTCAAGTTTGTCCACTAGCCCCAGAGACTCCATGCACAGACACATAACATCCAGCTAGGAGCTCAGTCTGACTAGAACTTTGCTAGTGTTTGTAAGGAATAATTGAACTGCCTGGTCAGTGCTGTTTAATCTGGGCAGAATTCAGTGTCATTCTGGAGGAAGAAGAAAAAAGATGGGCCTGGTCTGGGAAAGACAGAGCCAGAGAGCACGTTAGGACAGAGGAGTGAAATGTGGCAGATGAACAATAAAGGATTTACAAAAGTTAGAATGAAGATTCATGCTGATTTACCTCATCTTAACAAGTGTAAGCAAGAAATGGAAAGGAAATATGTGCAATCATGAAAACAAATGGTGCTGGAAGGTCTAGCACAATCTAAACCTCTAGCAGAAGACCAGCATGTATTTGTTCTTTGCTGGAGTTTCAGACTTAAATAGTGAGGTCACAATACTACCCTGCCAAGCTGGGTATGTGTTTTGTGTTTGATACACAATCATCTTTGTCTTAGATCTAAATGTGGTTAATTCTGGGTTCTGACCATGAAAGGTTTCCTTATATTTTTCAGTACTCAGTAATGAAAAACCAGATTTCAATAACCTAGCACAGCTTCATGTCTCCAGGGGCCAGCTCTGGTTCCTACCCTTCAGCTGGCAGAGGACAGGCTGCAGTTCTGTATGCATGTTTCAGTATCAGTGCTGCAGGCATACACATACTTCATACCCAACATTCACACTTACATTCTCTGCACAGACTGAGATCTGCATCCCTCTCTCGTGAGGGCCATATTCTAAATGCTGGTGCCAAGATTTACACTCTCAGCTACTGCGAGTAGTGAGGCCTGTGCTGTCACTCACCTTGATTACTATAGGCTTCACACTGTACAGAGCTACTGACCCTGTAAGTGGAGGAGCCATCACTTGGCAGAGCTGTAAGGGTAGTAGTTGTAAGGCCTGGTGTGAAGAGAAGCTTTAAATATCAGGCCTCTGTAATGAAGGGGTTGATGGAGTGCAAAAGGATCTCCAAAACTACTACTGTGCTTCAGAACAATGACTACCTCAAGCCAGCAGATAGAGAATGAAATTTTCCAGCTTCCTAAATTCAGGAGGATCCATTATTAGCATTGACCACTCAAATTTTAAGTGCAGTTATTGCAGCCTAGTCCAGTTTTCTTCTGATGAGGAAGTCACAACAGTGTAGAGGTCAGTGGTTTACAGTCTCCTTCCAGACTCTTGATGAATTTATGCAGTCTCCATTTGGGTAAAACACAGAACTCCTCAGTAGGTTTGTACGAACAGCTCTGTAAAAAGACCGAGGAGGACATCTGCTGTGTTTCAGTCTGACATCCTGCATTATGAAATAAGTTCTTAAAGACGGAAGAAAACTATGAGATCAGGGTTTTTCCATTTCTGTTTGTCTAAGGTGACAGAAGTTGTATAAAGCTGGCACTGAAAAAAGTGCAATTGATAGCTAAGTTCATCCGAGGTACTCAAAGTAGGTGGGGGAAGTCTTTTCTAGTTGACAAAGAAGCCCAGGACAGAAGCAATAGTGGGAGTGTCACAGGCAAGACTGAAACTTGGTGGCAGACATTATGGAGGAGGATTCAGAAGAAGAACAGCAGAGGGAATTGACACTGAATCACAACTAACATTCACAAGAACATGTTACCAGTAATCTGAGGAAATTTGATGTTTTGGTTAAACAGAACAATTCATATGCAACATCAAGATGAGCAATCCAGTACACAGCAATGGTTTCCTGCTGCGATGATCAAGGATAGAAATGAGCAAGCATGAGTAAGTTTAGCAGAGAATCAAGAGGACTAGTAGAAGAAGGAAACAAGCAGCCTGGGGCAAGAAAGACTGTATAGAGTCCAACTCAAAGTAAGCCTTAGGAGGAGCAAATTGGGATGCAGGCACAGCATCTCAAAGATGAGGGTTGTAAAACTGATCTTAGTTGGTTGGATAGAGGTGGTACCAGATACAATAGTGATAAAGATAGCTGAGAAAAGATGAGACACAGTACTGCCAAATCCCTTTTCACCCCACAACTTTGTACTAGGTGTTTTCTATTTTATCTTTTGTTTTGTGTTCTCAGAAGCCAAACCTCTTGCCATACCGAGATGTCCTATGGAATCTGAGTCTCTCTTTGTTTCAGAAGCTTTTTATTAGGCAGATTGAAAAATTTTGAAACATGAAACCGACAAAATTGAAAAAAACTGAACACAAAAATAAGAACCCCAAATTAATATTGCTAGGACCTAAAAATGTTTTAACATTTTAAAGCCATGGCATTTTTAGGTTCATCCCATGTTTCTGAGCATCACAAATTTTGCACTATCAGAAATGAGATATGCTCTGAACACTGTGATTTTTCCTAGCTCAGGCATTTACTTATACTGTGGAAATGAATCTGCTGGTTGGCAGAGCCAGTGGCCCCACAAAGATCACAGATCCTGAGTTTGAAAGCTTATCTACCACCCTCATTTCTTGCCATTACCACAGGCCTCTTCTCAGCAGTCTGGGGCTTTGCTCCCCTAATGCTGGGCTTGTCCTCCACAGCTGCCCACCCCTGATAACACAGCTGAGGAGCCCAGAGGAAGTTGTACAAGATGCTTTTGTCAACACTCCTTCCCACATAGACCATCTCCTGGCTCCTTTGTTACTGTAAATTGACATCAGAGCTGCTGAATCATGATAGGGGAGTCACAAAAATGTTATTTATGTTGTAGAAACAGGGCCCCCTCCCTCTCATTTTTTCCTGCCTGTGTCAAAATGGAGTCACTGATTTTTGTCCTAGCTCCTCCTGCACTGGCACTTGAGGTGAAGCACTCTGAGTTCTCCTCCTTTGGGCTGGGATAAAATCCATGTACAGACACAACCAAGATTTGATTCTGGCCTGTGAAAAGACAGTCCTGCTGAGCAGACACTGTCTGGACAGCTCACTATGAAAAGTCATTTGGAATCAGTTTCTAAGAGATTTGCCTACAAGGTCAGAGACTTAAAGGAGTTTTTCAAATGAACCACTGCACCTTTGAAAAGCTGACCTCCCACACAGAGGACTTACTTGCACTACAAAAATATTTTGTTAGGGTGCTTAGTTGCAACAGGCTTTATTCACAAACCTGTAGATGGAGCTGAACTATGGTTTGCCTTTTCAGCACTGTAATGGAGTTCCCAAGTAACCACGGTGTTGCGGAGAGAAAATGGTGCTGTGTCTGGAAAGAGGTGCATGGAACAGGATGACTTGGTAACTTTAGACAACACAGAAAGACACAAGAAGGACATTAAAAAAAAGACAAGAAAGAGGCAGGAGAAGACACTGACCAGAGACGAGAAGTTACCAAAACATTAAAAATACACAGGGAACAAGATTAAGTTATGTCAAAGGGAAAGTCTGAGAGGGCTGGCAAAACACAAGGAAAGGAAGAGATCATTAGCAGGCTGTCCAAAAACTTCATGATGATCAAAATTTTCTCTGTATAAAGTAATAAGCATTTAAAGTTTTATGTGCAGATAAATACTTTTCAAAGCCATATTTTCATAGGCCAGTGAGATTTAACTTTCCTACTTTAAACTGATACATAGGCTCCATTTAGATTTGCCAAAGTATTAAGGGGAAACTTCCAGACCTTTACTGTATAAAAAATTTACCAGGATAAAATACCTATTGATCTCGTGCAAAAATTCAATTTAAAACTACAACATCAGTTAGAAAAATCTAGGAAAATTCACAAATTAACTAATTTAATTCACAAATTAAAAGAAAGTTTTAATTTCTTTCACCAGAATCCTGTTTCTCTGCTGTTGTCTTCCAAAATCTTATTTTCCAACCAACTAACAGACAAAATTTCTAAAAGAAAATGTGGAAAAGCAATAAAAATTTCAGTTCTTCATTTACTATTAACTATGACTCACCCTAAGATTATCAAAATGCATAATGAATTCAAAATAACAAACTACTCTGGAATTATGACATAACGTAGCCAACACAAATCATTGACTTTTAAGGCATTAAAAATTGTTATTGTTGCTATTATTATTGGTGAGAACAGCATTTGGCTGAAATTATACCTGTTCAAGAAAAAATCTCATAATCTAGTTGGAAATCAAATGTAAAAAGTGAATGACAGGACCTATAGAACAAATTATTTGAGAGAAAATAAGATAAATTTAAAAAATATGCTAGTGACTTACATTAATTGTGTGACTTAGGTCATGTGAAAAATTTCTTTTCTAACAACAAATGAAATCATTTTTCTTGCGCAATTCAGCTGCCATTGTTTGGCTTATAACACACTAAAAGAGGACAAAATTAAAAATACTTGCATAGTCATTACTAAGTTTCAAGTTAAAAACAGACCATAAAACTCTGCATAAACTTCCCTATCATGTGCTTTATGTATTTCATAGTTTTAAACTTATCCATCCCAATTCGATTGAGAAAAAAACCTGTTGTACCACTGTTATACAGATGTTTATAGAACTGTGCTGAAATGTCACTGGCTGTTGAACTACAATCCCTTTGCAATTATGCTAAGTAAGGCTGACACCACTTTTGCCACTGCATTTCCATTAAATGTAGGGCAGATTCAAGACCAAGTGGATGATTTATGCTCCAGAACTGATAAAGGGTGAGTGGCAGCAAGGACAAAAGGAGGAAATCCTTCATTGGACTTTTTCTTTTCCCTGGACTTGCATGGATTTTAAGGTCTGTAGCATAGTTTCAGCTGACTTTTCTTTTCATTGTGGTAATATCATTTAGTGCTGGTATTTCTGCTTTTTTTTTTTTAATTAGCAGATCTGAAAACACTTTATTCTTCTTTATACACAGTGTTTTACTTCAAACAATGCACTAAGCATGTGTCTGCCATGACCAAGAGGAAAAACAAAGACATAGAGGGTGCAAGTGGCCAGGTAATGAGTCAAGGAGTCAGAAAATTAATTTCATATCCTAGATTACAAGTCAGACCCTAAATATTGGAGCATGCTCTCCTGTGTCAGCATTTGCTATTCCATTTTCTTTCATGAAATCTGCCTTTCGACTAATGTAATTCAGAGGTTACAGTTAGCTAAAGTGACATTTCTGCAAGTATTTGAAGACTGAAAGGGAGCACCAAAGGCAGTAGGAGAGGTGGTCAGGGAAAGAGCACAGTGGTGGCCACATCACCTGGCTTTAATACAAAGACAGGTAAAGACAAAGGAAAATTTTAGGGGTTTGAAGAGTGATATTATTGGAAGCAGCAGATTAGTCATCTTTCATGTTGGGGAGGAGTTATTTATAGCTCTTTGTTTTCCACATGGTTTGTTGTGCGATTTTGACAGAAAACACATGGTTTCTATGTCTGGCAATATGGAGAAGATGACAGACCAGGCTTAAGAGCCACACGAGTCTTCAGACCTCTGACTTTGTCAGTGCAATTAGTTGTTTTCCAGCTGCAGCTCTTCAAAAAACTTCCACTGTGTATCTTTGGTAGTTTATAATAGGGTAAAAGAAAAGGTTTTAAATTTGATTTGAATATTCTTCCCCTCTGAGTTGCCATGAAATTTATCCAGTTACGCATGCAACATTTACTTTGGATTTTTTCCTAAGAATTGATTTGAAATTGGTCCTATTATGAGCAGGAAATCAGGATGGCCCACGTACAGACTTGTCACAAAGTCTCTAAAATTTGAGCTAGTGTTTATCAACTGTTTAATACTCTCTGTTCCTGAGGGACTGAGAGGATAAGGAGATGGTCTGCAAAGCAAAACTGTAGTATTGGAGGCTTGAGGGGAGATGTGTGTTTTGGTCAAGAGACTTGTACAGTCTCACCTGCTACTTATTTCCTCTAACAATTAAGACACACATCCATCACTTAATAAATTGTCTGCAAAACAGCTGTTCTTAGACATTGTATGTCTAGCAATTGAAACTGCTGTAGAACAACATAGGAACAGTCATTACCTAGATAACACTGAGAAAAATGGTAGCTTGACAGGTCATTCCAACACAAAGAATAGGCCTGTTTCTGTTGCAGTGTGGATGAAAGTTCAGATTAGAAAAGATGAGGCAGAGACTGATATCTGAAAAGGCCTTTTGCCTGAAAGACTATTTAAGAAGTACAAAAATCTTAAAGCCACCTACATCTGTCATGAAGGAGCTGCTTTTTCAAAGTCTGCTAAAAGGGGGCTGGTCCTGCTAACAGACAAGGAGATGGTCTCAATGCACTAGTGGTTCTTTCCATCCAAATTTCCTGTGTGTGTCACAGCTGCTGATCTGTGCAGCTGTCTCTGGTGGTTTGGTTTGTTTTTTTTTTGCCTACCCAATCTCATGTTTATAGACAGTTTATCATTTTATGCTGCATATGAGGGAGATGAAGAGTAAGAAATACTATTCTGATTTCTGCAACATATTGCTTGTGAAACCTACACCAGCCAAGTATCTGTCCTGTTTGTTAGCAATTAAATAGTAAATACCAACACATTCTTACTCAGACAAAACTTTACCCATGGGCTTTTGATTTTCCTTTGTTTTCTTTTTGTTCTCCAGGCTTATACAGTCAGGGATTTATCCCCTGCCAAAGGCTTTAGAAGGTCCCACTCCAGTGAACTCCAATAAGCACCTCTCTTCCCCCTGTAGAGATGAGTTACAGGGAATGCATAAAAGAGTAAAATCAGTTGCCCTACTTATTTGTGGGGTTCAACAAATTTCAGTTCATATGTGAGGTGATGTGACTGTGTAGTAATGGAACTTTAGGGGGGGCTGCTGCCAGCAACACGTATATATCCGGGTGCAATACACATTGTCTCCTGGGACAGGGGGGGACATTGGTTTTAGTCATGGGTGCCTTCCGGCAGACTAGAGCAGGTGCTATCACCCTCTGATCCCTTCAGCTTTCTCTCATCTCATTCAGCAGTTGTTAGTCAAATTCACTTCTCATCACCCAGATGTAAAGACAACAGCCTGGGACAAAAAAGAAATGACTGATGAAAAGCCCCTCTTGAGCACTCCAAAGCTCACACTCTGTGGCAAGGAGTACATTGGCACTGGTTTGTGAGAGTATTGCTCCATAATTGTTAGTCCTTGTGCTGCCCACCCACCGTGTGTTCATGCCATCCTTTTCCTATTCCATTCTTTTGCAGATAGACCCCAGTTGCTGAGTGTTGCCTCAGTGTAAAATAACACGTGGTGCTTGTGGGGAGGGAAGGAAGCTGGCTGTGAGAGATAAAGGTCTGAGGTTAAGAGCAGACCAACAGTTATGCTCCTGGGGCTTTGCTGCTCTTTGTATAACCTTGGTGTGGCTGAGTGATACAAATCAGCACTACCTTTTCTGATAAAATCCATCTACCAGAGGCAAGTGGCAGCCATACCTCCACATCTTTTTGTAGTTTATTACAGTCCTGGTGTTCCAAAGGGTCTGGGTGGGTCAAAGGTTAGTTTTCCACTATATTACTGGAAGACAGTGACCAAGTTTGGTTGGGGCTCAGAGACGTAGGAAATAAACTGAAGGAGAAAAATGTATCAGAGAACTTGCAAGAAACAAAAGCCTTCAGGGAAATTCCAAGATTGCCAAAGAAAAGAATAGTTGCTGAGAATGTTTGTGCAAAACCACCATCTTCTTCCTTCCCAAAAGGATTATTACAACTCACTTTGAAAGAGAAAGAAAGAATCAAGAGAGCAAGAAACATTTCACCCAGCTGTCCCACTCTGCAAAGCCCCACTGCTCTACTTCACCCAAACCAGCAGGCAGAAATGCAAAATCATGCCATTTGTGATCTACAGAAACAAAGCTCAGTGTTTGCATGGGTGGAGTAGAGACAGTCAAGCTTATCACCAGCTGGAAAAAATGCAGAATAGAAATGCTCTGGTTGCTTTTAAAATTATTCTTTTAAATTATTTTTTTCTCTTTATGCAGGCCTTCATTATTTTACTTCACAGGAAATACAAATCCTAAATGAAGCCTCATTACATGTAACAATAGAGATTGACCCATAGTTTTGAAGACTAGAGAACGAAACTAATGGTTCTGGAAGGTGCTGCACCAAAATCAATCTTTAACTCTTCAGTGGAAAACAGTAATTAAAATTAAGTCAGGAAGCATGGAAAAAAGCAGAGACTATCTCTGAGCTGGTCCCCTCAAAGTGTATCTTAGCCTACCTTAAGAAAAATCTTCTACCTGATTTTCTGAAGTTCTATGCAGTAAAGAAAGTTCTTACATTCCTGAGGGCTATAGAATAAGCAAGTGTGGGTTTACCAGGCAGGTCTATGGCAGCTGCAGTCTCTTTTTGCAACAGACATTGTCCTTAGGCAACCTTGTCCAGCCATTCTGTCATCTGCTTCAGATTCAAGCTGACTGCTCAAAGGGAAAAAGTACTGTGGGCATCTGCATAACTGAAACCCGAGGCAAGTAGAATGTTAAATAAGTCTAGAACTGCTAAAAATTTTCACAAAGAAGGGAAGCAAAAATCTGCTTTTTCTCTGAGGTCAGCTCTGACCTGAACATTGCTCTAGCTCTGTCACATAATCCTCACATAAGGAAGTTACACACTCTAAGAAAATTTGGTGGAATCAGAATGGAATTGGCATGTAGAAACCCTGTAATTCAAAACATACAGTTTGCATATTTTAGATACTAATTTTGTTAAAGCTAATAAGGTACTACTGATCCTACAAAATACTTCATAGATCATATTCAGCTCTGAAAATTATATTACTTATTAGTAAAATATCTAGTACTCTAAATGTTCCAACAAATGCAGGTGAAATCAAGAGAGCTCAAGACCCATGAAAATCAAGTCTGAAGAGCGTAAGAGGAGAACAAACTGCCTTTCACACTGTAGAAACTGTAAGCAGTGAAATTAAACAAAGTTATGCTTCAACTGATGTAATAAAAATATGGTTTGAACTAAGGCTGAATTGATAAATTGATGGACTAAAATATGTGTTATGCTGAAAGTGATGAAACTGTGGTTTGAGTTTTCAGCCTTCCTTTTGTTTTTGTCTTTCTCCATTGTTCCAATTCTATTCTGGTCTTTCAGTTTTGTCAATGAATACTAACAAATGAACAACAGAATAACGAAATAAATCTGAAACATATTTTACAAAAGGAGATCTGAAGAGTTCTAGCTTAGCAAAATTATGTTATGAGGAGTTAAAAGAGGCTGCTGATGGTAAAAATACAGTAAAGATACCAAATAAGTAGAGTGAAAACCTTGCTAGTGAATTTAAGAGAACAAATGAAGGGAAAGAATGAAGTGTGCAGAGTAATTTTTAAATAAAACCCCAGATGGGTTTGAAGTAAGAAATGTGTGTTATAGAACAGCTACTGGAGAAACGGTTCTTCCTCTTCCTCTCAGTGAAGGTCCATAAATCAAAGCATTTATGGGCTTTACTTAAGGCCTCCTATACTTGGCAATAACAGCTGAAAGGAAGACCAAAGGAGCCAGCTAAGAGACTGGCCAGGCAGAGCCATAGGCAGGAGGGATGAGTAGGAAATAATTGACTGAAATCCAATCAAATGTAACTACAGTAGCCTCCTGTAGGACAGATTTTGTTCTCCAAATCATCATGCCCATATTTTAAAGACTGCTTTCCATTTTCCAATCTGCACCCACATGATGCAGTTTAATACAATATCTATAACACAAATCTTTGTTCACAGAGGGTGTTTTCTCTAGCTTTAAGGGCAATTTTGACTTGCAAAGGGCAATGTCAAATCCTATCAAGTCAATGCTTTCTACAACGAGAGACACGGGAAAAGTCTGACAACAGGAATGTGACAGTTTCCAGAGCACTTAAAACTCACTAGTCCTGAACACTTTCTGGGGTTATTTGCATAAAACGCACCCCTTTCCTTCTATTTCTTGCCTCACACATTAGATTATTTTCATACTGCATATTAGACCACTAATAAGGAACNAGCTGAAAGCCAATTGTGAGCTGTAGTGAAAGTAGAATAAAATAAATGAGGAAGAACTGGTGGAATAGTTTTTTTCTAAGTATTTGGTTTCCATGTGGCAATCCAGTATGTATTTTCACAGTAAAAGACATGATAACAATCTCTTCCTTGCTCAGAACAGGGTAATTTTCACATCTATATGGCTAGGAGTTTCAGAAGTCCAACCTTAAGGACATGCACAATATTCCCAAAGGGACAGGATTCAATGTTGAGCTCAAAATTAAATGAGCTAGTGATTTTTTTTCTTTTTTTTTTTAATGTGAATGCACAGTGGTAAGACATATCTTGAAGTATATGCTGATTTGTTCCCCCCCCACAAAAAAATCACTAAGCTCTCCATGCAAAATCCTTGCCGAGTGTGTGAACCAGGACATTTTACTAGAAACAAACAGGATCAATATTATATTTTGCTTAGTCTGATACCAAGAGAAACAGTAACTATCAC